>CM035152.1:162734433-163107860 GCA_020205615.1 Panax quinquefolius
TTTAAACATTTATTGCAACAAAAATACTCTTCCTCCTCGTATACTCATATATCCCACATTCGCTTTGTAAAAATATCACCATTATTATATTATTAAAATATAATAATATATTTAAATAAATTATTTTATCGTAAAAGATAAAATTTCAATTTTCAAACAATTGTCACATTAAAAATTTTCCATCTATATCCACATAAAATCAATATTTTCCTCATCATATGAATCAATAATTAATTATTCACAAATAATATTATGAATCACAATATTGATAACTTGAAAGCAGCCTTCAAGAAAGAGAGGGCTTTCCAATAAGAATTTCTCCTTTATTTAAAACCCTAAATTTTAAAAATAAAAAGGAATTTCCTTTATTTATTATTTTGAAATAGTAAGGGTCGATTTGATTAATGTGGATAGTTATGGGTAAAATACGCAAATATTTCGAATAAGCGAGTGGTTATAAAATATTCATTATCGCTTGGGAATATTCGTTTGGTCGTGGAATATTCAGATGTGCTTGGAATATTCGTACGACCTTGCATCCTTTTGTGGGCCCCATAACTAAAAAGCGGTTGGATGAAGAAAACGACAAATATAAGTTGTTTATAAATAACGACGTAGTTGTTCTGAATTAATCTTGTTGGAATACCCGTGGTTAAAAACACACTAATACGCTGCTGTTGAACAAGAAGACACCAGGTATTGCACCAATTATTGATTCTTACGTAAGAAGGTACTACTCAATAATGGTTACGATAATTACGCTCAAAGATTTTATTGATTTAATAATTGTTGTGTTGATATTTTATATTGTTTGCCATTTCAATAATTGTCATTACACAAGATTTTCATTATCGAAGCAATAATTCATATTATCCGAATAATATTATTAGATAAAATTATTGGCAATGTCTAGAAAGTTCTATCTAAGGAGAGGTTTGGTCACCTAATTGCGCTACCAAGAAGAGAGAAATTCTTATTGAAAGCCCCTCTTTCCTTGAACCTGCTGGTCACAATAATGTGATTCTCATAATATTATTTGTGAATAATTAATTATTGATTTATATGATGAGGAAAATATTGATTTTATGTGGATATAGATGGAGAAAATTTTAAAATGACAATTGTTGAAAATTAATATTTTATCTTTTTTCGATAAAATAATTCATTTAAATATATTATTTTAATAATATATTAACTATGATATTTTTACAATGAATGTGGGATATATGAGTATATGAGGAGGAAGAGTATTTTTGTTGCATTAAATGATTAACACATGTTTTGTGTGTTTGCGGGACCCCATTTCTCGACCGAAATTTGATTATAAATTTGTAAAATTGTCCGTATGTGGATTTCTTGGCCAATTTCTATTTGGAATTTGGAAAACTTTCTTCTCATGCGAAATTGTAGAGAATTGAATTTCCTATAAAACTCTCGTGATTCAATTTTTCTGATAAAAGAGCTATTTATTATGAATTATTGAAGTTCAAGTTCAAATAATTGATTTTAGGAAGTTTTAATTATTTATATCAACAAAACATTTTTATTGTTTTGGTTGGCCCCCATGTGTTGTAAACATGCTGATTTCAGAGTCTTGGTTGGGCGAGGAATATATATATAATATATTATTATTATATTAAATTTTCTCGCTTTGGTGTTCTAAGCAATTTCCTATAAATAGGTGCTTAGGTTAGAATTGAAAATCACACCGTAAATTGAAGTTTTCTCTCTATATTATCGGTTTATTCTTGTGAGTATTTTGAGTATACTTTGAGTATTGCTATACATGATGTTCAAGTTCAAGTCATAGCCTATATCCTGTTTCAACTAGAGAGATTTCTTTTCGAGGTAAGTGGATGTTATTTTCTTCTCAAATGATATTATTTCTTCAATATCATTATGTCAAATATTGGTTGAATTTTTATCAAATTTGGAACTTTTTCATGTCGGGGTTACTATTCATGAGTTACTATTCACGATTTACTATTCATGAGTTACTATTCACGAAGTTACTATTCACGAGTACTATTCATGAAGCGTGAAGATGTTTTTTGTGGAATTTCTATCTTTTGGTGTCTGAGTTACTATTCACGATATGGCACTATTCACGATACGACACTTATTCACGAATACGGCCTTTATTCAATCAAAATGAAAATTTTTCTTTTCATCTAAAATATCTATTCGATACTAGCTTTGATTGTATTCATGTTTTGATCATTCTTGAATTTTACACCCCTATGATTATTTTTTGAGGTATTTTTTGGACGTGGATAAAACAAAGTACTGAATCCTTAATCCTTAATCCTTGTCATTTTGTTTCACCTGGATTCGCTTTCTTTTAAAAATATTTTCATCATCTTTAGTCTTAAATGATGATATTATGGAATATCTTTGGCCCGTGAAGTAAAGATGAATGATTTCAAGAATATCTTTGGCCAGTCAAAAGATGAACAAGTGTTGAGGTGAACACGACCGATCGATGAATATCTTTGTCCTTTAGTGCAAAGATGAACAGTGTTGAGATGAAATACGACCGATCGATTAATATCTTTGGCTGTAGTGCAAAGATGAATATTTGATTTGAGATGAATATTGATTGATGTTACGGGATAAAATATTGATGATGGACTGTTAAATTCATAGATTATAGTAGATTTCATTCTCTCACGTAACTCTTCTATGAATTATTATTTCACTATTGAATATTGATCTCAAACTTGTTGCCTCATTGTATTCTATCAGTTTTCCCTATTGAAGACTAATGATAAATTGTTGTATATTATCTTAGTCATAATATTCTTTACCGGGCTAGTTGAGCTCACCCTTTTCCTTTTGTTCCATTTTTCTTCTCGGGAGGCGAGAATGTAGCGAAGTACTAGTCGATTGTATGGAATGAAGGTTCTAGAGAAAGTTGTTTAGTAGTCCTCACGATTTTTATAAAATAATGTATCAATAATTATGATGGGGATTTATTTGCGTGTGGATATTATCTAGATGGCAATATCTCGTATTTAAACTCATAGTTTATATGTTGTAATAATAAAGTTGTAGTCATTTCGTACCATGTATTTGGCGACTCGAAATGGGTTGGATGGAATGGACCTATTTTGGGGCGTCACAGCTTAGTATCGAGCTTAGGATATGATCTCCGGCGGAGATCGTGGAATAGAATCTAGGAGGGAGAGAGACGAGTAAATCTTTACGCTAAAGGTGTCCTACCTAAGCTTATTTGTTAGTTGGTCAAGATATATAGGGATATTATGTGATATATTGATTTCCTTAATTAACCCTTGTTTTATGACGATTTGAGAATGTCGACCGAGAATATTAACAATGGAAATGAGACCGTGGAGATGCTGTACTCACCAACGAGGAGAACGTGTAACAGTCGGCAATGTTCCTCCCGTGAACAACACACCGGAAAGCGTATGATGAACGAGGGATGTTTAGAAGCTTTTTGCAGTTCATGCAAAAATCGACGAGGGAGACTCGTGTTCAAAATACGGGAGGAAATGATAGCAATTCACGGTTGTCACAAACAAGCGATTCAAAGAGTCAGGACCACCGAATTTAAGGGAAAGCCGATCCGATCATGGCGGCGGAAACATGGGTCAAGCAAATTACCAAGATATTCGATGTCTTGGGATGCACGGAGAACAGAAGGTTCCATTCGCCACCTTTATGTTCCGTGGCAGCGATTCATCGTGGGAATCGTAGGCGTACTCCATCCAAATTGCACTCGGCGATGTCCGGAGACGTTTGAAAATGATTCAATGACAAGTACTTCCACGAAAGTATTCATATAATATGAAGGAAGTGGAGTTTATTAGACCGAGCAGAATAACATGACGGTGTCCGAAAGTAATGCGGCGAAGTTCATGGAGTTATCCAGTTTGCACCTCATTTGGTGGAGAATGAGGAACGATTTATGGCGGATGTTTCGAGAGGTTTGAAACCCGACATACGTCGATATCTCATTTCTCATAAATTTTCTCTTCTATTCGACATGTTGTCAATGTGGGCTCATTATTAGAGCGAGATAACGAGTACTATCAACCGAGGACCATAACCAGATCGTACTGCAGAGATAGCGATCAATGTAATAATGATAACCAAATGGAGAAAAAAGCAGACGGACAAAAATGGTAACCACTCTGTGGTAATCATAGCCATGAAAATAGAAGAAGCGAGTCGAGAGAAGATTTTAAAAGAGGAGATTCAACAACGACCATTTGAAGACGTCGGTAAAGAGTAACTAGTTCCAAGGAGGAGAAAGACCACCGGTCAGAGCATGTTACAAATCTGGGAAGAGGGACATATCATTGGCCGCCCACAACAGCTTTAAGGTATGCTATAATTGTGGAAAAGAAGGACATATCGCTTCGAGATTAGACGGATCGAAACCCAATCCAAAGGGGAATGGTGACTCAAAAGGATGTCCCAGAAAAGTCAAAGACAACAATTCCTGGAAGAGCGTTTGTCGTGACCGGTCAAAATGCGAGGAACTCGAACGAAGTTAAGACGGTTAGTTAATTATAAATTCTTGCGAAGTTTATACCTTACTGATATACTGGGTTCTACCCATTCTTTTATCTCTTTGCTTACCAACGTTTGAACTTGACTACGGAGAAATTAGACTTTGACCTATTTATGGAGAATCCGTTAGAGAAACTTTCATTACATCCGTTGTTTAGAAATCTTGCTTGATTCAGTCAGGCACTATCACATTACCGTTAACCTTATTTCTATAGAGATATTTGCTTTTGATGTGATTTTAAGGTTAACTACTCATCACGCCGAAATTGATTACTTTCGTAAGGTTGTTAGTTTTCATATTCCTAAGCAACTTTGTTACTCAATTCAAGCAATCAAACCATTGTAGTCAAACATTTTCATATCAAGCCATGAAGTCATTCGTTTATTATGGATGTCAAGTTTTCTTAGTCCATGTTATGGATTTGAATAAAGACACGCCGATTTGAATAATATTCCTGTTGTTATTGATTTTCCCGACGTATTTCTGAAGAATTTCTTGGTTTACTCCCAAAGATCGATATTAAATTTTGTATCGACTTTGAACCCTAAGACAAAACTCATTTCTAAAATCTCATATCGAATGGCTCCTATTGAACTTCGTGAGTTAAAATTCAACTATAGAATTTGGTACTGAGCCTTTATCCGGTGACTTCCTTTGTGGAATGCACCGGCTTGGAATTCTCCGTAGGGGACACCATATTCGTGCGATAGTAAACTGATAGGTGTCATTGTAACGTGTTATCCAAGGTTGGGATATGAGTCACAGTTGAGAACAACCTAAGTCGATAATCGAAATACGTAGCTTTCTAGGCTTAGTTGGTTATTATCAGAGATTCGTTGAAGGATATTCTTGAATTGCTATTCCATTAACGCAATGACTTCGTAGAGATACAAAATTCGAATGGAACAAGGAATGTGGGAAGAGCTTGAAGAACTCAAGAGGAGACTCATTTCAAAGACATGTTCTCGACCATGCCATCCTGGAAAGCGAACGTGGTAGTGGACGCGTGTTGAGTAGAAGATCGATACAAGACGAGTATGATATTGTCAAAGGCTCATTTCAGTATAATTTACAAATAATAGAGATGGAGATGAAAACTCTAGGTACCCACGTGATGATATACGAGTATAATCGACTTTAATCGATAAAGTTAAAGTCGCTCAAGCTACACAACGGAGTGATGAATTTGAAGAAGGAGGTGCAAGAAGTTGTTATTTCAAAAGCGAGAATCGGTGAGGTGAGAAAGCTCAAACCTTCGATTTATTAATCCATTTGAAATTCTCAATCGAATAGGAACTGTGGCCTATAGACTCGTTTTATCGCCAAGTATGACGCGTGTTCATAACGTTTTTTACGTATCGATGTTACGTAAATATGTGGACGACCCGAACTACGTCATTAAGTTAGAACCGGACGAGATAGCTGAAGACTTAACATACGAGGAGGTACCTGTCAAGAACTTGGATAGGAAATAACATGTCCTATGTACCGAGGTTATACCACAAGTTAAAGTTTTGTGGAGAAACCATGCTATTGAGGAAATGACCTGGGAGTGGAAAACGGAAATGAAAGCGAGGTATTCTCATCTTTTCAAAACACCAGGTACGTACGTCAATTTCGAGGACGAAATTTCATAAGGAGGGGAGGTTGTAAGACCCCGAAATTTTTTAAATAAAAAGTAATTTCCTTTATTTATTATTTTGAAATAGTAAGGATCGATTTGATTAATGTGGATAGTTATGGGTAATATACGCAAATATTTCGAATAAGCAAGTGGTTATAAAATATTCATTATTGTTGGGAATATTCGTTTGGTCGTGGAATATTCGTCTCGTCGAGAATATTCGTATGACATGCCATAGCTTTTATGGGCCCCATAACTGAAAGCGATTGGATGAATAAAACGACAAATATAAGTTGTTTATAAATAACGGCGTAGTTGTTACTGCATATCTTGTTGGAATACCCGTTGGTTAAAACACACTAATACGCGTTGTTGAACAAGAAGACACCAGTATTGCACCAATTATTGATTCTTACGTAAGAAGCCACTACTCAATAATGGTTACGATAATTACCGCTCAATATTTTATTGATTTAATAATTGTTGTGTTGATATTTTATATTCATTGTCGTTTCAATAATTGTCATTACACAATATTTTTTCATTATCGAAGCAATAATTCATATTATCTGAATAATATTATTAGATAACATTATTGGCAATGTCTAGAAAGTTCGCTCTAAGGAGAGGTTTGGTCACCTAATTAAGCGCAAGATGAGAGAAATTCTTATTGAAAGCCCTTTCTCGAAACTACCGGTTGTCGATAATGTGATTCTCAAATATTATTTGTGAATAATTAATTATTGATTTATATGATGAGAAAAATATTGATTTTATGTGGATATAGATGGAGAAAATTTTTAAAATGACAATTGTTGAAAATTAATATTTTATCTTTTTCTGATAAAATAATTCATTTAAATATATTATTTTAATAATATATTAACGGTGATATTTTTACAATGAATGTGGGATATATGAGTATATGAGGAGGAAGAGTATTTTTGTTGCATTAAATGATTAACACATGTTTTGTGTGTCGGTGGACCCCATTTCTTGACTGAAATTTGATTATAACTTGTAAAATTGTCCGTATGTGGATTTCGGTCAATTTCTGTTTGGAATTTGGAAAACTTTCTTACATACAGTTGTAGAGAATTGAATTTCCTATAAAAACTCATGAGATTCGAATTTTCTCTGATAAAGAGCTATTTATTATGAATTATTGAAGTTCAAGTTCAAAATAATTGATTTTTGAAAGTTTTAATTATTTATATCAACAAAAACGTTTTATTGTTTTGGTTGGCCCCCATGTGTTGTAAACATGCTGATTTCAGTGAGTCTTGGTTGGCGAGGAATATATATATAATATATTATTATTATATTAAATTTTCTGCTTTGGTGTTCTAAGCAATTTCTATAAATAGAATGCTTAGGTTAGAATTGAAAATCACACCGTAAATCAAGTTTTCTCTCTATATATATCGAGCGTATTCTTGTGAGTATTTTGAGTATACTTTGAGTATTGCTATACTGTGCAAGTTCAAGTCATAGCCTTTATCCAGGTGTTTCAACTAAAGATCTTGTTTTTCGAGGTAAGGGATGTTATTTTCTTCTCGAATGATATTATTTCTTCAATATCATTATGTCTTTGAAATATTGGTTAGAACTTTTTATCAAATTTGGAACTTTTTCATGCTCGGGTTACTATTCATGAGTTACTATTCACGAAGTTACTATTCATGAGTTATTATTCACGATTACTATTCACGAGTACTATTCATGAAGCGTGAAGATGTTTTTTTGTGGAATTTCTATCTTTTGGTGTCGAGTTACTATTCACGATACTCAAGACTATTCACGTATACGACACTTATTCACGAATACGGACTATTCACCTAAAAATGAAAATTTTTCTTTTCATCTAAAATATCTATTCGGATACTAGCTTTGATTGTATCCATGTTTTGATCATTCTTGAATTTTACACCCCTATGATTATTATTTTTGAGGTATTTTGGACGTGGATAAAACAAAGTACGAATCCTTAATCCTTAATCCTTGTCATTTTGTTTCACCGATTCATTTCTTTAGAAATATTTTTCATCATCTTGGTCCTTAAATGATGATATTATGGAATATCTTTGGCAGTAGTCAAAGATGAATGATTTCTGAAGAATATCTTTGGCCCGTAGTGCAAAGATGAACAAGTGTTGAGATGAATATGACCGACTGATGAATATCTTTGGCCTTTAGTGCAAAGATGAACAGTGTTGAGATGAACATGACCGATCGATGAATATCTTTGGCACAGAAGTGCAAAGATGAATATTTGATTTGAGATGAATATTGATTGATGTTACTGGATAAAATATTGATGATGATCGTTAAATTCATAGATTATAGTAGATTTCATTCTCTATGTAACTCTTCTATGAATTATTATTTCCGCTGCGAATATTGATCTGAAACTTGTTGTCTATTGTATTCTATCAGATTTTCCCCTGTTGAAGACTAATGATAATTTGTTGTATATTATCTTAGTCATAATATTCTTTACTGGGCTAGTTGAGCTCACCCTTTTCCTTTTTGTTCCATTTTTCTTCTCAGGAGGCGAGAATGTAGCGAGTACTAGTCGGGGTATGGAATGAAGGTTCTAGAGAGAGTTGTTTAGTAGTCCTCACCATTTTGTAAAATAATATATCAATTAATTATGATGGGGATTTATTTGCTGTGGATATTGTCTAGATGGCAATATCTCGTATTTAAACTCATAGTTTATATGTTGTAATAATAAAGTTGTAGTCATTTCGTACCATGTATTTGGCGACTTTCGAATGGGTTGGATGGAATGGACCTATTTTGGGGCGTCCACACCGTCAGCATTTAATATTCCCCGACAAACAAGAATATTCCACGACCAAACGAATATTCCCCACAACAATGAATATTTTATAACCACTTGCTTATTTTGAAATATTTGCGTATTTTACCCATAACTATCCACATTAATCAAATCAACCCTTACTATTTCAAAATAATAAATAGAGAATTAAATTTCATTAATAATAAGTTGGGGTCTTACATCGGCAATCTTTCGACTAATCCCAAGCATGTCATGTGGCTCCCATGCAAAGATATCCGCATAGCAGCGAAGAAGTTCCATAAGGTTTGTCCGGAGAGGTTCCGGCAAACCCAAACCAATCTTCACAGCCTTATCTTTCTTTCCCGTGACGATTCGATCTCTTCGATCTCCTCAGAGAAATAACCAATGGCTTCGAACCGCTTTTCGATGAAGGGCTTGATCTCGATTGCCATGGTTTGCTTCTGCTTGCTGACCCCTACTCCAGAGGAAATAACAACATTCTGATAACAGCATCGGGCCAGATCCAAATCCCCTGCCACCTCTCCAACTCCGTGTGCCGTAGGAAACTTTATCTAAAAATAAGGGATAAAAGTCACTGCTTGGAGAGCAGTCAAGGTTGGTCTTCCCAGTATGACGTTGTAGGCAGAATCTACATGCATAACATAAAATTTACATGTTATTTCTACCTGTTGGGGAGCAGTACCGAAGATGACCGGTAGCTCAATAGTCCCTGCCACTCTGACCGGATCGTTGCTGAAGCCATATAAGGGAACCTCCTGCCCAACCTCCATTTTTCGCCCATCAAGATGCATCCTCTGATAAGCATGGGCATACAGAATATCCACAGAGGACCCGTTGTCTATCATCATATGCTTCACATCTGCTGAGCCCACTTGTGCAGTGATCACCAGTGCTCCTTCATGGGGCTCAATGGGTTTTGAAGGATAATCTGCATCGGTGAAGGATATAACAATCCCCGAAAATGGTCTGTAGATCTTCGGGGGAACACCTACCACGGACATGACTGAATCCAGATATCCCCTCCTCTTCTTTCCTACCAACTTCCCTGATGTCCCCCCAGTTATTACATCAACGACGTGCCTTGGTGGCTGATTTGGAGGAGGTTGTACGGGGGGAGCCGTTTGAACTGCTTTGAGCAGTGCGGTCGATATTATTCTCACGGTCTCTCTACCACATATTGAACCAGCAAAGCACTTTGAACCTTCCTCTCTATAAAATCTTTCAAGTTACAACATTCATTAGTGTCGTGACCAGTAGCATGATGATAGCCACAATATTTCCGAGTATTGCCTTGTCCTGGCTTGAAGTTATCCACGTGTTATTGTACTTCTTTGAACTGCCCTCCGACCGATCATTATACCCCCCCCCCACCTTCTTCTGATCGCCTTCGGTCTTGGGAGTATCGGCCCCCTTTGTTCGATCTGCAAAAGGTCGTTTCAGGTTATTCATGGCCTCCACCACGATATAAACCTTCGCTTTGTCAAAGGCCTCTGCCAAAACTCTTCTTGGATGGTGAAACATCGACTTCTTCACCAACTTTTCAAACTTTACGAGATCCAATTCATTCTCAAATAAACCTCTGACAAATGCAGATCGTTGAGGTCCGCCACCGCCAACCTCTTCCTTGAATCTCTTTACGTCTTAACCCAAGGACTCATCGGTGAATTGTCCGACACATGCTTAAAGAACCCGTGGGCTTCCTCTTCTTGATTGCTCTCAACCGGGCATAAAATTTGTCACACAAATTTCTAACCATGAGGATACTTTGAATCTGCGGTAAATTTCCCATGACCGCCTCACGCGTCTTCCTTAGCGTTGTGACGACGTATAGCACTTGTCGAAGATCGGTAAAATCATAGTAATCCATCGATCGATTGAATGCTTGGCTATGGTCATAAGGGTCTCTAGACCCATCGTAACTCTCCATGTGAGGCAACTTCTTGGTGGTGTCTGCCTTCTCTTTAAGAATATCCGAGGAAAATGGGGACGCCTTTCTTTCCTGAGTATCCTTCACTGTTTGAACCTCAACTAATTGTTTCGAGCTCCCTTAATTCCTTCACCAAATACTCTACCCCCTCCGGTTGAGATGACGCTTTTTTCTCCGGTGACTCTTTCCTCTTTCGAGTAGATCGGTCTTTTACCGTAGAACCCCCAATTCTCGAGGGACTTTTACGATGATGATGGTCCATAGAGCGACGTGCCCCCGGTGGACTTTCTCTGTCACGGTCCCTAGATCCATTTTAAATCTTTGGGTTTACGTGGTGGTGTGATGAGAATCTTGCAACAACGAAGCGCCTTTCTTTGTATTCTCCGGAGTACATTCCCTGGATCGGCCTCTTCGTTCACTTCAACCCTGCTCCTTAGAATCAATAGGGTGATGTGCCCTCTTCGATCTTTGAGGAGTAGGACTTCTTGATCTTCTTCTTTCTCGATGTTGGCCCCGAGACTCACGTCCCGAATGAGCAGGTTCCTTTCCACTCCGATGCCCACGCTCTTCGGACTGAACATAACTGGACGCTTTATCCCTCAACTCTGTCATTCGGTTCATCTGCTCAATTATATCCTGTCGCTGCTTCATAAGTGCCTCCATGACCCTATCTGTTTCGTCGGCCATCTTAGCCGGTCGGGAGGCCTTTTCGCCTTGGTCATCTCTTAGACGAGTTCTAAAGAGGTGCCTTCTACTTTCGTTTCGACCATGACCGCACCCTTTTTCTCCGTCGTGAAAACTAGCTTTCTCTTAGCTTTGCTCACGACCTTCTGTCGAGAATCTTCGTGTGATCGTTTGGACGCTGTGCTGGCATGAACACTTAGTGCAGGTCCCAAACGATCCTTGACAGACACTCGTGGTGTTGATTCACTGACAGTCATCGGTTGCCCTTCAGGTGTAGGCGTTCTACTCTTCCACATGAATACTGACGTAGAACGACCACGATTTGTGATTGAAAAGTACTCAAGACACTAGAACTCAGCCCTCCTTCTAGCGCCAAATATTAACGCCAAGATCTTTTGCCACGTCCCAATCACGTAAGACGTCCTGATCCTGCACAGTAAACACGATCAACACCAAAAAGCTTGACGACTTCGATCAGTCGGGATATAGCTTCAGCGTGAGAGTCGATCTGGTAGCCGCTACTGAGGGTTAACAATAGAGGATAAAATATCTAGTGTTCTTAGAGATAAAATTCTTAGTTGTGTGTATGCTGTACCTTTGCTTGAGACTTCCTTGCTAGGTTATACTCTCTCGTGCGGTGTTTACCGTGCCACCAACTCTTATCTAACACAGCCCCTACTTCTCCCTGATCTCAGCCGGATGCATGCAGGTTGTCACCTTTTTCCCACTGTACATGTCGCCGGTCGGATATAATCCCATCCACATTAATGATCTGCAGACTTTTGGTCAACAACCTTCTTTTTTCATCATTACAAGTCAAAGACTTGGATATTAAAAGATACAATGGATCAACCCATGGACCCGGTCCAATATTATGGAGATATAATGAAGATAATGTAAGGATTAGGCCCAATAACTTTAGGACCCAATAGTAGAGATCCAATGGATTAATTAAATAAATAGACTCACTCCATTCGGTCCAATAGAAAAAATATCATGACCCAACAATAGAAGACATGCAAACTTAATAATTTTTTCCAGTTCATTTGAATTTTCACATACAAACATCTAGTTCTTCTTCGTAATTTTATCAATCAAGTTATACATTTATTTCATTATTTGTAATTTTGTATTTTGTATTATGGTATATGTAACTTATATAATGCATGTATATTTTTTTAAAGTAACAAATAATATTTTATTTTCAAGTTATAAAATAGCTTAATGACTTAATCAATTTATTTAATTATTTACATATAAATTGAAAAATAAATTATTTTATTATTTTCATCAATTGTAGTTATATTTGCATCCCTATCTCCAACTACTTCTTCCATTCCAAATTAATTGCTCAATTTTGACTTTTTAAAATCAAATTGACCATTTTTAAAACTAATCTTTTTACTATTTTTGCTAAAATATAGGTGAAGAGATTATAACCAAAAGAAAATATATACAATTTATTACTAATCCTAATTTTTATAATTTTAGAAATATATTTATATATGCTTAATTATTAATTATTACGTACCAAAGCTATAATTTAAATATTTGCATATCAAATAGGAGACGAAGAAGAATTATTAGCTATTTATACAAAAGCCCACCAACAATTCATTGGACAAAGACTTGAACATATATCCATTCTTTCAATGTCAACAACCTAAATCATAACCTTATTATCAAGATGGGGTTCCTTCCTCGACATGCATGCTTCTTAATTTGAATTAATATTGAGATTTTATCATAATTCTTGTCAACATTCTGTCATCAAACCAAGTATCCACTTTAGAACTCTCGCCTTCATCCACCTCCTCCTCCCATGCCGTCAAACTCGATCAACACCCCAAGACGACTTCACACCCTCATCTTGCAGAGGTGAGTAGGTTTTAATGGTGAATCTCACCAACCTCCAACTGCCAAAATATTAAATGTCTTGGTATTGTATTCCAACAGCCAGCCAAGATAACCAGAGCCCAGAGGTATATATATATATTGGTATCAATAAGTCTAGAGGAACATTTTCTAGTGACATTTTTTTTTTTTTTAGTAGTTCTAAAAAATGTATAATATTTATTAATCGAAATTTTATAAAAAAGCAGATTTTAAATATAATTTGGATACATACAAAAAAAATGCGATTGTATAGATTGTGCGTGCCTTGTTTATATATGTATCCAAATTATACCTAAAACACTATTTTTTTAAAAAATTCGATTAAAACTCATCTTATACATTTTTAAAAATCTTAAAAAAATAAACAAAACAAAAATAAAAAATAAAAAATGTCGCCGTAGAAAGACTATCTTGGTATTCCAACAGTCAAGCAAACATGTAAAATAGCAATTGAAATTTAGAATCACACAATTTATATATATATATATAGTTTGATGACATAATAATTAAAGCTGCGGGCTACATTGACTTTTTCTCTTGCAGCCGCTTCAGCCTCTTAATTACACTTTGTGACCTTTGCCGGTTTTCACTTTTTTACCACCACAACAACTACTACTAATAGTATATATAATACTACTTTACCCTCAACTCAACAACAAAAAAAGTAAAAGTAAAAAGTAAAAAAACAGAAAACCCAAATGAAAGAAACCACATAACTTTTCTTTCCAACTGCTATCACTACTTTTCCTTTTCCCGACTCCCCCATATTCTATTCTATTCTATTACCACCTTCCAACCAAACTTTGGAAGCTAGAAAATGAAAATGAATTCTGATTTGATTTGTTTGTTATTTTTTTCAATTAAACCCTGAAATTTTTGCCCGCGAAGGTCTGTCCGAACTGCCAATTCGGTGGAGCGATGTTATAGGAGGTTGAGGTGCGACGGTCACTGCCTGTGACTCTAAAAGAGAGAGACTGGCCCACAAGAACAGAATTGGATTGCCAGTTTTGTCCCCAGTTCCGGCTCATGGGCATCCACTGGGTGTTGGTCCCTTTGATGAATACCCGCTGGATATCCCCTGCACCTGCCACGTTGGTCACCAATACCAAGTTGAAGTAACGGAAGCCGTTGATCGTGAATCTCATCCCTCCACTCTTTCTGCATGCTACCCTGGATAGGATAGGATAGGAGAATCAAAATAAGGAATATATACTAGTAATTCATATATATTTTTATTGTTCAAAATAATATATATATATATATATATATATATATATATATATATATATATATCAAAATAATAAATATATTTACAATATATATTTTTATATGCGATATCATCATCATCATCATCATCAACCAAGTAATCACTATACTTTTAAGTCGATTGCAGCAATTTAACACATATTTGTGTATTACTCATTATGTATTTAATTATTATTTCTACTTGCAATATAGTAGTAGTAGATAGATGGGTAAATTTAGACACATAATTTGGTGGGAAAATCTTAGCTGATGATTGAGAACCCTAGGTTGACTAGAAATTCTACTGTGGCCCACCAAAAGAACCAGCGACCCTAGTCCGATCCAGATTTTAAAACACGAGTTATAAGCATCATCGACTGTAATCACGATATTTTTAATAATATTAACAATTATAAATATGCGGTAGTATAATTATTTTGAAATATATTTAAAAAATATAATACATCATTTTATACTACTAATTCATATTATAAAAATTACAGTAGTTTAATTCTTGCTTTTCCTTAGTCTCGAGATCCTTTAATTATTATATTGCCCTCCATTTTTTCTTAAATTTGCAATTAACCTCAAGCGTGTTACAGTAATTTAAATTACCATATGTCAGAGATGCTATTGAATATGGTTGGTCAAAAAATGAGGTTACTTTTTGTCATATCAAATCAATTTACAGAAAATGAACCCAACAGATGAGAATTACGAAACCGCGTGATGGGTTGTACTCAGTTTAGGTAAAAATGGAAACAACAGTTTTACAACAAACAATTAACCACAGTTAAAACTTTTTAGGCAATAAAAATCAATAAAGTTGGATGTCCAAGGTTTTTCATTACGTAAACAAAAGTCAAATGATTCAGATACATTTTTTTATACTCTAAACTTGAAATTAGAAATATATTTTATATTTTAGATAAATTCACTTACTCCTATGTCATTACTACTGCATTTGAGATGTTTAAAAAAAATTAAATGAATTAATTGTAAATTAATACTATTAAATATTTTTACTTATAAATCATAATTTAAAATAATTTATAAATTAACTTATAAAATAAACATGCGCTAAGTAGAGGGGAATTAATTGTAGTCCTAAAAAAGAGAACATATTCAAACAAAGCATAATGGTGGTAATCCGTAATTTTAAAAAGTTCAACAATAGAAGAGACAAAGAGAGCTGACCGGCGGTAAGTAACCGGGACGATTCCGGCACGGTACTCGGCGATCTTGAGGAACATGGGCATCGCGAGGTCGAAATGGGTTCTGGGCGGGTTGCACCAACCGCCATTGTCACTGGGTTGAGCAAAGTTAGGCGGGCAGAAATTGGTGGCGGTAACCAAGATGGAGGGGTTGCCAGGGTGGCACCACTGCGGGTCGTTGTCGCATTTTATCTCGAAGCAAGCGCCGCAGCTCAGGCCGTTGTTGAACAGAGCCGTGCTTAGCGCCGCCGTGTTCACTCCATACCCTTGGCTGTACAGATTTCCATAACCACAAGCCCCACCTGATTAATTACTCAAACAAAAGGAAAAAGAAGCTTTAATTATTAAAATGTATGACTATGTATTTATATATAAAATACCTCATAGTAAAATAGAAAATTGGAATCTTAATTATTAGTGAAACAGAGCATTGTCATTTTTGGGAGAACAAATCCTCTGTCTGTCCCATTGTGTCTTTCAATTAAATTTTGATATCTGATTTTTTATTTAATTTTGGAGTTAATTGGTGTTAAACAAAAAATTAAATGTCAAACGGAAAGGGAGGGGACAGAGAAAATTGGGACAGAAGGCTTATGGTGAAAATGGCGGGAATTTCTTGGGGTATGGGTATAGTAAAGAGAGATCTGAGATATAGAAACCAAGAATTTATCTAGTTAAGGATAGTAAGTGAAATGTGGTTTGATTCAAAAGGAAAAGAAGAATACCCATAGTGCCAGAGGCGTCGCTGCCGCCGTAGAAGGTGGCGTGGGCGCTTTGCCAAGCACCGCCGGTGTAAACGCCGGGAATTTTAGCGGTGACCGCCATAAGGAGAGAAAGTAGAGTAGCAATGCAGAGGAGCCTCATGAGACCCATTTTCACAGACAGTGTTAGAGAAAGAGAGTGAAAAAGAAAGTGGATAGAGAAATGAGCTTGGAGGCTAATGGAAAGCGGGAGGAAGGTAGTGGCCTAGTGGGGGTTCTTATGGAATGAGGAATGAAGGGTAGTACTAGTACAGTATAATCACAAGCTACGGTATTACCGTATTTAAAATTTCTAAGGTAATTTTCTCTTGTATATTACTCCTACTCCACTATTATTCATGTCATGTCATCACCTAAAATTTGGAGGGAGATAAAGAAGTCATGCATGTGATTTGCACGTGTTCATTAAGGAGGGATGAGCTTTGGCACATGGCAATTGTGAATTGGTTTATATGCTTTAAATTATTAAGAAGAAACCTTTGCACTTCTTAGGAGGTAATAGATAAAACTCAAACAATGTAAATGTTTAAGTAATTTGAATGAGTTGAATAAATTAGAATTTTGAATATTAAATGGAAAAAATTATTTGATGGAGTAATTAACATGTCTGAAATATTTGAATAATAAATTTTTATTATTTTAGCCCTCTGAAAAATTCAAAATTATTGTTAATTTATTTTATATTACTTAATATAATAGTTAATATTGTAAAAATAAAAATAAAAATAAAATACTTCATCCAGTAGTTATTCAGCCCATTCAGTTAAAAAAATTACACTTGGTCATTCAGTCCAAAATTTTTACCGATTCAGTTATTCAGACGATTTTTATTCAAAACAAACGCATTGAATGATTGACCGATTCAACCATTCAATTTCATTCAGTTTTAAACAAATACCCCCTTAGTCTTTTTGGTTCCGTACGTACCATCTAAGCATGCAGTTTAGTGGAATAATATATGATTTATTTGGGATCCCATTACCATTAAGTTAACTTCGTTAACTTCATGATAAATTGGTCAATTATTCAAAATTAATTTCATGCTAACCACTTCATAATAATTTATCAATTGATCAAAGTTGGTTATGCGACTTCCGTTACAAGATAAAAAAATTTATTTTTTTATTTTTTTTTTGCTAATTTAGACTATCATTAAATTCACTCACCCATCCTTGTCAATGCCAAAGTTCGATCTCACATCCTTTGTTGTGGTGCTACCATCCGGTTAAAGGCTTGATGGTGTTTATTATTATTTTAGATAGTTTCAAATTAAATATTTATTTATCTTAAATAATTTACTTATAATATCCCTTAGTATTATATGTCATATTTTTATTCTCTATACATATTTATGGAGCATCATTAAGAATATGTTGAAAATTATGCAATTAAATAAAAAATTAAATATGAGTACTTTTGTCATTTTTATCTTCTTTCTTTATATGCGCAAAAAATCTTTAAGATTGACGGTCAGACGGAGTATGTATAAGCAAGAACATGTATTTGTAGGGAGTGGTTAACATGAAATTAACTCTGATCAATTGACCAACTTACCATAAAGTTAACTTCATGGTAACCAAATTCATATTTGTAGGTAAATGACAAAAAAAAAAGGGATGAAGTCAACAATCCGAGATGGGAGTAGTTAATATGAAGTTAACTTTGGTCAATTAACTAATACAGTATTGACACGCAAGTCAGGAAGTGATCTCTCTTTACATGTTAGCACTGTATTGATCAACTGACCAATTTATCATGAAGTTAACTTCATAGTAACCGGATCCATCCGAGATGGAGCTTTTGTATTTAATGGGATGAAAGGGATGAAAGGAGTAGAATGAGAGCTTACGTGCTAATTTTTTTAATGGGATGGAAGGAGTAAAATGATATGTTGTTAACATGATTGAAGCATGTCAAAGGATACTTTTTTTTTTAATTATATTTACTCCATATATTCGTACCAAAATAAAAATATATATGAAAGAAAAATGAAATTTTCTATAAAGAAAGTGCTGTTATATTATAAAAATAACTCAAAATAATTATTTATTTAATTAAAGAATTGATATTTTTACATTATGAACAAACTCACACTAACTTGTGAAAATAATATTTTAATTTATTTTTGTAATAAAAAATCAAATCTAACTTGTGAAAATATTAATTAAATTATTTATCCGTCAAATTAATAATTTTCTATATTTTATTTTGGTATGAAGAAATTGAAATAGAATAATTTTGTGTATTAACTCTGTGAAATGGATAAGTCCTTCCGACATAAATAATTTTTTAGTTTTCAATCTTTTCATTTTATTTTATCATTGACTATAATAAAATAATGAATGAATTAAAAAAAAACTAGTTTTTCTTCATCTTCTTCAGCCATCTCTCTCATTTAAATATATTAAAAATTATAATCACAATTATAGTACGTCTACCAACTCTTGTTCCTTGATATAGTCTTTGTGCCTCGCCAAAAAATTCGATAGACTATATTTAATCTATCTGCCGGAACAAGATATGTATTCTTAGACTAAATATACTCTAGGATTTGTGTACGCTGGCACTGCTGGAGATGCTTGCGTCACATCAGTACGTTGGGAGGGCATGTGCAATGGCTAAGAGTCAAAAAGCCCAAAAGGGAAACGAATAGACATACAGACGACGATTCAATTCAACCCTGACCATCAAAGAAGGATCGAGTTATCAACTCAAACACCATTGCCATTGCCATTGCCATTGCCATTGCCATGCATGTGAATTGTTGATTGATTTATTTTGGTTTGATTTGCGTATGACAAACCAACCAACCCGGCGACCTCCATGTGCCTTCACTTATTGCCTCCTTTACCAACTTATTCTTCACATATATTTATTTATAGTTATAATACATATATAGACCTCCAAAAATTTAAATTATGATTTGACCTCTGTATATTCTTTTGGTACCAACTGAACTAGGTGTGTGTGTGTGTGTATATATATATATATAATAACTTACTAATCCATCTCAATCTCATGCAGGTTAACCTTTTATATATAATAATAATAATAATAAAATTAACAACTTAGAATCCATCTCATGCAGCATAGTTTGTTCGAGAATGCCTTTACCGTTCGGTCAAAAAAGAATTTATACTAAACAAGTTAGTGTGGTTTGCACCCACATGAATTCTTCTTCTTCTTCAGCGGGTGGTGATACTGATACTGATACTGATACAGTTAAGGGGGGTTGCACTTTAGTGGAGTAACACGTAGGAGGAATGAGCTAACTGTGGGGCAGGGCCCCACTCACCGACCAACCAGATCTAGCAAATCTGCCAAGTCATCCAACTATTAATTAGTCATAT
The DNA here is from genome assembly GCA_020205615.1 of Panax quinquefolius. NCBI lineage: Eukaryota > Viridiplantae > Streptophyta > Magnoliopsida > Apiales > Araliaceae > Panax > Panax quinquefolius. The sequence continues at coordinate 162,754,502 of CM035152.1, forward strand.
TCATATATCAACTCAACTAATTAATAATAATACAAATTTTAGGCATGAGAAAACGTAACATCGCCCTCTTCATGTCCACGTGTAGCCATGTGGAATGTCTATTTCTATTATCCTTTTCTTTTTTTGTCAATGAAGTGGGATAAATATTTTATTTAAAATAAATGGGAAGAGAATTAATATTATTAGAGATCGAAGTAGTAATAGTGTAGGCATGCATATATATTTTTCAAGTAAAGTAGAGAAAGTTTTTTATGTCTAAATAAGAATAAAGTTTAAGAAAACTTTACTCCTTCATTTCAACTGAAGTTTAAGAAAACTGTACTCATATATATTCTCGTAGATTCTACATGTTCCGTACCCACTTGATTAACAACTGAAGTTGACCCCAATATATTTATATGTGTTATAAAATGCATGGAGTTGACCTTTTCCAAATAGGGCAACGTGAAATTGGTTAAATATTTGAGACCGACGCCGAGTTCCGGTCTCAAATTCAGTTTTTTCTGTTTGTTTCAATCCGATATTCGATTTCAAACTCCGCCTCAAAATTCAATAATTTACTCAATTTTCTGCTAGTGTGATTCAAATTTTTCGGTCGGTCCCCTCATAGCCCCAGTAGTGGGTAGGGTGGTAAACCCGCCTCCTCTTTAGACGTGTCCTTGTTTGTTTGGGGAATTAATAACCAGAGGAGGATTTAGAAAATGAAGCAAAACTTTTAAATTTTTTATTAAATGCAGTTCTAAGTTTCTAACTACGTACTAGCCCTAATGACCACAAAATAAAACAAAAATCTTTTGGAATAAAAGAAATCAGTAAAAATTAAAGTCCCTCAATGGTCATAAAAACTTATTATCGAGTTGGAATAACAGTCGGGCGTAATTTGTACAGGTAGGTCATCAGATTCGTTCAAGAAGAATTGACGATGTAGTATTTTTTTAATTACTCCTAACAAATGAATTGTGCTGATAATCTGGATCAAATAGATTTGATATATATATACACGGTCGAATATTTACAAGAATCGAAAGTGTTTAGTTTAAAATATCCAAGGGTGAAAACGTTCACATAAGTGTTGGTAAAGAAACACAAAGTAAAAGTGAAGTCGCGTTTGTCATGGAAGCATTTGTAGTTTCCATCAAAGTGGATAATGTTATGTTCAAACATTTGCAATATTGCAGTACGTTAAGTTGATTTTAGTTTGCAATCATTAATAGAAATCACATATCAAGTGTGTTTGTGTGTGAGAGAGAAATAAATAGAGGGGTGGGGAACAAGGGTGAATGGGGTTGGCAGGAAATATGAATAAATAGGCATGTGGAATGAAGGTAGCGAAAGAAAACAGGGGACATGGAATGAGACTTATTATGGCTTTAGGCCCATGCATTAATTCAGCCTATTTAATTTGCATGACAACACCAAATATGTTCAGATTCTGAGATTTTTTTTTTTTTTTTTATGGACCCAGCCACTCCTTGAAATTAATGCAACTTCACCTAAAAGCAAAAAAAATCAGATGAATTTGTGGATTAAATAATACTCCTTTTCTACTGAAATAGTCTTTTATATATATATATATATATATATTATATATATATGTTATAAAATGTTTACTTTTAATTGTTTGTAGTATAAAATAATATAATATTCTCAAATTAAAAATATCATATTACAATACTAAACTGACAAATTAAATTGTAATTTTTAGGAATGTATGCATACATGCAACAAACAATATATTGTTAATATTCTCAAATTTTGGTAAATAAAACTTTTTTTTTGTTTAATGGAGGCAATAAAAGGAGATCGACTACCATATTAATTGAAGGATAATACTATGTACATCAACTGTACATAAAAATTGTTAAGAAAAATTAAATGAATATATAAGGGCTCTCTCTCTCTCTCTCTCTCTCTCTCTCTATATATATATATATATATATATATTTATATTATATGTTGTACACCAAAATTAAAAAGCACAAAATCAATATATCAAGGATATTTACTTTGTACTATGTGCTTAAGACAATTATGCCCTCCTTATAGTGTTCAGAGTTAATAGCACTTGTTTTCCAGGATAATAACAACGTATATTATAGCAGAATTACAAATAACATACATAACGAACCAAACAAATGTTCTGAACTTCTCTCTCAAAATGAACTATGAATAATAAAGACTAGAATGCTTGATGTTATGCTGAATTGAATGAATAAAAAAGCTGACCTCCCTAGGCTATTTATAGGGGGGTTTATTGACCCATCAGATGGGACACAACCTCTTGAAAAGACACGTTTAGCCCAAAAACGACATAATTTTAGGTTTGGTAGAAAAGGCTCGTTCGTTCAGGCAAAAACGACGTAGTTTTGGAACGTCCGTTCGGACAGATAGTGCTTCTCAAAACGACGCAGTTTTGATAATAGAACTAAAATTAAACAAAATTTAAATAAATTTTGTCCAAAAAATATATACAATGACTCAGAGTCACGATCCTGACCCGGCCGATTGGTCGGCGGCACTCGTGTGTGTTCAAACCAAATCTTGGCTAGTTCTTCTCCCTTCTATAAAAGTGGGGTGCCCCTTGAGGCCCAAACCTAAAAGCAACTTTGTTGTATATAAACTCATTCAAACTTTAGTTCCTAATCGATTTTGGACTTAATTTCTCACAAATATTTATTATCATTTCTAGAGTGATCTTTGGGAGCTAATTTTTCATTCATTATCTCATGGATTTAAACTTTCAAATATTTAATTTTAATCTACTCATGAAGTAAACCACATTGTTATGTGGATTCTTTTTAAATGATTAATGAAACCAACTCCAAATTAAGCTCAAATTCTAACAAAAATTATGTATCATAATTATGAACTATGTATTGTTTACCAATAAAAATATGTAAAACTTTCAATTATTGGCCCCCTCCTGATTTTCTCTCTTTTTTTATAGAGTAATGTTAGGAACACCAACTATACACAAAAAATTATGCACGCGGTATAAAAAAAAGATAAAATAGAGAGCTAGACCTACAATTGAATGTTTTGCACATTTTCATTAGTAAGGAATACATGAATCTTACTCTTAGTGCACAACTTTTTATGTACAGTTGGTGCACATAATATTATCTTTTTTTATATCCTGTACACATAATTTTTTGTATATAGTCGGTGTACCACGTATTACTCATCAATTGAATTATCATCCCTATGATCTATTTATTGTGTAGTCACCATCTACCATGCATCCTAACTAGGAACTGACTGAATAAGCCTAACAGTATAAGATTTAAGACAAAGAAGGTGAAGTCATGAGCCAACATGGTCAACAACAACTTTTATTTTCTATTGGAGACTTGCAGAGCAGAGCTGCTTGCATGGAACACTCGAGTATTTACTCTCTTTGTCCCAATTTGATCAAGAAATACAGGATCCTGTCTATGCTTCTTTCCCTCAATTTACTGCAGTAACTATGAATCTTTTCCAACTAACTATAATTTGTGGTAGCCGCTGCAATTAAGGAGATGAGTCAGAAGGGATTCATTCAAAGTGTATGTACCAACAGACAAATTCCTCCAGAAATTGATGAATGGGGATTTTGCAAATCCTCCAGAAATGACTTACAACTGTACTATATTTGATTCCACACGCTACCTTGATGCTAGATTCACCAACAGAAAAACATGTTTGATTCTCCCTCCCATTATTACCATCAAGTTTAATAACTTGTGGCCAATACAGTACGTAAATGCAAAGATATATCACTCACTTTTGACTTGTAAAAAGTAAATTTATTTTAATGTTGATCTTGTAATAAAATAAATTGTTGCTAACCACTCCCGTAATAAGAGACTCACTTTTTACTTTGTGAAATGTAAATTTATTTTAATATTTGAAAATACTAACTAATAATGAAGTTGACAAAATTAATGCAATAGTAAATATTTTTCGAATATCAATGAAACTGTTGACACAAACAAAGGGCATATAACCGGGATTTTTTTTCAGTTTCCATCATCAGGTAATCATATGCTATTAGTAAGTAGTGTGATTGGGCCTTTTTGGATTTGATACGATTTCTATTAAATTAAATTCTAATTGCCAAAATAACAGTGTCCAAACACGTCCATTAACAGTAATTTATGATAGAATTAATTTTTAACAATAATTCTATGTTTAACCATGAATTATTTTGTTTTTTTTAACGAGTCCTGTTATACATTACAAAACTTTTCAGCTGAATTATGATTGCGAGTTATGTTCATACATGAGATAGATAAAAATTAAGAAGAGTCCTACTTTAATTTATTCTATTTAATCAGTATCATTGTAGTTTGAAGTTTGAAGTTCAAAAAATTTTCACAACTATATTATTAAAAGCTTTTGACAAGAACAGATTTAATTGTAATTATTAATTAATATTTATGAAATTCAAATTTTAATTAGCATAGATCTAAGTATATATCTAAGCGAGTATATAATGAACTTATTTATCTTTCATAATCGCCAATATTATTATATTCTTTTGTTTTTTTTCTGTCTTTTGCTCTTGCTCCAAATTTCCCTTTTACTAGGCTAGGGACCTCATCTTGGTGCGATCTATATAGTATCACAGACCTAAGGCTAGGTTTTAACCTTTCAACAAACAATTTGAAGAGTAGGTCTGACAAAATATGGTTATGGGTTGATTTTGGTTTTCAAAATATGATTATGATTTCATTTAAGAACTAAAATCATATTAAAAATCATATTAACCATTTTTATATTGTTATGGGTTATGGATTTCATGAAGACCTGATTTGACACTAATATTATGTGATTATGTATATACCCCTTACCGAGGCCCTCCCCATTCCACCCCAACCCCACTACCACTAAAAAAAAAAAATATTATGTGATTATGTATATACCCCTTACCCCCCACCCCACTCCACCCCACCCCACCCCACCCCAACCAAAAATAATAATATTATGTGATTATGTATATACCCCTTACCCCCCACCCCGCACCCCACACCCCACACCCCACCCCATCTACATCTACCCACCCACCCACCCCACCCACCCCACCCACCCCACGCCACCTAACCCCTTACCCCCACTACCACTAAAAAATAATAGTATGTGATTATGTATATACCCCTTACCCCCACCCCACCCCACCCCACCCCACCCCCACCCAACCAAACCAAAATAATAATATTATATGATTATGTATATACCCCTTACCCCACCCCCCCACTCCCACCCCACCCCCACCCCCACCCCCACCTACCCACTCACCCCCCACCCACGCACACCACCCAAAACTCTCTCTTAAAAAATGATATTAAGCGATTATGTATACCTCATTCACCCCACCCACGCCTACCCACCCCCCACCCCACCCCACCCCACCCAAAAAATAATGTATACACCACCCCCCCCCCCCACCCCACCCCCACCCCCACCCCTCTCCCAAAATAAATTAATATTAAGCGATTATGTATACACCACCCATCCAAAAAAAAATAATCGTGTTTGATGCGGTTACTAAGAGAGAGAAGAGTGCAATTGAATAAAATATGGGTTGAAAAATAGTTAACCAGTTAATTAACTATATTTATTTTAAAAATATGAGTTCAAACTTTAACCAACCTGAATAAATAAAAATGGTTAACCGACCTATTTGGTTTCAGTTAATATGATTTGACCCAACAACTTATATTGCCAGGTCTATTGAGGAGTAAGTTGCTAAAAAGTTATTACTAATATTCATGATTTAATTACAGTAAATGAGTAGCCGACAAACACCACGGACTTTTGATTCAAAGTAATTCCTATGAAGAGGCGAGTGAAAGGAGCAAACAAGAAAAGCAAAAGTAGAAATACAAATTGAGAGAGACAAGTTGAGCAGGTCTTCCAAATCTTGCATATAATTACCGAACTAGTTAAAGGCTGAACAACATGACCACCACATTTTAGTTGTATTGCAACATTCATTTACAATTGGTGGTAATAGGCAGAACATCAGACTAATTGCATCTCCTGGTACAAGACCTTGTTTGATTACCCACCCCCTCATCAGAAAAGACCTAGCCTGTGCCTCATGTTATAACACCATCATTGACAAACAGCAAAGATGCATTATCCCTGATATCACTCACCAAACCAGTTTTCAAAAATGCATGTAGGAATTGCGCCTTTGCCAGTCACTTTCTGCAAAACCTCGTGTGTATGTAGTACGCTAGTTTTACTTCTTCTTTTTTTTGCGTTGAAACCAGTCAGTATATGAACTTCTGTAAACTATCAAGGCCCCGCTTGATAACTAGTTCCAATCATTCACCTACAAGAATGTATGATCCGGCATATGTAGTAAACATTATAGGTCACTTCTCAATATCGCAAGGAAACTAATAGAAGACACCCGACTTTGAAACAAATCCTGCCGACAGTTGAAAGGAATGGGAAAAGTGCCCTTTAGGGGAAATGGATGTTGATATATTTGCTGCATTAAAGTGGAGATTTAGGCTCCTGCCGATGGAATATCTTCATTCTTGCACAATCTCCTTGAGGGAAAGAACATCATCACGTGGATCAGCTTCTTCTACCTGAACCACCACTTCATCACCAGTCTGGGACCCTACAGACACCCATGCAGAAGCTTGAAATCCTACCTACAAAGAGTGATAGTAATTCATCACTTGCATGCTAGAGATAGCAGCAATCAGCATGTTGCCAACAACTAATTAAGGATGCCCAAAAACAGAGAAAGCCTAGTTGTAATTTAAACTTTAACATCCATGCCACGCGACTATAAAATTAATCAGTCAAATACTGCAGTTTCGTAGTAAAAAGATCAACATTTATTAATGTACTTGCTAAAGTAACTACTATATGCTTACCTCCGTTAGCAACAAAGCTGCAATCCTATCTTTCATGAATTTAAGGATCAATGCACGGAACCTTTTTTCTTTGGGTTGTCTTCTCAAGTATTCTAATATCCAATACCGAAGACTGCTGCTAAACAGTCTATTTGCTATTCTAGCATGCATGTTTACATTTGATGCCATCTGTTCCAGCTGACCAGCTGAAAATGGTGGCGAATCACCTCTAAGAAATGCTTTCACCTATACACAAATGTATGCAAATTAATATGACATCAAACATTCAGTTGGTAGAATAGAAGACTAAGATCATGTGCACAACATGTCATATAATCAGAGGTGATAACTGTTGTAACTCATATTAAGATGATTGTGAATGAATACAGTGTAATGGAAAGTGAAATTATTAAAACTTTTGTAAAAAGCCAAGCATCTTGAGGTTAACACGGACCAACATGAAATTACACTTTGACCCGACGATGGAAATATTCAGGGGAAGGAGCAAATAAAACAGTAACATGACGCATGTTCAGTATTGTACTTCTCTTGACCAAGACGACCCTTAGAAATACACACACACACACTCTTGCGGAGCTGCCTAAATGCATCAGCTAGGTATAGATACTGTTTAAGTGTAGTTATAGTGCACTTGTGTAAGTTAATGACAAGATAAACACATTGAATAACACTTTATACAACTCAAAAAGGTTACATTTATTTAACTTTTAGGAGAAAATCCAGGGGAAAAAATCATTCAAATACATCAAAATTCAAAACTCACCTGATAATGAGCAAGAAGATCCATATATCTTCGAATAGGAGATGTAAACTGAACATAACCAGGAAGTCCCATAATTCCGTGGCGTATAGGCTTCCTGAAATCCATTTCAGCAGCACGCATTATTTTAACTATAGCAGAGGTCCTAACAGGTCCTTCAGGAAGATGGGCATATGCAGATGCATCAATATTTGATTGGGGCTGTCCTCTGTAGGGTAAAGGAATATTATTGCAAGACCCAAAAGTAGCTACAGCTTCTCCACAGAGTATCATCATCTCAGACACGAGTCGCATTGCAGGGTCTGCCTGGTTTTCAACATATAGCTTGATCATTGGATCCGGATCATCTGGATTAGCCACCTTAATTCGTGTTTCTAATGAGGCTGTCTCAATTGCACCCTAAACAACACATAAATAGTAAATTTTACTTCACTGTAGCATAAAGAATTTTAAAAAATCATGTGACAAGAACCATCAAGGAAAAAACTATTCCTGAAGAATATTACTTAGAATGTTAAGGATTAACTTTTGTGCATGAAGTTAGAAATCCCGTGAAATATTGGAAGAAAGAGATTGCAGTCTATTTGTGATACGGAGAGAGACAAATATTACTGTATTTGCAGAAGCGTCCAGAGAAGTGAACTAGCCCCTACAAGAAGGTACAGCTCTAGATTTTTGCGTCCAATATAAGTGAGAATGTTTTAACAATACAACGGTGTGTTTATGTTATACACCAAAACCATCATGGATTTTGAAAAACAAGTCAATGCAGCAGAGCTCAAAACTTAAACAGCTGTGAAAACCAAATTTGATGAAGTTGCGAGCCAACCTGTCCTCGCCGCCATTGCAACCGAAGAGATGCAGCCTCAGATAGGATCCTCAGTTCAGCCTCCTCTTCCAGATTTAAATGAAGAAGTTCAGAAGCACTCTCATATGTCAGCATATAAGTTGGTCTAATAACTGAATTTTCCACTTTATACTCCGCAATGCTGCAAAATCCATCTAAGCAGTAAGACTCCCTTCTAAAATATGGGATGTACATAAACTATGTTAAATAACTCATGTAAATGTCCAAAGCATATTGCCAAAAGCATTCTTGTTCATAATTCTGAGCATTTACATGAACTAAAATATGAAATGAACATTCTACATTATAACATTAACAGGTGATTAATACTCTTCATTCCTGTCAATTTTTCCTCATCATGGCCAGTTATCTTTACAGTCTATAACTTTCTCATCACAGCGTGCCAGGTGGGCAAGTGGCAGCATCATAGATAGATCAGAAACCCACCAAGTTGTAACAGACTATAGTATTAGGTTTTATATAATATACTCCTTTTGTCCAAAATTAATTCTCCTCTTTTTAGTGTGGCAAGAGTTTTAAGACATGCTAATAGAAAATAGATTTATATATTATATTTCTATACAGCTGTAATATAATTTGAACTACAACATCTAAATATATTAAGAATTTTAAAATATATTATAATGGCTCTCCAGACACCTTAAAATGTGTTCCATGCATACCCAAAAAAGGACAGCTAAATTGGTTCGGAAGGAGTTATGGATACATGAACAGTTTACCTTCCATCAGAATGCAATATAACAGATACTGTAACAGCATTGCAAAACTTCCCTTGCTTCAAGCTCATGCCTTCCATAGCAAGTTTCTCAGGAAACATTGGATAAGTAGCAGTTGGTAAAAACACTGAAGTTCCTCTTTTAAATGCCTCCCTACAGCTCACGAAACTCTATTGTTGAATTCTTAAACCTCCCAAAAATAATAACTATATGTTGTATGGAAACACAAATGTACCTGTCTATAATGCTCCGTGGTTGAACTAAACTACTTGGGTCTGCCACATGTATCCAAACTTTAATCCGACCATCCTGCAACCTTGTCGCACTTAGTGCATCATCAAGCTGCAAAATATTTGGTGAACAGCAACTTAGTGATAGATCCCCAAACTGAATGCAAAACAATATGGTGGAATTGAAACAACACATAATGCTAAAAGTAAGACATCAACATATGTTTACCTCATCAGCTTCATCGACATCAATTGCATAAACTTTCAAGTAAGTTAGATCTATTCTGTCAATCTACACACAAGCAGCATCAAAATGAACATGCATCAATAAAAGTACCCAATAACATAAATCATTACATGACATTGAGTATTCATATCTCCTAGCGTCCAGTTTAGAAAAAGATGGCAAAGCTAGTTTATCCATGGGAAGCTAATAAACAATATGCAAGCCATATACAAGTACATGTGAGTGAGTCATCTACAAATATTAATCCCACAATAAGTAAAGTATTAAAATGAATGTCCTCACTTGTGGACAGCCAATCAAAGTAGTTCAGATACTGCTACCACTAACCAATCTTAGATTGATTCTAACATGCACATGGTGCTGACTGCAGACATAAATTGGAAAAACTAGCTTCTATATGACATGAAACTTGATTTATGCACATAACTCACCAGATTTTTAAGGAAACAAACTTACAGAAGCAATAAGCAAATGCATTTCAAGAACAATAGAAGTTTTAAACAAGCTTTAAAAAAATGCGACCATGAGAAAACATCACATTCTCAAATGTTCATTACCTAAAATTTTATTTAATATTTTTATAAGACTAGTTCCATAAGAATTTTTGCACGATCGGTCTCTTACTCTTTAAGAAGAAGAAAAATATAATAGTTCAATTACAGAAAATTTCAGAATTAGTAGATATATTAGGAGTAGAACGCAAGCCTGCCTCATCTGGGTCAGATGATTCCAAGAGAAGACTTTCAGCCGCAGACAAAATCTCAACTGGATAGTCAGTACGAATGTTGAACTTTAACAGATCGAGATTGACGTGCACTGGGAAATACCCAATATCTATGAGAAGATTTACTGCTGAAGAAGCTGTTCTTGTCAGCCCCATTGCCTTCAGGATCTAATAAAGAAACAAACATCATATGGAATTTTTTCTTTCTTTGCTACTTTTTTTAATAAAAAAATCCAAACAGGTTGATATTTTGGCATAGAATAGACGATATACGAGTATGTGAATACTATGGAGATGGTAAATTGGCACTGAGAAAATATTGCCCAATATCTCCTCTTCCATATAGAAACCTCCTCAGATTGATTAATAACAGATCCACCTCAATTACACTACCATCGCATCCTAACAAAGTATAGCCAGACAAATTACCATGCCCGCTGTCTTTTGTTCATCATTTTTGCAAACGTCAATGGCATAAGCTTGAAGGGATTCAATTTTATGCCAAACATTCTCTTCAACCTTCCATGAAAATTTGGGGGGTTTAGCATGTGGAGGCATTTCCCTGGCAGATCTTAGTAACTGGACAAACTCCTCAAATTCCTTATCAGCAGCCTCCTTAGCAAGCTTCCTGCGCTGAAGTTCTTCTACCTAGTTTTACAAATGGATGGAATCATATTAGAAATCAATTGAAATCTTGAAAAATAATTATATAATATACATATATGAGAAAAATATATATATACAGTTGTGTAGTATACAGTCGCCTATGGCGACGGTTTTTTTGGGCTATAGCGACGATTCACCCGTCGCTATAGCTACTCCGGGTCTAGCCTAAAAACCGACGCCATAGCGATCGCTACTACATAATAATATAATATGTATATATATATATATATATATATATGGAGCCCATCCACGGAGAAGGTTGCTATATATACAACACCCTTTTTGAGCGATAGAATGCGACATGTAAAACATATAAAAAAAAAAAAAAAAATACAAGCAAGCCTGCGACTTCTTACGACACAAAAAAAATCACTAACAAATATTTGTTATAATAACAAATATTTTATAATAAAAATATTAAATGGAAATTAAATATTTAAGCTAAAAATATTATTTTCTACTAGTAGAAAATAAAAAAAAAAAAATTTTATAAAACAAATATTTTATAACAAATGTTTTTATAATATATTTTATAACAAAAAATAAAAACATTTTTATAAAATAAACAAACATTTGCTATATTTTATAACAAAATAAAAACATTTGTTTTATAAAAACAAACATTTGCTATGGATTTTTTTTTTTTTTTTTTTTTTTTTGTAAGAGGCTCTTCTTAGGTTGACATTTTTTTTTTTTTTTTTATACAAACCGCATATCAAAAAGTATTGTTGCATAGTATACACAGCAAGCATATATATATATATATATATATATATATATATATATATATATATATATATATATATATACTTAAAGGATCAAGGGCTTTACCCTTGATCCTACATACCTTGCATACTTCTCTTTACCTAGACGACAGTTCGTTCCATCTCTATAGGTTCGGTTAAATAAGTTATATATGTTGTCCGTCGCTAAAAGCTAAAAGCGACGGTTCTTCGATATAGCGGACCAACCGTCATCCGATCCGTCATCATGGTATGTAAAATAAGGGGTGAGCCCTGGTATGTAAATATATATATATATATATATATATATATATATATATATATATATATATATATAAATTGCACAATTATCAAAACAAAACAATTCCAAAATCAAATATCACTTTCTCATTGTAACTCTCGATGTGGGATACAACTGCTACACATCCCAAACCAAGTGAAAACAAATAATTTCAAACCTATATAAAATATACTTACAAGCTACATAAGTTTATATAAAGAGAAAACATACCTGAACAGTAGTTCGAGGTCCATAAACAGAACAAGGACCTTTACTGTGTAAAGATGTGAAGTAAATTTCATCTCTTGATAGCAAGAGATGAGCACAATAGCTCTCAAGAGGCTCCGAACTACCAAAAATCATCTGGTATTATAAGCTAGTATCATTAGAGAAACAATGAAACATAAGCATTTAACTTGAGCACATATACCTCAGCTAATTCTTCTGCAGTTACAGATTTGTTATTCTCAAGAAGCTCAACCCAAGCAAACTCAAGCACTGTAGAATCCTGTGTTCACAAAGACACTGTGTTTCTCTATGAATAGATGGGAAGAGCATGTAATTATCACTCAAATTTTTACTGCAAGAAGAACTAACCAAATTACTCTGAGCTTTCTGAATGAAGTCTGATATTTCTGCGTGGTCAAAATTTTCAACACCAGGAACAATATAAGTTATCTGTTGTGGTTTAATAGAAGTTGTGGCACCATTCTGCATCAATGGTAAAGAAGAAAAATGAAACTAGCTCAAACCGAAAAGGACGTGAAAGCTATAGAGGCTAGAAGCCATAAGTTCCAACACCTAGCAACCTATTAACAAACCGCATTAGTTGTTTCTACAAGAACCTGATCGAAGACCATCCAGTTCTTTCTGCCATCACGTTTCTGAGCAACTGCTAGCAATACCCTTTCAGAATCTTTCTTGAACTCCAGCAGCAACCCTTTCTGCAGTGGTCGCTTTTCTAGCTTATCTTCAATAAGCCCCTCACTGCTCATTAACCCCAATCTGCAAAGTCGTTTAGAAAAACTTTTAACGCTCCCCAATAATATGGAGTAACTCTAATATACAGATCTTTGGGTCCACCATGATTAAAAAAACAAAAAAGGAACCAAACCAGAACCTCAGATTTGAACTGACCACAATTTCAGTTCTGCACCAAGTGATATAAAGTTGCAGACTTAGGGTTCTTTAATGCTTATATGGGATTGAAGACGCTGATTTTTCTTTTCTCAACCTGGATTGCCACGAGTTAGGAAAAATATATCTGGTTATTTAGTTATCTTTAAATAGCACTATGGTCTTTCCCAAATTATTTCAACCCAAAGCAACACCTTATAAAATTAGAACTTCAAGGCATCAAATAATGTCTAATTGGAATTTGTCCATTTCGGATCTTCATAAGGATTGGACTGTCCTTCACAAAGACATTGGATTCTTTTCCCAAATTTGCTTTTGCTTTGAGGAGTCCTTGTCTTCTTACCTTCTGTTTCATACCCAACTAATTCAATATGATATTCAATATGATGTTAACTAATGGATATTTTGTTGGTGTACCATGGTTTTAGCCCCCTGATTCTGAGAGAGAATTATCCTCCAAGCCTAACTAAACGTGTTACGGTTCCTTACTCAGAAATGCTTAGCTATATACAGTTCCCACCTCAAAAATTCCACTGCCTAGCTCTCAATTTATTGTCCAAATTTCAAGTAACAATGTTTGATGCATTTTCGACATTCCTTTAATTCCTTACTTTTGGCTCCTAACAAATAGAGATCTTTCCAGATTCGTCTTATCGCAAAAAGACCAAGCCATTGCTCTTTGCAATTAAGAGTAAATAAAATAAAATTTAACACAAGAAAATTCTTGCTAAAAAAGCCAACAAATAAGACTGTGCTCATCGTTTCCACAATATTTATAGTCACCTTCCCATGTTTATATATATAATTTTCAGAAAACCAGCAACAATAATATAAAACACCATATACTTGGTAATCATATTCGTATGTAGAATTATAAAATGCATAAACTAAACTACAATTAATGAAAGTACTTGTTTTTAGTGGAGCGAACTCTTCCGAGTTTGCGATGAGCTTCGAACTCTTCCATGATAGACTCGAACACACTTTGAACAGAATAGCGCCGAGCACCGATTGGGCATAAGGAGGAGCGATGATACATTGAAAACCTAATTTCTGAATATTTTGAGGGCCGACGGTGATGATACTGCAAAGAGGACCTTAATTTATGATACCGGAAAATGGCCAGCGGCGGCGACGCTACGCAGCGGAGGGCGGAGCAGCTGTTTACGGCTCGAATTGAGGCCGACATTTTAAGTAATTTAATTGATATATGAGTATATTAATGGAGGTGTATTGAAGGGTTCATGTTGAGAGAAAAACCTCGCGCAGGTGGTATTGTTGATAGACCTGTGAGAGGAGAGACGGTGACCAGACTTTTTACGGTTTATTAATTTTACATATTTAGGATTAACAAAGTCTTTTTATCAAAATTAAGCTAGTTAGATATTTCTTGATTTTGTTGAGCAATTAAAAATATATATATAATTTATTTATTTTCTAAAACTGCATCTCTTTCAAATATAAACAAAAAAATAAATTAGAAAATATATTTATTGCTTTCTCACTTTATGATGTACAATTATTATTTTTTTAATATTTGTTCATTTTATAATTTAGATACAACACATTATTTATGTTCAAATTTTCAAATTTAAAATTTGAGACCTCTTAAATAAGCATTTTATTTTACACCAACACATTTACTTCATTTTTCTCTTTATTTTTCTCATTACATTTATACACTTGACGTCTGTTGATGACCTATAATAATAATACTAATTAAAATTCTCATATTCAATTTGCCATTTATTTCTTCCTAATATCTAGATGTCAATAAAATTATAAAATAGGTCTTATGTTTGACATCTGAATTTCAGTTCCAGTTATCTTCGAGATCAGATTCTCTGTCCCCCACTTAAATCTTAAATCTTGACACATGTCCTTTTATTTAATTTTAGAATTAATTAGTATTAAGTAAGAATCTAGGTATTAAAATTTAAGTCGAGCTCATTTGAACTCCGTTTATTAGTAAGCATTAATAACTCCGTTTATTAGTAAACACTATATTAAACCTACCATCCCTTCATGCTCACCACTCCCCTAAATATCTTTACCAGCACATTTGACTAATACTATCGCTGGCTCTTGTTATTATCTCTCTCAATAAATGAGGACTTGAACTAAAAAAAATATTCGTGTATCTAGTCCCGTCTAAACAACCACAATTTCTATATATAAATGGATTTCAGTCTACGGTTCAATACAAATTAAATTACTGCTAAAAGATAATGATCTGCTCTTTGCTGCATGGATCTAAAAAAATATGTGTTACAGCAGAAGGTAAAAACAGTGCAGCTTCTTGAAAACTCCATGTCGTGAATCTATACATCAAAACTAATTGTAACACCGGCAAGGTCCATATACTTTGTAAACATCAACGGCAAAGCTGACTACAGAGTCCCTGGATCTGAGACGAGCTTGCATTCATCAACGTGTAAGTCCTGGTTTTATTGTTGTTTGAACAAGTTAAGCTGAGCTGGTTGCCAGTTTGCTCCGACTGCAAGTAAGACATTGATTTAAATGCACTGGCAAAACATGCTTGCAATGGAGCTAATGTAAGAAAGAAAGACATTTCAACTCTGTTTTTTGCCTAATTTATCTTGGTGAAAAATTATCTACATCATCCCAGAAGACCAGAGCAACGCAAAGCTAAACCGTTGAGGAAATTCCATGCTTTTAGTTGGGTGCATATGCAAATTATAGTAAATCAAAGAATTTCCTTTTATCTGTAACCATTTGTCAGTTACAAAAATGTAAACCCCAAAATGCAGTCAGGTTTTAAGGTCTAAGCTTTCTAAGAGAGGACCAACCCCATTAAAATGCCACAAAATGAGAAAAGAAAGTTGATCGTTTCTTACCATGCAGGATACAGGCCGTGTGTTGCAGCTCCACCTCGAAGTAGGAACACAACTCATATAGTGGCACCAAGAACAATGATCGTTCAAATCAACGCCACGAAGAACCATAATCAGAGCCGCAACTAACCTGTTAAAATAATCACAGCTTTTAACTGGGAATGATGTATTAACAGAATCATCTTCCGTTCTACTATTCATGTTGTATAAGCTTTTATATCTTTTACTGTTCCATTATCATCTATTCATCTCTGGCACATTCTTGATACTATGGACAAGTTCTATTTCTTTATCATGTATTCCGCAGGTGTCAACTGTATATACCAAATTTACATTGATATCTGGACAGCCCTTTTTATTCTAGTGTTCTTTTCTTTTCTTCCTATGATTTATAGTCTTCTAAAAAGGGGAAGGAAAAAAAAAGGATCATGGTAAAAAGAGCTAGATGTGATGTTTTTGAAACTCACCACACAATCACAAGGATCACTGAAACGACCCAAAGTATGCGCTGATACGTCATGAATTTAGGTTTAGCCACAGTTGCAGAATATCCAGGAGGAGCATATCTTTGGTTAACCCACCCAAACTGGGGACGAATCAGAAACACAAACCCTAGAAGAAAACCAGAAATGAACCCTCCAAGATGAGCAAAGTTGTCAACATTTGGGAGGATTCCCACTGCTAGATTGATAGCAATTATGACTACAAGGGTCACAAGAGCTGCTACCTAAACATGCAAATAAGATTTTATAAGATGATTGATCCTTAAATCATAATACAAAAACTTCTATGAATGTCAGAGATAACAGTTGGCAATTACTTTATTAGCATATATAGTCCAATTAGTAATGAGTTCGGACAGCATGCCTCCCAGTAATCCAAAAAGTGCACCAGAAGCACCAACAGATATATTTGACTGGATAAAAAGAGCGGAAAGCAAACTCCCGCCAAATCCAGAGATGACATATAGCAACCCAATGTGGACTGCAAAACGAGGCAACGCGAGATGTTTAAGTTAATCTAATTTTAAATTGATAAAGTTTCAACCACAGGGATATAAAATAACTCAACATAACTACATTATATGACTCCTCAAACTATCCATATAAGTTGGAAGTATTGTTACAAAACACACCAAAATAGGTTTACAAGAACATAAGGAAATCACCTTCTTTTTCACAGGGTTTGAATGTATATCATAATCTCAAAACAATAAATTACATACTCTTTCTGTGATCCCACTCCTACCCAAAATATAATAAGGTAAACTAAAGTTGCAATGGTTGTTGGAACCAGATTGCTTAATTGATTAATCTTTTCATGACTTATGTTCCTTTTGATTCATTAGTCTTTACTCATATTAAATCAGATGTATAGCCAAAGCTAAATATTAGAAAAACAGGTGAGAACTAGTTTAGTACTCTAGCCTGAACTTCCTACAAATAAAAGTCAATTTCTGTGTTTGGTAAGCCGTCTAATTCAGATAAGCATGCCAACACGGTTATATATTAGGTAATTTTAATTTTTTTAAATTATGCTAACTAACATTTAGGTCCTAATTCATGGACCTAATAACATGCATAGATAAAATTAATGAGTATACTTTTGAAACTCATCAAAATTGTTGTAGGACTAATCATGTAAAGAAATATCGTTTAACTGAATGGTATCTATACATAAGCAATACTACAAAACAACCGTGAAGCAGCTTGAGGACATACCAAAACCGAATTCTTGTTCAAGCCGAATACCAATTACCACGAGACTCAACATGTTGGCCAATAAATGGAAAACTCCACCATGTAACCACATGCAAGTGATAAGGC
Source organism: Panax quinquefolius (assembly GCA_020205615.1). Taxonomy (NCBI): domain Eukaryota; kingdom Viridiplantae; phylum Streptophyta; class Magnoliopsida; order Apiales; family Araliaceae; genus Panax; species Panax quinquefolius. Next base: position 162,772,432 of record CM035152.1, read on the forward strand.
GCCATCCCTGGTGTTTGTCCACCACTTTACTCACGTCTAAAGCTCCCACTTTCTCTAACCTAAAGAAACAGAAAAAGTAGACAGCTTCTCAGATCAATATTCCACAATCTTATTTGCATCAACTAATGAAAAACAATGGCCTGTCATACACAACAGTCCTCCTATTAGTGCATAGACTAGTCAGCTAGCTGGGCTTCGTAAGTAATAAGTAACCCATTTATCAGTACAACTATAATGAAAACCAATGCTATTAATCATCCAAAAGTAAACGTTACTCGTATATACAAGATTGGTCAAAGGGGGAAAACACAAAACTTTTTAAATGGCAGTGAACCCAAACCCATAGGCCTGGCAAGAATGGAATTGTGTCTGTATATTCTCATAAAAAAGGAAAAGGAAAAGGAAGAAAGAAAATTTTGCCTGCATAACTTCAAACATCACAGAATGGGTCAGCTCATCAGCTTCACCATTGCCATCAAGCATCAAATTATATCTCAAAACTAATTAGGTACAAAAATATTGTTAGCTTCAAGTTAATTCAATTACTGATATAACTGGAAAAAAAAAAAAAGAAGAAAAAAACTGAACTTTCAAAAATGGAACATCTTAATTGAATTGAAAACGGGGGTTAACAAGAGAAAAGAGGGTTTACGCAGAAGATGAAGGCCCGAGAAGAGGATTTTCCTTGAAGGGCTGAAAAGAGAACCTCCCTAGAAACCCAGCAACGCAAGAAACAGAATTCTTGGGGCAATTGTTGACATACATGGTGATTACGAACATAATGATATTGGCAACAACAAAGGAAGGAATCAGCCAGGGTACCCATTTCTTGAAATGCTTTATCTCTCTATACACGATCTGGTCCTGAATCGGAGTCGGAGCTGAAGACAATAAGGGCGGCGTATCTCCTACTTCTACTGGGTGGATAATGTTGCCGCCTCGCTTTGAATTCACCATAATTTGGATTTCTGATGGTTCATTTCCGGCCATGGTAATTTAATCAAACTAAAGGCTAATCTCAACTGGAGATTTTTAGATTGAGAGGGCTAGAAGAAGAGAAGAAAGACGGTGCGGTGGGTGGGAGGTTTGGTATGTGTTTGTTGAAATGCCTACGAAAGAAGTAATCTAAAACAGTAACTTAAGAATGAGGTTAAAGTCAATAATCTTGTGAATAAAGAATTAATTTTTTCTGCCGGCAGCTGGAGGCAATTCTAGAATTCCTTACTCTGTCCGGTTCCCTTCTGTTCTTTTGTTCAAATGAAAATCCTGCTATTTATCTAGTTGTAACTTGTAAAACTGTGTTAAATGAAATATATTGAAAACTAATAAATGCATGTTATATATCCACTATATTCTCCAATTAAATATTTTAGGATCTCCTTATACAACCACATAATTATTATACTTAACCATAAAATAAAATTATCGCAAATTATTAGTGCTATAAATTCGATAGAGAGAACTGTTTCAAACACGAACAAGCGAAGAGAATGTTCCAAACACAGAGCAAAGTGAGGCAGGTTAAAATATCCTTAAAATTTCATGTCGTTTTATACTGCTAAATGTGTATTAGAAAAAATAGATAATAAGTGTATTACACTTTATGCTTATTCTATTCTAGTGACAAAAAAAAATTAAGTAGTGATAATTTATTAGTTGGTGCTAAAAATTATGTCACTAATGTCGTAAATATTATGAAATTTGTTGCTAAATGTATATTCGAAAATGATGAATTTTTACGCTAAATATGTATTTGATAGAAATTAGTTTATAGTTAAGCAAACAATTAAGAATGTAGTTTCTCCAGATTAAAAAATTGCCTAAAGAGCGTGAATACACCCTGAGCTAATGTCCAATAATTTTTGTATAATAATAATATATATATTTAATTACCTTTTCTTCCCTTTATTCGATTCCGTGGGAAAAGATTGCAGGTTGGTGTAACCAAGCCATTTCCAAGTTGGCATTTTCTGGATTTATTATTGTTATTGTTATTGTTTTATTATTATTATTAGAATAATCTTTAGAAACCTATTATATTCTAAATATTTTCTAAAATGTTGATGTGGCATCTTCCACATCAACATATCATAATGGTCGATTACTACATTAAAACAATTTGTAAATCAATATCCTGAGGTGGAGTATGTCACATCAACAGTTTGTAAAATATTTATAAAATAGTTTGTGTATGTAGCATTACTCTTATTATTATTATATTTAGAGCTATTATTGTAGAAAACAAGAGTTGGAGTTGAATAGTCAACCCTTTGAATAACTTTTTTTAAAAATAAGTAATTTTGTTATGAATGGATTTTAGTCTTCCATATAGAAAATTTACAATACTAAAATTTGATTGAAAAATGTTTTGCGACTTTATATTATATGTAATATTTTAACATACATATGTTAAATTTACAATATTATGTATGTGAGGCTAGGATTTTATCAATAAAGATTTAAATTTTAATGAAATAATTTTTTATATTATGGTGTGAATTTGAGATAATATTATAGTTGTGGGTAGTATTTATAAATTTTTGCAAAAGTATGCAAGTGGTTATATTATATTCGATTGGTTTTAATATTCGGTTTAGCGAGGGAATATTCGTGCAACTACTTTCAATCGTTGGTGGACCTCTAACAATGAAATTATTATCGGATTGAAAAACGACAAAAATATTTTATTGAAATAACGGCGGAAGTTTTCTGGTTGATCTTTGTTGAACTACTTTCGGTAGTAAAAATACGATGTCGTGTAGATTGCGTAAGTAAGCACTTGCGGTATTGATTATTGATCTTTATGTGAGAAATCAAACCAGTTTGATTCCATTATTATCGATTAATAATATGAATTATTATAACGATAATGACGTTTTGTTTTATTACGTATTATTAACGTAATAAAAGCGAAAACATCTTTTATATAAAATAGAATCTTTTTATTAAAGTTATTACATAAATAGAATATATTATATTTTATTATGCGTAGTGTTGCGTAGTGTGTAACTTGCGTAGTGTTTTGCATAGTATTGCATAGTGTTTGCGTAGTAAAATGTTTTTATATAAATAGAATATATTATATTTTATTTAAAAGATTTTTCTTTAAATATGAATGACCGTCGATTTAAAATAAATCAATCCGGACCGATTCATGGATTAATTCTTATGCGTTCCATTTTCCTATAAATGAAATTTCATTCCTTCATTATTTTCTTTACGAATTCATTGAAACTACAGAGAGAAATTATAGAGAGAAAGGTATAGAGAGAAAATTATAAAAAGAAGAAGAGTATTACCTACTTCACTACTTACATATTCATTCTTTTTACGGTAGGGGTGTTATTCTTTCTTCTTGAAGAGAACTTACATTATTCCATTCATTATTATTACATTGGAATAACTTTGTAAAAAGTGGTATACCCTATACATAACTTCAGTATATGCGGCGTCTATACTTGGTGAAATCCTTATGTTATTCCATTCTTATTTATTACATTGGAATAACTTTGTGTCTGTGCCGTTTACCTATACTTGGTGACATTCTTTTATTATTACATTGGAACATCCTGCATGCATGTGTTTTACACCGGACACGGTTAAAATCTTTATCATTCTGTTGGAATATCTATCTCATGTGTTTTTACACCGGATCTGGTTCCATCTTTATTATTACTGTTGGAACATCCCAGCTTGGTTGTGAATTTCACCGACCAGTTACATTATTATTATTACATTGGAATAACTTTTACATACATCTGAATCTGCATGCGTGGTGATTTCTTTTGTTATTCCATTCTTTATTATACCCAGTTGGTTAAAACTTTGACTTATATACTCCATGAAATTAGTAGAATATCCTCGATATTTGCGTTTCATCCAAAGATATCTTTTATGAAAATATTCTTCGATCATTCTTGAATTTTACTCTACGAAAACGATGTCGTATCGATAATTTGGGCGTTAATAATTCATGGATTAAATAATTCTTGAACTTGTTTTATTGAATTATTATGTCATTGTCATCATCCTCGTGATATATCATGTTATCTTTGGCTTATAATGCGTAGATGAACTTAGTATGATTATGATGAGGGGATCATTCGGTATAATCATGGCTTTATTATAAATGATGTGATAAAAGTCCTCGGTGGCTTTGTAATGAAGTGATGGATAGTTTTTGGTATGATTATGACGAGGGGTGATTTGGTATAGTCGTGACCATTGATAATTTGATGAAAATCCTTGGCCAGTAATACAGGAATGATTAGATGTGGTGGTTTATTTATTAAAATTGAGTCTCGTGATAAAATTGATGAAAACCTTTTAAAACCTAAAAGATAGTAGACTTTATTTTCTACTTGACTCTTTTAATGGATTGCGTATTCCGCTGCATTAAACCCGGTTGTCTATTGTATTTTATCGGTTTAACAACTTTGTTGAAGGCTAATGATAATTTATTCTCGCATTTTCTTAGTCATAATATTTCTTCTTTGGGCTAGTTGAGCTCACCCTTTCTTTCACCGTTCTTTTTCGAAATGAGAACATATTGGAGACGAGTCGGGGAGCGGAGTAATGGTCCGGAGGATAGCATTAGTAGTCCTCACTATTACGTAAAATAGTGTGATAATAGTTATAATGAGGACTCCTTTTGAGTTTGTATAATATCTAGTAGACAATATTTGTATTCAAACTCACGATTTATGTCGTATTGTACCACTGCAGTTATATTAGTAAGTTGTATTTGAATTTATGTACCATGTAAGTGGCGACCCAAGATGGGTGGCGTATACCTAATTTTGGGGCGTCCACGGTTGGTATCGAGCTTAGGGATATGATCCCGGCTAAGATGTGAGATAAGAACTAGGAGGGAGAGGCGGAAATTCCTTCGCTAGTATGACCTACCTAAGTTTATTTGGTATTTAATTGGTCGGTCGAGTATAGGGATAATATTTGATATATTAATTAACCCTTGTGTTGTGGCGGTGTTTGGAAATGGCGGTGAAAATATTTCACAATGGAGTGAATGTGGACCGTTGTGACACCTTTAATCACTAATCGAGTTAATGCGATGTCGGGGCGAGGAACAAATTAGAGATATCCACGTAGTGAATGAAGAACTAATTGTTTCACCCGAGCTAGTTGCGAGAAGGCAAATTGAAAGTGAGGAAGAAGAGGAAGAAGAGGAACACGAGGAGAATTGGTTAGAAGAAATTTATGATCAAAACTTAGAATTACAAAATCGTGTTCGTGAGCTAGAAGAGAAGAGGAGGTTGAAGAAGCGGCAAGCGATCGGTGGAACAAAGGGATCTGACAATTCAAAATTGGGTTACCCGATATGTGATGCTCGAACAAAATCACGCTTTGGCGGGTGTAAGATATTAAAGTTGGAATCGAGAATTTAAAAATCAAAGATCAAATTTGAAAGAAGAAACAAGCGAACGAAGGAGAATAGACGATGCATGGGTAAAAGTACGCAATGCGCGTTGATAGTGTAGAAAAAGGCGTCCAGATCCAATAAAGCCAAAATAGATGAAATGGACTTTGCTTTTGGACGACAATTGGGAAGAACCAACATCGAATTCGAATTACCACAATGCATAGCGGTCAACCCGAATTCGATATGGATCGAGAATAATGATTCAAATCATGGATCGGGAATGTGAAGAAGCACTTAAGGGTGGAATGTACCTATAGTAAAAAGTCAAACTCGGTAATTTAAGCGAGGCGTTTTGTCGAGAAACCGAACGAAGTTATTACTGAAAATAAATTAATTATTGCGAAGTCTATACTTTATTCAATACAAGTTCTACCCACTCTTTTATTCTACCTAGTTGTGTTCAATGTTTAAATTTGACTCAAAAAAAATTAGACTTTGATTTATCTATTGAAACTTCGTTGGGAGAAACCTTCGTTACCTCCATTTGTTTATTAATCTTGTTGTTTCAAATAAACACTTTCACGATCTTATATCTTTAAAATTCTTGCCTTTGAGGTAATTTTTGAAAATGATTGATTAACTACTTATTATTCTTTTTGTAAGGTTGTTAGCTTTCATATTCCTAAACAACTTTGTTATCTGAATTCAAAGTAACCAAACCCTAAAGTTAATCAACGTTATATCAAGCCATAAGTAAAGAGCCCGATCCTTTCGTTGTTGACTTCCTTGTGTGGAATGCACCAAAGCCGAACTTTACATGGCGACATCGTGAATGAAGATGGCAAGTTTATAGGTATCATTGTGAGGGTTATCTAGGTTAAGGGATAGAAGTCACAGTTGGTATCAATGTAACGTCTTATCCAAGTCTTGGATAAGAGTAGCGATTTTGAATGATATTTCTATCATTAATAAATTTCTTGACGTATTCTTGAAGATTTCCTAGCCTACCCTAGGCGTGAAATCGAATTTTGTATTGACCCCGTCTGAAAAAAACCCATTTCTTAAACCCTCAAATATTTCTTCAACTAAAATGAGCAGTTTACGTGGTTTATGATGAAAGTCATAATAAAAGCATTGGAATAATGAAAATCATGGGTATTAAGTGGTATTAGTAAGTTTTATGATGAGTTATGTTGGTTAGTATGTAAAAACATGAAAGTTTCTTAGAAATCACAAAGAGTTGAAAATCAGATTTTGGTGAAAAACGTAACATGAAATTCAATTGACCATATCTCTTATTATATTTTGAATTTTTGAATGTGGTCAAGTCCTAGAGTTAGATCTATGAGTTACCTAACTAATCCAAGTGGAATTACTGGAAAAGGTGTTGTAGATTTTTGTGTGGACTGATTTTAGCAAAGGAGGCCAAAGCTGTAAATTTCGAAAATGCTACTGCCCAGAAACTTTAAGGGGCTGTTTCGGCCACTTAAATTATGAGAAAAATTCTGGCCTTTTGGGACATGAAGGTATATGGTATAAAGTACCTTCTGTCCAAAAATGAGTTCATTCTGACTTAAAATGAGCAAGTTATGACTATTTCAATATTTAGGTTTTTTCGACGAAAAACGCTATAACCGGAGTTCTATAACTCCGATGACCATGAAATTTAAACTAGAAGCTCACGTTAACATGTGTAAGGTCCTGCCAAGATTTGGGAATTTTGGAGTTAAACTTGAGGTAGCTAATTTCTTAAGAAATTAATTAGAAATTGATTTTGAAAAATAGTAAATGAATTTTAAAAATTCCGAGAAAAATATATTTTCATTATGGGACTATATTATGCTAAATCCCAGAAAAGAAATATTTTTGGGACTGATTTGGTATTTTTCATGAAAATAGTTTAATTCTGAAACATATGAGTTAAATATGTTATGTGAAATAACAAAGTTGAAAATAGGATATTATGGCTAGAGAATCCTATATAGAGTATATGCATATTTTTTGAGAGATTTGATAATTGGTGATGATATCTTATGAGTATGGCATTTTGAATGATTAAATGCATTATATGGTAAAAAACGTAAACAATTAAGATAAATTGTTTATAAATTTAAGAAGTGATTAAAATATTGTTGTTGTAAGACCTCAATTTTATGAAATAAAAGTATTCAATTTTTTTTAATTACTATTCATGAGTTACTATTCACGATTACTATTCACGAGTTACTATTCACGAGTTACTATTCATGAGTTCTTATTCACGAGTTCTTATTCACGAGTACTATTCATGAAGCATGATAAATTTTTTTTTTTTTAAATAGAAGGCATTACTCGATAATTGTTACAGAAATTATTGCTCAATATTTTATTTTATTGATTCAATAATTAACTACGTTGATATTTTATATTATTGTTGTTTGATAATTGTCACGTGACAATATTTTCCATTATCGAACAATAATTCATATTATCCGAATAATATTATTGGATAACATTATTGGCAATGCCTAGAAAGTTCTGTCTACAGGAGAGGTTTGGTCACCTAATTGCTTGCCATGAAGGAGAGAATTCTTATTGGAAAGCCCTCTTTCTGAAGCTGCGCAGTTGTTAATATTGTGATTATGTAATATTATTATGTGAATAATTAATTATTGATTTTTATGATGAGAAAAATATTTATTTTATGTGGATATAGATGGAGAAAATTTTTAAAGTGACAATTGTTGAAAATTAATATTTTATCTTTTTCGATAAAATAATTCATTTAAATATATTATTTTAATAATATAATAATGGTGATATTTTTACGATTGAATGTGGAATATATGAGTATATGAGGAGGAAGAATATTTTTATTACAATAAATGTTTAAAACATGTTAAACATGTCGGTGGACCCCATTTCTTGGTGAAATTTGATTATAGTATTTGTAAAATCGTCATTTGTGGATTTCGGTCAATTTCATTTGGAATTTGGAAAACTTTCTTACGAAAAGTTGTAGAAATTGAATTTCCTATAAAAAATCACGAGATTCAATTTTTCGATAAAAGGGCTATTTATTATGAATTATTGAAGTTACGAAGTTAAAATAATTGATTTTTGGAAGTTTTATTTATTTTATTAATAAAAACATTTTTTATATTTTGTGGCCTCATTAAACATGTGCAAAATCAGCTGATTTCAAATGTCTAGAGGTGGGCTTGAAATTTGATAATAATATTATTATTATATTCAATTTTACGCTTTGGTGTTCTAAACAATTTCTATAAATAGGGTCTTGGGTTAGAATTGAAAATCACACCAAAAAGCTGAAGTTTTCTCTCTATATTATCGGCGTATTCTTGTGAGTATTTTGAGTATACTTTGAGTATTGCTATATCTGATTTGCAAGTTAGATTCAAATAGTTATTCGGTCAAATCTAACTTTCTTTTGAGGTAAGGGATAGTAAAGGGATTTTAAGGGTTATTATGTTTTTAGTTTCGAAATTTTTCTGAACCTTCAAAAATTCTGGAAAAATTTGAAATGATAATTTGATGAGTTTTATATATTGTGTCCAAAAATGGCGATTTTTGGATGTATAGATTGAGAGTTATGAATTTTATGAGAAAAGACTATTTTAAAAGTAACCGCTTATAACTCCTTGTGATTAACTCCAAAATTGATGAAATTTTTATTGGGAGTACATCTATATAATATCAGTATACCGTGTAAATTTTAGAATTGTTGGATAAAAGTATAATTTATGATAAATGTTTAAATATTCGGTAGTGTTGGCCATGTGAAAAATAGTAAATGAATTTTAAAAATTCTGAGAAAAATATATATTCAATATGGAACTATATTCTGCTAAATCCCAGAAAAGAAATATTTTTGGAACTGATTTGGTATTTTTCATGAAAATATTCTAGTTATGAGTAAATGAATTAAATATGTTATGTGAAGTAAGAAAAATTATAAAATATGATTTATTGGCTTGAGAATCATATATAAGGTATATCTGATTTTTATGAGGGTTTTGGTTAATGATGATGAAATCTTATGAGTTTGGCATTTTAGATGATTAAATGCATTAATTATTAAAGTGTAAATAATTGGATTAAATTATTTATAAGTTTTAGAAATGATTAAAATATTATTATAATATTAATAATATTAGATTATGAGATTTCTAAGTGATTTATAACATTTGTATTAAGGTGTTATAAATATGGATATGAATTTTCTTATGAAACTTTATCTTTTAAGTATCGAGGATTCTTATGCGCATATCACGGTCTACTATGTACAAATACGAAGTCTTATTCATGACAAATTGGTTTCTTCTTTGACCAAATTATCGTTGATTTATGAATCTTACTCTTGAAATTAAAACTATGTTTTGATTATATTATTTTTATATAACATTCTTATAACCCTAATGATGATATTTCTCTTTGACTTGAGTGTAAAGATGGGTAGATTATTGGTATGATCGTGACCATAGGTTCTCTTTGGCCGATGGTGCAAAAGTTGAATTGTTGGTTGGTATGATCATGACCATTGAATTTACAATTGAATATTTTTAGCTTAAGTCTGAAGGTGAATTGATCAACATGGTTATAATTATTGTTATATAACTTCCGAAATGATTATGTAATTATTTGAGATATGAATATCTTTGGCCGTAGTAGTGCAAAGATGGCTTGTTGATGAATATCTTAGCTTTTGTAGTGCAAAGATGAATTATTGATGAATATCTTTTTGCTCGTGTCTGAAAGATGACTTTGTTGTTGAATATCTTTAGCTTTGTAGTGCGAAGATGAATTATTGATGAATATCTTTGGTTCGTAATGCAAAGATGACACATTGTTGAATATCTTTAGCACATTAGTGTAAAGATGAATCTGTTGATGAATATCTTTGGCCCGTGGTGCGAAGATGAATTTATTAGTATGATTATGAATGCAGAACTGTGATTTGGTATAACCATGATATTTGATGTTTCGAGGTAAAGACAATTGATGAAAATTATCTTAATTCACGGATGAGAAGATGAATTTAGAATCACAATTATGATTATGAGTTATTCATATGATTGTGGAAAGGAACTGTTGATTGATGTTACTGAGGATAAAATATTGTTGGTGGACTTTTAACGTGGAGAAGCAATAGACTTTATAGTCTATTTGACTCTTTTAATGGATTGCTTTCGTTCACCGCAACTATGGTTGAAAAGTTTTATCATCTACCATGTTTCTAAATCTACGATTTATTCTTGATGAAGACTATTGATAATTTATTTATCTTTAGTCATAATATTCTTTATCTTGAGCTAGTTGTGCTCACCCTTTTTGTTTCACAATTCTTTTAGTAATAAAAGTGTAGGTTTTGGGTCGGCGGGGATAGCGAGGAATAGAATGGTGGTTTATAGATGTTGAGGGTGAGGTGAATTTAACTTGGAAGAGTGTTTTTCCACTATCATACAAGATGTCTAATGACATACTGAAACTCGTGTTATCATAAGACATGGTTGTGCTCATCCACTTCTTGCGAGTATATTTACAAGCACTACCTTTATAATCTTGGTGTTTGTTTGGAGTATAATACCCAATTAGAGGCAGTGGAGATAATGATATGTCGAGAAGACTCACCATTGGGAAGAATATGATAGTAATCTTCTCGTTTTTTCTTTAGGGTCTATTAGATTGACCAAGGATAATTCAATTGGCCATATGATATCTACCATAACCTAAAAGCATGGCCTCCCATGTATGAAGGTTTCTTAAGCACTTCCCAAAGATTCTAATTTCTAAAAGCAGTTTTTGACTATACCTTTATGTAAGGTGTCATTGTGACGTCTTTCTGATTGGTATATATTTGTATCAAACTCATAGCATATGTGTTGTTGTATTTTGCACCGACAATTGTTGTAATAAAGTTGTAGTTATTTTCCGTACCATATATTTGGCGACTCGAGAATCGATTGGATGGAATGGACCTATTTTGGGGTCGTTCTGGTTTGTAATATAAATAATATTAGAATATGAGATTATTAAGTGATTGATAACATGGGGATATTCTTGAATCTGGATAAATTATATTATAAATGTTTAATATTTATCCTTTATCTCATTTAATTGATTCTTTATATCATTATCCTCATGTTTATATTATGTTGAAAGTCATCTACGTGGCTTTGTAGTGCATAGATGGACTTGGTATGATTATGACCGAGGATTGTTGGTATAATCATAACAGTAATTGAAAACACAATTATCTTTGGTAGTAGTGCGTGGATAATTTGTGGTCGGTGATACTAAATGAATACACGATTATCTTTGGTAGTAGTGCATTGATAATTTGTGGTCGTGATACTAATGAATACGATTATCTTTGGTAGTAGTGCATGGATAATTTGTGGTCGTGATACTAATGAATACACAATTATCTTTGGTAGTAGTGCTTGGATAATTTGTGGTCGTGATCTTAATGAATACACAATTATCTTTGGTAGTAGTGCATGGATAATTTGTGGTTGTGATCTTAATGAATATCCTTGGCACGTAGTGCGGGGATGATTCGATGATATGAATTAATTATTGAAATTTGAGTCTCGTGATGAAATATTAATTCATGGATGTGGTAAAAGTCATCTTTGGTAGTAGTGCATTGATAGACTTGGTATGATTATGACCAAGGATTATTCGGTATAATCATGATAGTAATTGAAAACACGAATATCCTTGGCGATTAGTGCATGGATAATTAAGTAGTCGTGATACTATTAAGTCGTGCGTCTCAAAGATTATTGGTTTCTGATTGTATATCTTTGCTTTGTAGTGCAAAGATGAATTGTTAATGAATAGCTTTGGCGATTTCAAAGATGAATTTAATATTTTTAAGCGATAAAGGTATTCAAGGTATCCTCATCTCTTTATCATACCAGTCGTACCACTAATTTCGAGGAAATTCCATAAGGAGGGAGATTGTGAGACCCCAGATTTTATCAATAAAGATTTAAATTTTGACGAAATAATTTTTAATATTATGGTGTGAATTTGAGATAATATTATAGTTGTGGGTAGTATTTATAAATTTTGCAAAGTATCAAGTGGTTTATATTATATTCGATTGGTCGGGAATATTCGGTTTAGCGGGGAATATTATAAATCTGGCTACTCAATCATTGGTGGACCCCAGCAATGTAATTATTGTCGGATTGAGAAAGCGACAAAAATATTTTATTGAAATAACGGCGAAAGTTTTCTGGTTGATCTTTGTTGAACTACTCGGTAGTAAAAAAATACGATGTCGTGTGTAGTTGCATAATAGCACACGGTATTGATTATTGATGCTTATGTGAGAAGTCACTCAGTTTGATTCCATTATTGTCGATTAATAATATGAATTATTATAACGATAATGTGTGACGCCCCCAAAATAGGTATACACAACACCCATTCTGAGTCGCCAAATACATGATGCGAAACAACTACAACTTTATTATTACAACAGTAAAACTGTGAGTTTAAATACAAATATTATCTTTTAGACAATATCTATACTCAAATAAATCCTCATCACATTATTGATTCATTATTTTACAAAATGGTGAGGACTACTAAACAACTCTCTCTAGAATCTTCATTCCATACCCCCGACTAAGTACTCGCTTACATTCTCGCCTCCACGAGAAGAAAAATGGAACAACAAGGAAAAGGGTGAGCTCAACTAGCCCGATAAAGAATATTATGACTAAGATAATATACAACAAATTATCGTTAGTCTTCAACGAGGAAAAATCGATAGAATCTGATAGATGACAAGTTTGGATCAATATTCGCGTGGAAATAATAATTCATAGAAGAGTTACGTAGAGAATGAAATCTACTATAATCTATGAATTTAACGATCCATCATCAATATTTTATCCTGTAACATCAATCAATATACATCCGAATCAAATATTCATCTTTTTGCTTTACGGGCCAAAGATATTCATCGATTAATCATGTTCATTTAAACACTGTTCATCTTTGCACTCTGAGCCAAAGATATTAATCAATCGGTCATGTTCATCTCAACACTGCTCATCTTTGCACTTACTGAGGCCAAAGATATTCTTGAAATCATTCATCTTTTTGCTTTCTGAGGCGAAAGATATTCAATAATATCATCATTTAAAGGCGAGGATGATGAAAATATTTTTAAAAAAGCGAATCGGTGAAACAAAATGACAAGGATTAAGGATTAAGGATTAGTACTTGGTTTTATCCACGCCCAAAAATACCTCAAAAATAATCATAGTGGTGTAAAATTCAAGAATGATCAAAACATGGATCTGATCGAGTTAGTATCCGAATAGATGTTTTGAGACGAAAAGAAGAAATTTTATTTTTAAATTGAATAGTGCATAAGTATATCGTGAGTCTTGGTATACGTGAATAGTAACTCAGACACCAAAAGATAGAAATTTCACAAAAAACATCTTCACGCTTTCGTGAATAGTACTAAATGAATAGTAACTAGTCACTTTCTGAATAATAGTAACTCGTGAATAATAACTCGTGAATAGTAACCCCGACATGAAAAAGTTCTAAATTTGATAAAAACTTGGATCAACATTTCAACATAATGATATTGAAGAAATAATATCATTACAAAAAAAAATAATATCCCTTACCTCGAAAGATCGATCTTAAATTTAGAATCACAGGGTATAGTCTTTGAAGGAACTTGCCTTATCTAGCAATACTCAAAGTATACTCAAAATACTCACAAGAATACGCTCAAAATATCGAGAGAAATAGAGAAAAACTTCAGTTTACGGTGTGATTTTCAATTCTAACCCAAGCACCCTATTTATAGGAAAATGCTTAGAACACAAAAGCGAAAATTTAATATAATATTATTAATATAATTATACAAATTTTCCTTAGCCCACCTTTTGGTCAAAACACCAGCCACACATGTTAATGATGTCCAAAAAATACAAAAACGTTTTTCTTAACAAAAATAATTTAAACTCCCAAAAATCAATTATTTGAAGCTTGAAACTTCAATAATTCATAATAAATAGCCCTTTCATCAGAAAATTCGAATCTCGCGAGTTTTTATAGGAAATTCAATTCTCTACAACTTTGCAGAAGAAATTTTTCCAAATTCAAACAAAAATTGACCGAAATCCACAAACGGACGATTTTACAAAGTATAATCAAATTTCTATTAATAATTGTGTCCACCAACACACAAAACATGTGTTAAACATTTAATGCCACAAAAATACTCTTCCTCCTCATATACTCATATATCCCACATTCATTGTAAAAATATCACCGTTAATATATTATTAAAATAATATATTTAAATGAATTATTTTATCGAGAAAAGATAAAATATTAATTTTCAACAATTGTCATTTTAAAATTTTCTCCATCTATATCCACATAAAATCAATATTTTCCTCATCATATAAATCAATAATTAATTATTCACAAATAATATTACGAGAATCACAATATTAATGACAACGGTGGTTCCCTCAGAGGAAGGGGGCTTTCAATAAGAATTTCTTCTTCTTGCGCATGAATTAGATGACCAAACCTCTCCTTGAGGCGAACTTTCTAGACATTGCCAATAATGTTATCTAATAATATTATTCAGATAATATGAATTATTGCTTCGATAATGAAAGATCTTGTGTAATGACAATTATTTAAACAACGAATGATATAAAATATCAACGCAACAATTATTAACTCAATAAAATAAAATAATGATAATTCACGTAACCATTATTGAGTAGTGCCTTCTTCACGTAAGAATCAATAATTGGTGCAATACTGGTATCTTCTTGTTTAACAACGCGTATTAGTGTGTTTTAACCACGGGTATTCCAACAAGATAATTGGAACAACTACTGTAGTTATTTAAAAACAACTTATATTTGTCGTTTTCTTCATCCAATCGCTTTCCATTATGGGGCCCACACATGGTCGCTTGGCAGTCGTGCATTTAATATTCCCCGACGATCTGAATATTCCATGACCAAACGAATATTCCCGAATGAACAATGAATATTTTATAACCACTTACTTATTTTGAAATATTTGCGTATTTAACCCTTAACTATCCACATTAATCAAATCAACCCTTTTTATTTCAAAATAAAGGAAATTCCTTTTTATTTAAAAATTTAGGGGTCTTCAACCTCCCTCCTTATGAAATTTAAGTCCTCGAAATTGGCGTACGTACACAGTGTTTTGAAAAGGTGAGGATACCTCGCTTTCATTTTCGTTTCCAATTCCCAAAAGTCATTTCCTCTATAAGCATGATTCCTCCACAAAACTTTAACTTGTGGTATAACCTTTGCGCGTAGGACATGCTCCTTCCTATCCAAAATCTTGACAGGTACCTTGTGACGACCCCAAAATAGGTCCATTCCATCCAACCCATTCTCGAGTCGTCAAATACATGAGTGCGAAACAACTACAACTTTATTATCACAACAATAAAATCGTGAGTTTAAATACAAATATTATCTTCTAGACAATATTTATACTCAAATAAATCCTCATCACATTTATTGATACATTATTTTACAATAATGGTGAGGACTACTAAACAACTCTCTCTAGAACCTTCATTCCATACCCAACTAGTACTGCATTTACATTCTCGCCTCCACGAGAAGAAAAATGGAACAACAAGAAAAAGGGTGAGCTCAACTAGCCCGGTAAAGAATGTTATGACTAAGATAATATACAACAAATTATCGTTAGTCTCCAACGAGGAAAAATCGATAGAATCTGATAGACAACAAGTTTGAGATCAATATTAGCAGCGTGAAATAATAATTCATAGAAGAGTTACGTGAGAATGAAATCTACTATAATCTATGAATTTAACGGTCCATCATCAATATTTTATCCTGTAACATCATCAATCAATATTCATCTCAAATCAAATATTCATCTTTGCACTACGAGCCGAAGATATTCATCAATCGGTCGTGTTCATCTCAACACTGTTCATCTTTGCACTAAAGGCCAAAGATATTCATTAGTCGGTCGTATTCATTTAAACACTGCTTTCATCTTTTTGCACTACAGGGCCAAAGATATTCTTGAAATCATTCATCATTCATCTTTGCACTTCTGGGCCAAAGATATTCAATAATATCATCATTTAAAGGCGAGGATGATGAAAAATATTTTTAAAGAAGCGAATCCGGTGAAACAAAATGACAAGGATTAAGGATTAAGGATTAGTACTTTGTTTTATCCATGTCGATAATACCTCAAAAAATAATCATAGTGGTGTAAAATTCAAGAATGATCAAAACATGGATCTGATCAAAGTTAGTATCCGAATAGATATTTTAGACGAAAAGAAAAATTTTCATTTTTCGGTGAATAGTAGTCTTGAAATGAATAGTGTGAATAGTCTTGGTATCGTGAATAATAACTCAGACACACCAAAGATAGAAATTCCACAAAAAACATCTTCACGCTTACGTGAATAGTACTAATAATGAATAGTAACTCGTGAATAGTAACTCATGAATAGTAACTCATGAATAGTAACTCATGAATAAGTAACCCCGAAGCATGAAAAAGTTCCAAATTTAATAAAAAGTTCCAACCAATATTTCGACATAATGATATTGAAGAAATAATATCATTTGAGAAGAAAATAACATCCACTTACCTCGAAAGAATCGATTACTTGGAAGGAAAGGTCGGAAGTGATCTTTGAATGAAACTTGTCTTTGACAACAACTCTCAAAGTATCTAAATACTCACAAAATACGCTCGATAATATAGAGAGAAAGAGAAAACTTTGTTTACGGTGTGATTTTCAATTCTAACTTAGCCCTCTATTTATAGGAAAATGTTAGCAGGCAAGGCAGACTTAACTTTCAACTTGATGGCTTTACCTGCTACTATTCCCACTCACCACATTTAAAATAAAATTCAGCACATTTTTTCACCAACCATAAGTGGGGCCCACTCAATTCTAGAATTTTCCACCAAAATCAATTATAAACCTAATTTCTGAATTCGACACCTCTTAAAATTCACAACAAATCATTCGTGCATTTTAACGGTTCAAAATTTGTGGACATATACTCAACTTATTTATGTATAACATATCCAAAAATTACAACGATCCAACGGTCGGATTAAAAATTATAACCCATGATATATCTCAAAACCCCGATTTGATTTTTAATACCTCGAATCCAGATAAAATCTTGATAAAACACCTCAACATTAATTCCTTCATTAATAACCACATAAATAAATCCATCATTTATATTCATATAAAATAAATATTTCCTTATCATATGAATCAATAATTAATTATTCACAAATAATATTACGAAATCACATTTATAATGACGAAACATTTCCCGAGAAAGGGGGCTTTCGATAAGGATCTCTCCTTCTTGGCGCCTTGATTAGGTGACCAAACCTCTCCTTGAAACGAGAACTTTCTAGACATTGCCAATAATGTTATCTAATAATATTATTCAAATAATATGAATTATTGATCGATAATGGGAAATCTTGTGCGTTGACAATTATTGAAGCAATGATAATATAAAATACCAACGCAACAATTATTGAATCAATAAAATAAAATATTGAGCGATAATTCTTGTGAAAATTATTGAGTAGTGCCTTCTTTACGTAAGGATCGATAATTCAACAATCTTTATGCGTCTGGTGTCTTTCTTTATGCGACCACGCGTATTCTTGTGTTTTAACCACCGGGTATTCAACGGTCTTACTTGGTAACAACTACGCCGTTATTTTTAACCAACTTATATTTGTCGTTTTCTTCATCCATAAGCTTTTCCGTTATGGGGCCCACACATGGGCTGGCAGTCGTACGAATATTCCCAGAAGCGATCTGAATATTCCACGACGAAACGAATATTCCCAAACAAAAATGAATATTTTATAACCACTTGCTTATTTTGAAATATTTGCGTATTTAGCCCTTAACTATCCACATTAATCAAATCAACCCTTACTATTTCAAAATAATAAATAAAGGAAATTCCTTTTTATTTAAAAAAATTTGAGGGTCTTCTGACCTCCCTCCTTATGAAATTTAAGTCCTCGAAATTGGCGTGCGATACAGTGTTTGAAAAGGTAAAGATACCTCGCTTTCATTTTCGTTTCCAACTCCCGTCATTTCCTCGATAGCATGGTTTTCCACAAAACTTTAACTTATGGTATAACCTCGATACATAGGTCATATTCTTTCCTCTCAAAAATCTTGGCAGTACCTCCTCAAATGTCGTTAAGTCTTGGCTATCTCGTCCGGGTTCTAACTTCGATAGCGTGTTTGAATTAGTCCACATATTTACGTAACATCGATCGTGAAAAGCGTTATGAACAGCGTCGTCATACTTGGCGGTAAAAGCGAGTCTATAGGCCACGGTTCTATTCGATCGAGAATTTCAAATGGATTAATAAATCGAAGGTTTGAGCTTTCCTCACCTCATGGATTCTCGCTTTTAAAATAACAACTTCTTGCACCTCCTTCTTCAAATTCATCGACTCCGGTGTGTAGCTTGAACATCTTTAACTTTATCGATTAAAATCGATTATACTCGTATATCATCACGTACTTTCGTATATCATCACGTGCTATCATATATCATCACGTGGGTACCTAGAGTTTTCATCTCTATCTCTATTATTTGTATATTATCTGAAATGAGTCTTTGACAATATTGTACTCGTCTTGTATCGATCTTCTTCTTCTTAACACGTCGGCTACCACGTTAAACTTTTCGAGGATGGCGTGGTCGAACATGTCTTTGAAATGAGTCTCTCTTGAGTTCTTGAAGCTCTTCCCACATTCCTTGCTCCATTCGAATTTTGTATTTCTACGAGTCAATTTGCGTTAATGGAATAGCGATTCGAGAATATCCTTCAACGAATCTCGATAATAACTTGAACTAAGCTGACAAAGCTACGTATTTAGATTCTGAAGCTTAGGTTGTTCTCAAGCTGTGACTCATATCTCAACCTTGGATAGCGTCACAATGACACTATCGATTTACTATCGCATACGAATATGGCGTCCCCTACGAGAGAATGCGGCTTGGGTGAATTCCACAAAGGAAGTCACAAGATAAAGGCTCAGTACCAAATTCTATAGTTGAATTTTAACTCACGAAGTTCAATAGGAGCCATTCGATATGAGATTTTAGAAATGAGTTTTGTCTGGGGTTCAAATTCGATACAAAATTTAATATCGAACTTTGGGAGTAAACCGAAAATTCTTGAGAAAATACGTCGGGAAAAATCAATAACAACAGAGAATATTATTCAAATCGGCGTGTCTTTATTCAAATCCATAACATGGACTAAGAAAACTTGACATCCGTAATAAGCGAATGACTTCATGGCTTGATATGAAAATGTTTGACTACTGATGGTTTGATTGCTTGAATTGAATAACGGGTTGCTTAGGAATATGAAAACTAACACCTTACAAAAGCAATCAATTTGGCGTGATGAGTAGTTAACCTTAAAATCACATCAAAAGCAAATATCTCTATAGAAATAAGGTTAACGGGGAATGTGATAGTGCTGACTGAATCAAACAAGATTTCTAAACAACGGATGTAATGAAAGTTTCTCTAACGATTCTCCATAAATAGGTCAAAGTCTAATTTCTCGTAGTCAAGTTCAAGCGTTGGCGCAAGCGAAGAGATAAAAAGAATGGGTAGAACAGGTTATCTAGTAAGGTATAAACTTAGCGAAAATTTATAATTAACTAACTTTGTGCTAACCGTTCGGGTTCCTCGTATTTTAATGGAAGTCGCGACAAAAACGCTCTTCCGAGAATCGTTGACTTTGACTTTTACAGGACATCCTTTTGAGTCACCGCCTCCCATTGCACTAGGTTTCGATATCGTCTGATCTCGGCGATATGTCCTTCTTTTCCACAATTATAGCATACCTTAAAGCTGTTGTGGGCGGTTTGGGTGATATCCCCTCTTTCGCATTTGTAACATACTGACCGATGGTGCTTTCTCCTCCTTGGAACCCGTTGCCCTTTGGCTCTGGCGTCTTCACATAGTGGTTGTTGAATCTCCTCTTTTTAAAATCTCCTCCCAACTCGCTTCTTCTTTTTCATGGCCACGATTACCACCGGAGTGGTTCTGGCCTTTGTCCGTATTCTTCTTTCTCCACTGGTTATCGTTATTACGATGATTTCTTATATCTTTGGTATGATCCACGGTTATGGTCCCTCGGTTGAGCGTACTTTCGTTATCTCGCTTCTAACAATGAGCCACATTTACAACATCTCGAATAGAGAAAAATTTATGAAAATGAGATCTTGGCGTATCTGGGTTTCAAACCTCTCGAAACATCCGCGTCATCGTTCCTCATTCTCCACCAAATGAGGTCTGAGCACGGATAACTCATGAACTTTGCCTCGTCTTTGGGACAAATCGTGTTATTACGCTCGATCTAATAAACTCCACTTCCTTCGTATAGCCGAATACTTTCGGGGAAGTACTTGTCATTAAGCATTTCTGAAACGTCTCCCATGACATCTTTGAGTCTTGTTGAATGGAGTGCAACTTCACAAATTCCCACCGATGTCTGCCTGCGCCATACGGAACATAAAAGTAGCGAATGGAACTTTCTGTTCCTTCGTGCATCGAGACATCGAATATCTTGGTAATTTGCTTGACCCATGTTTCGCCGTTATCGGATCGGCTTTCCCCGAGTGCAGGTGGTCCCACTCTTTGAAGCTGCTTGGTTGTGACCACGGTGAATTCTTATCATCTCCTCTGTATTTTGAACACGAGTCTCCTCGTGCGATTTTGCATGAGCTGCGCAAAAAGCTTCTAAACATCCCCTCGTTCATCATCTCGCTTTCGGTGGTGTTATTCACGGGAGGAACATTTCCACTGTTGCACGTTCTCCTCGTTGGTAAAATCTGAGACATCTCCACGGTCTCATTTACTCCACTTTGTTAATATTCTCGATCGACATTCTCAAATCTTTGTCATAAAACAAGGGTTAATTAAGGAAATCAATATATCACATAATATCCCATATCTTGACCACGACTAACAAATAAGCTTAGGTAGGACACCTTTAGCGAAGGATTTACTCGTCTCTCCCTCTAGTTACTATTCCCCGATCTCCGCTTGAGATCGTATCCTAAGCTACGATACCAACTGTGGCGACCCCAAAATAGGTCCATTCCATCCAACCCATTCGAGTCGTCAAATACATGAGTGCGAAACAACTACAACTTTATTATCACAACAATAAAATCGTGAGTTTAAATACAAATATTATCTTACAGGCAATATTTATACTCAAATAAATCCTCATCACATTTATTGATACATTATTTTACAATAATGGTGAGGACTACTAAACAACTCTCTCTAGAACCTTCATTCCATACCCCATTAGTACTTTCATTACATTCTCCGCCTCACGAGAAGAAAAAATGGAACAACAAGGAAAAGGGTGAGCTCAACTAGCCCGATAAAGAATGTTATGACTAAGATAATATACAACAAATTATCGTTAGTCTCCAACGAGGAAAAATCGATAGAATCTGATAGACAACAAGTTTTGGATCAATATTACAATGAAATAATAATTCATAGAAGAGTTACGTAGAGAATGAAATCTCTATAATCTATGAATTTAACGGTCCATCATCAATATTTTATCCACAGAACATCAATCGATATTCATCTCGAATCAAATATTCATCTTTGCACTACTGAAGTGCCAAAGATATTCATCAATCGGTCGTGTTCATCTCAACACTGTTCATCTTTCATCTTTTGCTAAAGGCCAAAGATATTCATTAGTCGGTCGTATTCATTTAAACACTTCCTTATCTTTTGCTACTGGCCAAAGATATTCTTGAAAAAGATCATTCATCTTTTGCTTTCTGAGCCAAAAGATATTCAATAATATCATCATTTAAGGCGAGGATGATGAAAAATATTTTTAAAGAACGAATCCAAATTGAAACAAAATGACAAGGATTAAGGATTAAGGATTAAGTACTTTGTTTTATCCATGTCCAATAATACCTCAAAAATAATCATAGTGGTGTAAAATTCAGAATGATCAAAACATGGATCTGATCAAAGCTAGTATCCGAATAGATATTTTAGGCGAAAAGAAAAATTTTCATTTTTAAATTGAATAGTCTTAGTATTAAATGAATAGTGCCGTATCGTGAATAATAACTCAGACACCCAAAGATAGAAATTCCACAAAAAACATCTTTACGCTTCATGAATAGTACTCGTGAATAGTAACTAAATGAATAGTAACTCGTGAATAGTAACTCATGAATAGTAACTCATGAATAGTAACCCCAGAGCATGAAAAAGTTCCAAATTTGATAAAAGTTCCAACCAATATTTCAAACGTAATGATATTGAAGAAATAATATCATTTGAGAAGAAAATAACATCCACTTACCTCGAAGAATCGATCTTTGGAAGGAAAGGTCGGAAGTGATCTTTGAATGAAACTTATCTTGAGCAATGAACTCTCAAAGTATCTAAATACTCACAAAATCGCTCGATAATATAGAGAGAGAGAAAAAAACTTTGTTTACGGTGTGATTTTCAATTCTAACTTAGCCCTCTATTTATAGGAAAATGTTAGCCGTGTAGAAGCGGACTTAACTGCCTTTACTTTGATGGCTTTACTCTTTACTATTCCCACTCACCACATTTAAAATAAAATTCAGCACATTTTTTTCACCAACCACAAGTGGGGCCCACTCAATTCTAGAATTTTCCACCAAAATCAATTATAAACCTAATTTAGAATCAGACACCTCTTAAAATTCACAACAAATCATTCGTGCATTTTTAACGGTTCAAAATTTGTGGACATATACTCAACTTATGTATGTATAACATATCCAAAAATTACAACGATCCAACGGTCGGATTAAAAATTATAACCCCATGATATATCTGAAAACCCCGATTTGATTTTTAATACCTCCATCCAGATAAAATCTTGATAAAACACCTCAACATTAATTCCTTCATTAATAACCACATAAATAAATCCATCATTTATATTCATATAAAATAAATATTTCCTTATCATATGAATCAATAATTAATTATTCACAAATAATATTACGAATCACATTTATAATGACCATTATGTTCCCGGGAAGAGGGGCTTTCGATAAGGATCTCTCTCTTCTTGCGCGCGATTAGGTGACCAAACCTCTCCTTAGAACGAACTTTCTAGACATTGCCAATAATGTTATCTAATAATATTATTCAAATAATATGAATTATTGATCGATAATGGGAAATCTTGTCATGCGATGACAATTATTGAAGCAATGATAATATAAAATACCAACGCAATGATTATTGAATCGATAAAATAAAATACTAAACGATAATTCTTGTGAAAATTATTGAGTAGTGCCTTCTTACGTAAGGATCGATAATTCAACATCTTGTGCAATCTGGTAATCTTCTTCTTGTGCGACCACAGCGTATTCTTTGTGGTTTAACCACCGGTATTCAAACGATCTTACTTGATAACAACTACGCAGTTATTTTTAACCAACTTATATTTGTCGTTTTCTTCATCCAATCGCTTTTTTCGTTATGGGGCCCACACATGCCGGCTGCGCCGTCGTGCGAATATTCCCAGAAGCGATCGAATATTCCACGACCAAACGAATATTCCCAAACAAAATGAATATTTTTATAACCACTTCTTTATTTTGAAATATTTGCGTATTTAACCCTTAACTATCCACATTAATCAAATCAACCCTTACTATTTCAAAATAATAAATAAAGGAAATTCCTTTTTATTTAAAAAATTTCGGGGTCTTACATACCTCCTCATACGTTAAGTCTTCTTGGCTATCTCGTCCTGTTTCTAACTTCAATAACGTGGTTGGGTCTTTCACATATTTCTGAAATGCGGATATGTGAAACACATTATGAACACGAGACATACTCGGAGGTAACGCAAGTCTATAAAGCTACATTTCCTACTCGGTCAAGAATTTGAAATGGGCCCGATAAATCGTGGATTGAGCTTTCCTCTCTTCCCAAATCTTGTAACTCCCTTCCATGGAGCAACTTCATGACAATACATGATCCCCTACACTAAATTCCACGTCCTTTCGATGAAGATTCGCATAACTCTTTTGTCGATCTTGTGCCGGTTTGTATACGTTGTCGAATCATTAGTCATCACGCACTAACTTCGGGTCCCAACAATGTTGCTTCACCCACCTCATCCCAACATATTGGAGAACGACATTTTTGTCCATATAATGCTTGAATGGAACCATGCCTATATTTGTTTAATAACTATTGTTGTATGAGAATTCCACCAATGGCAAGTACTTATCCCAACTTCCTTTGAAATCTAGGACCTGAGTTTTAATATATCTTGAAGAGTTTGAGTAGTCCTTTCGATTGCCCATCCGTTTGAGGATGGTATGCCAAAGCCAGATAAATAAATTCGTGCCCATAGCTTTCAACCCAAAATCATGAAGTGAATCTTGGGTCACGATCTAAAACTATGGATCTTGGCGTGCCATGCAATCTCACAATCACATTTACGTACATACGAGAAAGAGGCGTTCGAGGAATAAGTCTCTCGTATCGGTGAAAATGAGTAGACTTGGTTAATCTATCAACAATAACCCAAATCGCATCTATGCCTTGAGAAACCACAGGAAGATTAGTAATGAAATTCGGGGTAATGTGTTCCCACTTCCATTTCAAAATCTCAAGTGGTTGCAACGGACCCTTAGGTACAAGATGCTCCGCCTTTACGTTGGCAAGTTAAACACATCGAGATAAACTACGCGATCTCTCTCTCATATTGCTCCACTAAAATGTATGTTAAAGATCATAATACATTTTGGTACTCCCGAGATGGATTGCAAATGGTGTTGTTGTGTGCCTCCATCATAATCTTGTTCTTCAAATCGAGTCGTTAGGAACACAAAAGTCTAGAGTGGACTCAAAGTATTCCTTCTTCATCAATTCTCGCTTAGGAATAGCTCCTTCTTGTACTTTCCTCTGCATCGACTCCGATTAATTGGCTTGAGCAACCTTAACTTTTCTATTAAAGTTGGCTCTGTCGTATACTTGACATCATCGCTTTTCGTTCCGCGTATGATCTTCTACTCAACGCGTCATTTCTACCGTTCGCTTTTCCAAGATGGTATGGTTAGAATATGTGCGAAATGAGTCGCCTCTTGAGCTCTTGGAAAATCTTCTCGCATTCCTCGCTCCATGCAATTTTGTATCTTTTCGAGTCGATTAAGTTAACGGAATAGCGATTCGAGAATATCCTTCAACGAATCTCGATAATAACCAACTAAGCCTAGAAAGCTACGTCTTTAGATAAGCGACTTAGAGTTGCTCTCAAGCTGTGACTCGTATCCCAATCTTGGATAAGACGTCACAATGACACCTATCGATTTACTTATCGCATACGAATATGGCGTCCCTACGGAGAGTGCGGCTTGGGTGAATTCCTGAAAGGAAGTCACAAAATAAAGGCTCGGTACCAAATTCTATAGTTGAATTTTTAACTCCTGAAGTTCAATAGGAGCCATTCGATATGAGATTTTAGAAATGAGTTTTGTCTGGGGTTCAAAGTCGATACAAAATTTAATATCGAAGCTTTGGGAGTAAGCGAGAAATTCTTGAAAAAATACGTCGGGAAGAATTAATAACAACAAGAATATTATTCAAATCGGCGTGTCTTTATTCAAATCCATAACATGGACTAAGAAAACTTGACATCCGTAATAAGCGAATGACTTCATGGCTTGATATGAAAATGTTTGACTCTGATGGTTTGATTGCTTGAATTGAATAACGGAGTTGCTTAGGAATATGAAAACTAACAACCTTACAAAAGCAATCAATTTGGCATGATGAGTAGTTAACCTTAAAATCACATCAAAAACAAATATCTCTATAGAAATAAGGTTAACGGTAATGTGTTAGTGCCAACTGAATCAAGCAAGATTTATAAACAGTGGATGTGATGAAAGTTTCTCTAACGGAGTTTCCACGAGATAGGTCAAAGTCTAATTTCTCCGAATCGAGTTTAAGCGTTGGCGCAAGTAAGAGAGATAAAAGAATGGGTAGAACCGATATCTAGTAAAGGTATATACTTGTGAAAATTTATAATTAACTAACTTGTGTCTTAACCGTTCGGGTTCCTCGCATTTTAATAGGTCACGACAAACGCTCTTCCGGAATCGTTGACTTTGACTTTTACGGGACGATCTTTTGAGTCACCGTCCCCCATTGAACTAGGTTTATTCTGCCGCACTGATCTCGAAAGCGATATGTCCTTCCTTTCCACAACTATAGCATACCTTAAAGCTGTTGTGGGCGGTTTGGGTGATATGTCCCTCTTTCCGCATTTGTAACTTGTCTGACCAGGTGGTCGTTCTCCTCCATAAAACTAGTTCTTATAAGTATTAACGTCTTCACATGGTCGTTGTTGAATCTCCTCTTTTAAAATCTCCTCCCAGGCTAAACTTCTTCTATTTTCATGGCCACGATTACCACCGGAGTGGTTCTAGCCTTTAATCAGTATTCTTCTTTCTCCTTTGGTTATCGTTATTACGATGGTCTTTATCTTGATGTGACCTGGTTATGGTCCCTCGGTTGAGCGTACTTTCGTTATCTCGCTCTAACAATGAGCCACATTGACAACATCTGAATAGAGAAAATTTATGAGAAATGAGATCTTGGCGTATGTCGGGTTTCAAACCTCTCGAAACATCCGCGTCATCGTTCCTCATTCTCCACTAAATGAGGTGCAAACACTGGATAACTCATGAACTTACGCCTCGTCTTTGGGACACAAATCGTGTTATCTTTACTCTAGTCTAATAAACTCCACTTCCTTCATATAGCCGAATACTTTCGAGGAAGTACTTGTCATTGAGCTGTTTCAAAAAAGCGTCTCCCATGACATCTTTGAGTGCGGTGGATGGAGTGCGCTTCACGATTCCCACCGATGTCTGCCTCGCCACGAAACATAAAGGTGGCGAATGGAACTTTCATTCCTCCGTGCATCCCAAGACATCGAATATCTTGGTAATTTGTTTTGACCCGTCTCGCCTTAATCGGATCCGAACTTTCCCAGAATGCGGTGGTCCCAACTCTTTGAAGCTGCTTGGTTGTGACCACTCGTGAATTACTATCATTTCCTCCTGTATTTTGAACACGAGTCTCCTAAATGCGATTTTGCATGAATCTGCAAAAGCTTCTAAACATCCTCGTTCATCATCTCTTTCGGTGGTGTTGTTCGCGGGAGGAACATTGCCCGACTGTTGCATATTCTCCTCGTTGGTGAAAGACAAGCATCTCCACGGTTTCATTTACTCCACTTTATTAATATTCTCGATTCGACATTCTCAAATCTTTGTCATAAAATAAGGATTAATTAAGAAATCAATATATCACATAATATCCTATATCTTGACCAACTAACAAATAAGCTTAGGTAGGACACACTAGCGAAGGATTTACTCGTCTCTCCCTCTGGTTCTATTCCTCGATCTCATGGGATCATATCCTAATCTAGCTACGATACCAACTGTGACTCTGGACACCAACTTGTGTCGACACCTCACGATGGTACTATCGATTTACCACACATGAGCAGGCGTCCCCTACGGAGAGTCCGGCGGTGCATCCCCCATCAACAGAAGTCACCACGTGAGAGGCTCGGGGCTCTTTACTTATAGCTCGATACCAACCGTGGCGCCCCCAAATAGGTATACACACACCCATTACGAGTGCGCCAAATACGTGAGTAACGAAGCAACTACAACTTTATTATTACAACGATAAAAGCGTGAGTTTGAATACAAATATTATCTTTTAGACAATATCTATACTCAAATAAATCCTCATCACATTATTGATTCATTATTTTACAAAATGGTGAGGACTACTAAACAACTCTCTCTAGAATCTTCATTCCATACCCCACTAAGACTCATTACATTCTAGCCTCACGAGAAGAAAAATGGAACAACAAGGAAAAGGGTGAGCTCAACTAGCCCGATAAAGAATATTATGACTAAGATAATATACAACAAATTATCGTTAGTCTTCACGAGGAAAAATCGATAGAATCTGATAGGCAACAAGTTTGGATCAATATTAGCGTGAAATAATAATTCATAGAAGAGTTACGTAGAGAATGAAATCTACTATAATCTATGAATTTAACGATCCATCATCAATATTTTATCCTGTAACATCAATCGATATACATCTGGAATCAAATATTCATCTTTGCTTTCTGAGCCAAAGATATTCATCGATTAATCGTATTCATTTAAACACTGTTCATCTTTACTCTGAGGCCAAAGATATTAATCAATCGGTCGTATTCATCTCGACACACTGCTCATCTTTGCACTCTGAGCCAAAGATATTCTTGAAAATCATTCATCTTTTGCTACAGGGCCAAAGATATTCAATAATATCATCATTTAAGGGCGAGGATGATGAAAATATTTTAAAAGCGAATCCGATTGTGAAACAAAATGACAAGGATTAAGGATTAAGGATTAGTACTTGGTTTTATCCACGTCCAAAAATACCTCAAAATAATCATAGTGGTGTAAAATTGAGAATGATCAAAACATGGATCTGATCGAGTTAGTATCCGAGAATAGATGTTTTGGATGAAAGAAGAAATTTTATTTTTCGATTGAATAATAATAGCAGTATCGTGAATAGTCTTGAGTATCGTGAATAGTAACTCAGACACCAAAAGATAGAAATTTCACAAAAACATCTTCACGCTTCGTGACTTACTGAATAATAGTAACTTCGTGAATAGTAACTTTCATGAATAGTAACTTCGTGAATAGTAACTTTCGTGAATAGTAACCCCGACATGAAAAAGTTCTAAATTTGATAAAACTTCAGATCAACATTTGACATAATGATATTGAAGAAATAATATCATTACAAAAAAAAATAATATCCACTTACTCGAAAGATCGAAGACTTACAGCTAGAATCTAGGGTATAGTCTTTGAAGGGAACTTTGCCGTCTAGCAATACTCAAAAGTATACTCAAAATACTCACAAGAATACGCTCAAAATATCGAGAGAGAAATAGAGAAAACTTGGGTTTACGGTGTGATTTTCAATTCTAACCTAAGCACCTATTTATAGGAAAATGCTTAGAACACAAAAGCGAAAAAATTTAATATAATATTAATATAATTATACAAATTTTCCTTAGCCCACCTTTTGGTCAAAACACCAGCCACACATGTTAATGATGTCCAAAAAAATACAAAAACGTTTTTCTTAACAAAAATAATTTAAACTCCCAAAATCAATTATTTGAGACTTGAACTTCAATAATTCATAATAAATAGCCCTTTCATCAGAAAATTCGAATCTCTTGAGTTTTTATAGGAAATTCAATTCTCTACAACTTTGCAGAAGAAAGTTTTTCCAAATTCCAAACAAAAATTGACCGAAATCCACAAGCGGACGATTTTACGTGTATAATCAAATTTGATTGATAATTGTGTCCACCAACACACAAAACATGTGTTAAACATTTAATGTCACAAAAATACTCTTCCTCCTCATATACTCATATATCCCACATTCATTGTAAAAATATCACAGTTAATATATTATTAAAATAATATATTTAAATGAATTATTTTATCGAAAAAGATAAAATATTAATTTTCAACAATTGTCATTTTAAAAATTTTCTCCATCTATATCCACATAAAATCAATATTTTCCTCATCATATAAATCAATAATTAATTATTCACAAATAATATTACGAGAATCACAATATTGACAACCGAGGCGGTTCAGGAAAGGGGGCTTTCGATAAAATTTCTTCTTCTTGGTAGCATGATTAGATGACCAAACCTCTCCTTAGGCGAGAACTTTCTAGACATTGCCAATAATGTTATCTAATAATATTATTCAGGATAATATGAATTATTGCTTCGATAATGAAAGATCTTGTGTAATGACAATTATTGAAACAACAATGATATAAAATATCAATGGCAATTATTAACTCGATAAAATCTTTGAGCGATAATTCTGTAACCATTATTGAGTAGTGTCTTCTTCACGTAAGAATCAATAATTGGTGCAATCTGGTATCTTCTTGTTCAACAACGCGTATTAGTGTGTTTTAACCATAGGGTATTCAATGATATTAGCAGCAACAACTACGTAGTTATTTAAAAACAACTTATATTTGTCGTTTTCTTCATCCAATCGCTTTTCGTTATGGGGCCCACATGCCTGCTTGGCGTCGTGCGAATATTCCCAAGCGATCTGAATATTCCACGACCAAACGAATATTCCCACAACAAATGAATATTTTATAACCACTTGCTTATTTTGAAATATTTGCGTATTTAACCCTTAACTATCCACATTAATCAAATCAACCCTTACTATTTCAAAATAAAGGAAATTCCTTTTTATTTAAAAATTTGGGGTCTTACATAATGGCGTTTTGTTTTATTCGTATTATTAACGTAATAAAAGCGAAACATCTTTATATAAAATAGAATACTTTATTAAAGTTATTACATAAATAGAATATATTATATTTTATTATGCATAGTGTTGCGTAGTGTCTTTCGTAGTGTTTTGCATAGTGTTTGCATAGTAAAATGTTTTTATATAAATAGAATATATTATATTTTATTTAAAAGATTTTTCTTTAAATATGGACCGTCGATTAAAGTAAATCAATCGGAATAGTTATGGATTAATTCTTATGCATTCCATTTTCCTATAAATAGAAGCTCGTTCCTTCATTATTTTCTTTACGAATTCATTGAAACTCTAGAGAGAAATTATAGAGAGAAGCTATAGAGAAAATTATAGAAAGAAGAAGAGTATTACGCTACTTCACTACTTATATTTCTTCTTTTTACGGTAAAGGGTGTTATTCTTTCTTCTTCAAGAGAACTTCATTATTCCATTCATTATTATTACATTGGAATAACTTTTGTAAAAGTGGTATACCTATACATAACTTTGTATATGTCGGCATACCCTATACTTGGTGAAATCCTTATGTTATTCCATTCTTATTTATTACATTGAATAACTTTTGTATCGCATGATTTACCTATACTTGGTGACATTCTTTTTATTATTCATTTGGAACATCACATGCATGTGTTTTACAGGACTGGTTCCGTCTTTATCATTACATTGGAATATCCTATCGTGTGTTTTACACCGGATCCGGTTCCATCTTTATTATTACATTTGGAACATCCACATTGCAGGTGTGAATTTCACGACACAGTTACATTATTATTATTACATTGGAATAACACATACATCTGCAATCTGCGTGCGTGGTGATTTCTTTTGTTATTCCATTCTTTATTATACCCAGTTGGTTAAAACTTTGACTTACATACTCCATGAAATTAGTAGACTCCTCCTTGATATTTGCGTTTCATCCGAGATCTTTTTATGGAAATATTCTTACCGATCATTCTTGAATTTTACTCTCTGAAAGCGATGTCGTATAATGACAATTTGGGCGTTAATAATTCATGGATTAAATAATTCTTGAACTTGTTTTATTGAATTATTATGTCATTGTCATCATCCTCATGATATATCATGTTATCTTTGGCTTATGTGCATAGATGAACTTAGTATGATTATGACCGAGGATCATTCGGTATAATCATGGCTTGTTATAAATGATGTGATAAAAGTCCTCGGTGGCACCTTGTAATGCGATGATGGATAGTTTTGGTATGATTATAACCGGGGGTGATTTGGTATAGTCATGACCATTGATAATTTGATGAAAATCCTTGGCCGTAGTACAGGAATGATTAGATGTGGTGGTTTATTTATTAAAAATGAGTCTCAAATGATAAAAATTGATGAAAACCTTTTAAAACCTAAAAGATAGTAGACTTTATTTTCTCTTGACTCTTTTAATGGATTACGTATTCCGTGCAGATTAAACCTGGTTGTCTATTGTATTTTATCGGTTTAACAACATTTGTTGAAGGCTAATGATAATTTATTACGCATTATCTTAGTCATAATATTTCTTCTTGGGCTAGTTGAGCTCACCCTTTCTTTCTTTATTCTCTTGAGGAAATGAGAACATAGTTTGAGACGAGTCGGGAGCGGAGTAATGGTCGAGAGGATAGCATTAGTAGTCCTCACTATTACGTGAAATAGTGTGATAATAGTTGTAATGAGGACTCCTTTTGAGTTTGTATAATATCTAGTAGACAATATTTGTATTCAAACTCACGCTTTATGTAAATATTATGCACACGGCAGTTATATTAGTAAGTTGTATTTGAATTTATGTACCATGTAAGTGGCGACCCAAGATGGGTGACGTATACCTAATTTTGGGGGCGTCACAATGTATGTATGTAATATTTTTTATTATCAGTTATGTGGATAACTATTGTTAGTAATATTTTAACAATAAATATGATAAAGTGAGTCAATCTTATAATTATACTTAATATTATGTATTGATGTACATCTCAGTCTGATCAAAAAATTTCATAATAGCTAACCAGACTCAATTAGATTATTAAAATTGGCATGTAACCCCGACAGTTATCACATGCAGTGATATAAAAGATGTAAGACCCCAACTTATTATTAATGAAATTTAATTTTCTCTATTTATTATTTTGAAATAGTAAGGGTTGATTTGATTAATGTGGATAGTTAGGGGTAAAATATAAAATATTTCAAAATAAGAAGTGGTTATAAAATATTCATTGTTGTTTGGAGAATATTAAGCTTGGTCGTGGAATATTAAATGCTTTCGGGAAAATTAAATGCGGCCAAGTAACGCGACCGTGTGTGGGCCCCATAACTGAAAGCGATTGGATGAAGAAAGCGACAAATATAAGTTGGTTAAAAATACTTGGTAGTAGTTATTCACAGATTAATCTTTGTTAAAATACTAAATTGGTTAAAACACGGTGAAGACACTTACAGATTACACAAATTATTGATTCTTACGTGAAAGGCCTTACTTCGATAATGGTTACGATAATTATCTTGTTGTTTGATAATTGTCATTACACAATATTTTTCATTATCGAGTAATAATTCATATTATCTGAATAATATTATTAGATAACATTATTGGCAATGTCTAGAAAGTTACATACAAGGAGAGGTTTGATCACTTTTAATTGCGCGGCATGATAAGGAGAAATTCTTATTGGAAAGCCCCTCTTTCTTGGGAACCTGCACAGGTTGTCAATATTGTGATTACGTAATATTATTTGTGAATAATTAATTATTGATTCATATGATGAGAAAATATTGATTTTATGTGGATATAGATGGAGAAAATTTTTTAATGTGATGATTGTTGAAAATTAATATTTTATCTTTTACGATAAAATAATTCATTTAAATATATTATTTTAATAATATATTAACTATGGTGATATTTTATAATGAATGTGGGATATATGAGTATATGAGGAGGAAGAGTATTTTTGTGGCATTAAATTTTATCTTTTTCCGATAAAATAATTCATTTAAATATATTATTATATTTTAATAATATAATAATGGTGATATTTTTACAACGAATGTGGGATATATGAGTATACTGAGGAGGAAGAGTATTTTTTGTTGCAATAAATGTTTAAAACATGTTAAACATGTCGGTTGGACCCCATTTATTGATTTGAAATTTGATTATAGCACCGTAAAATCGCCCGTTTGTGGATTTTGGTCAATTTCTATTTGGAATTTGGAAAAACTTTCTTCTGTAAAGTTGTAGAGAATTGAATTTCCTATAAAAACTCGCGAGATCGAATTTTCTGATGAAAGGGCTATTTATTATGAATTATTGAAGTTAGAAGCTCAAAATAATTGATTTTGGAAGTTTAAAATATTTAAAATTAGAAAAACGTTTTTCTTACTTTTTAGAGAAGGTGGCATGTGTTTGATGGCTGAAATCAGATTCTAGGCATGTGAAGAAAATTTATAATATATATTAATATTTTATTAAATTTTACTGCTTTTGGTGTTCTAAGCATTTTCCTATAAATAGGGTCTTGGGTTAGAATTGAAAATCACACCGGCTGAAGTTTTCTCTCTATATTATCGGCGTATTCTTGTGAGTATTTTGAGTATACTTTGAGTATTGTTAGGCGGTCTGAGTTCCTTGAAAGACTATATCCAAATTATTCCAATTTAAATCTTAATCTTTCGAGGTAAGGGATGTTATTTTCTTCTCGAATGATATTATTTCTTCAATATCATTATCTTTGAAATATTGGTTGGAACTTTTTATCAAATTTGGAACTTTTTCATGTCGGAGTTACTATTCATGAGTTCTTATTCACGAGTTCTTATTCATGAGTTCTTATTCACGATTCTTATTCACGAGTCTTATTAAATGAAGCGTGAAGATGTTTTTTTGTGGAATTTCTATCTTTTGGTGTTTGAGTTTCTTATTCACGTATCTGACTATTCACGTATCTGACACTATTCAATCATAGAAAAATAAAATTTCTTCTTTTTGTCCAAAATATCTATTACGGATACTAGCTTTGATTGTATCCATGTTTTGATCATTCTTGAATTTTACACCACTATGATTATTTTTGAGGTATTTTTGAACATGGATAAAACAAAGTACGAATCCTTAATCCTTAATCCTTGTCATTTTGTTTCAATTGGATTCGTTTCTTTAAAAAATATTTTTCATCATCTTCGATCTTAAATGATGATATTATTGAATATCTTTGGCACATAGTGCAAAAGATGAATGATTTCTGAAGAATATCTTTGGGTCAGTAGTGCAAAGATGAGCAGTGTTTAGATGAACATGACCAATGATGAATATCTTTGGCTTGTGAGTGCAAAGATGAATATTTGATTCGGATGTATATTGATTGATGTTACGAGGATAAAAGATGAGCGATGAACTTTTAAATTCATACATAGAAGATAGTAGTTTGCATTCTCTACTTAACTCTTCTAATGAATTATTATTTCATTGCGAATATTGATTTAAAATTTGTTGTCTATTGTATTACATTAGATTTTTCCTGTTGAAGACTAACGATAATTTGTTGTATATTATCTTAGTCATAATATTCTTTCTTGGGCTAGTTGAGCTCACCCTTTTCCTTTTTGTTCCATTTTTCTTCTCTCGGGATGCGAGAATATAAGCGAGTGCTGAGTCGGGTATGGAATGAAGGTTTTAGAAAGGATTGTTTAGTAGTCCTCACTATTTTTGTAAAATAATGTATCAATAAATGTGATGAGGATTTATTTGAGTATAGATATTGTCTGAAGATAATATTTGTATTCAAACTCACAGTTTCTTGTTGTAATAATAAAGTTGTAGTTGTTTACGTACCATGTATTGTGACTCGAATGGGTGATGTATACCTATTTTGGGGCATCACGGTTGGTATCGAGCTTAGGGATATGATCTCTGGCGGAGATCGGGGAATAGAACTAGGAGGGAGGAGGCGAGTAAATCCTTGACTAGTGTGTCCTACCTAAGCTTATTTTTTTTTAGTTGGTCAAGATATAGGGATATTATGTGATATATTGATTTCCTTAATTAACCCTTATTTTATGGCGATGTTGAGAATGTCGATGAGAATATTAACAATGGAAATGAGGCCAGTGGAGACGCTTTGTACTCACCAACGAGGAGAGCGTGCAACAGTGGCAATGTTCCTCATGAACAACAACCCACCGAAGCGGATGATGAGCGAGGGATGTTTAGAAGCTTTTTGCGATTAAATGCAAAATCGAATTTGAGGAGACTCGTGTTCAAAATCTGAGGAGGAAATGATAGCAATTCACGGGTTGTCACAATGAGCGATTCAAAGAGTTGGGACCACCATAATTTAAGGAAAGCGGATCCGATCATACAGGCGTAAACATGGGTCAAGCAAATTACCAAGATATTCGATGTCTTGGGATGTACGGAAAAACGAAGGTTCCATTCGCCACCTTTATGTTCCGTGGCGAGCGGACTTCCGTGGAGTGCGTGAAGCGTACCCATCCACCGCACTCGGCATGTCTTGGGAGACATTTCAGAATTATTTAATGACAAATACTTTCACGAAAGTGTTAAATCGTATGAAGGAAGTGGAGTTCATCGATTGAACAAAACAACATGGCGGTGTCTCGATGCGAGGCAAAGTTTGCGAGTTATCCGTGTTTACACCTCATTTGGTGGAGAATGAGGAACGTATGGCGGATGTTTTTGAGAGGTTTGAAACCCCAGATCGACAATATCTCATTTCTAATAAATTTTCTCTCTATTCGATGTTGTTAACGAGGCTCAATTATTAGAAGCGAGATAACGAGTACTGGCCAATGAGGGACCACAACCCGGGATCGTACAGAGATAGCGATCAACGAATAATGATAACCAATGGAGAAAGAAAGCAGACGGACAAAATGGTAACCACTACGGTGGTAATCATGACCGTGAAAATAGAAGAAGCGAGTCGGAGGAGATTTTAAAAGAGGAGATTTAACAATGACCACGTGAAAGCAGCGGTGTTAGGTTTGTAATATTCGTATGCATGATCAAATTGCAAAACAATGCGAAGCGTGTAAAAATCGAGTTTTAAAATTTTTACAAACCATATACGGATCACCCTTTATGCACAATTATTAATTAAGCGAAAAGATAAAGAATAAATCATACCCTTGAAGATCGAGCTTTCCTCAGTACAAGTTCACCTCCAAATCCTTTCGCGTTCAATCTTGAATCCACCGGGTTTGGTTCCTTCCTTTGATCAACGTTAGCCACCCAAATGTTTGGCCTCTAGAGGTGATCCACCAAGGAAGAAGAAAATTCAAGAAGAAGGAGTATTGGCTCAAACCCTAGTTTTTTCTATCTCGATAGAAAAAGGGCGTACTCTCCATCAAATTGGAATTATGTCGTATTTTGAAAAAGTCAAAAACCCTCTCACCCATAATAAGACTCCTCTTATTAATAGATGTGGGCAACCCACCTTAACAATTAAGTAATTGTGTTTTATTTAATTAATTAAATTCTTTTAATTAATTAAGCTCCCTAATCTTATTAGGGATAATTAATTAAACTCCTTTAACTAATTTTCCTTCCTAATCCAATTAGGAATAAATGAGAAATACTTATATTAAATTAATTCCTAAACTCTTTTAGAAATTAAAATAATAATAATTGTAATAATATTAATAAGACTCCTCTTATTAATTTATATTTAATATTTCTAAAATATTAAATAATAAATATTAAGCTATTTAATTTATTCTATCACCATAGATTAAATTAAATATACATAACATATTATTACGATTATGCCATTAACTTCTTAAATAATTATTCTTCCTTTTATGGTGTGACCCTTTAGGTTCTCCATATTAAACCTTAATGTGAATAAATCAATTAGAAACAATTCTAATCTTATTTAAATAAATAAATTAAATAATTAATTTATTTAAATAAATAATATTTATTCTACAATAGGGATAAAAGCCTCCCTAGCGATCAACGACTTTCCGGATAATATAGATTTCAACATTAATCATGAAAGAACCTTTGAGTAAATAGTTCTCAAATGCAATTCAATCCTTCCACCATCTGATGTCCCAATTAAATATAAGACATGGAATTCTTTATCAAGTCTTATTTTATTTAATTATATGTATTTACACTCTTAAATGCACAACTCCAAATAATGCAAATTAGAAACTCCTTTCTAATTTCATTACTGCTTATAACCAATATTTATTGGGTTGTCATTTATCGAATCACATAGGACATTTCTCTTCTTTTATTAGAAGTGGTAGATTCTTTATTGATCATACATTATCTCATGTACAACTTATTATACCCAAGCATACCCTTTGATATACCTAAGGGTCTTAAGGAATAAGTCAAAGTATAACTCATCATACACAAGATTCTATGATGATCTCAAGTCCAAGGATTACTTGTCTTACTATCACTACAGAATTCCTATTGACGAGCAAATAAAACTCCATTAGGTATTCCTTAGCGAGCCACGTTCGTTGAACTTATTCTCTAATAAGCACCTACATGCTTTTGCTTTAGTGTCTTCACACAAATGATCATGAGATCAATCATCCTCATCCAATGAAGAAGCAGCGTATGTACCAATCTATCCGGATTCACTAATCCCCAATTTAGTAATCCAATGATTGGGAACTATTTTAGTTTTAAGCTTTCTAAGAATTTAGATCTCATTAGAATGATCATCATCATTATTCTAAAAGCATTGCTTAAAACTATGGGTTTATCACATATTATAAAAACAAAGATCATGCAGATAATTAAAAGCCTTTAATAAATTAATACTTTTTATTAATAAATGAATAAGATTATTACAAAGTATATGCTTTATCATCAAACATGATTGGCTTGTGTGCATCTTACTTTCGAATGAAAGTCTTAAAGAAGAATCGGTTCTAAGGGAGGAGAACGACTACTAAATTATATCTTATAAATGCGGAAAGAGGACATATCAGATCAAAATGTCCACAACAGTTCAAGGTATGCTATAATTGTGGAAAGGAAGGACATATCGCTCGAGATTATCTGAGTAGCGAAACCTAGTTCAATGAGGACGGTGACTCAAAAGACATCGTCCCGAAAAGTCAAAGTCAACGATTTGGGAAGAAGCGTTTGTTGTGGTATGGTCAAAATCGGAACCCAAGCGAGGTGATCACGGGTAAGCTTTTTATAAATTCTTGCGAAGTTTATACCTTACTTGATCACCGGTCTTACCCATTCATTTATCTCTCTTGTACATGCTCAACGTTTAAACTTAACTCCGGAGAAATTAGACTTTGACCTATCTATGGAAACTCCGTTAGGAGAAACTTTCATCACATCCACTGTTTATAAATCTTGTTTGATTCAAGTTGGCACCATTACCTTACATGTTGACCTTATCTCTTTAAAGATACTTGCTTTTGATGTGATTTTAGGGATTGATTGGTTAACTACTCATCATGCCAAAATTGATTGTTTTCGTAAGGTTGTTAGTTTTCATATTCTAACCAACCCTGTTGTATGCAATTCAAGCAACTAAACCATTAAAATCAATCATCATCTATATCTAATCATAAAAGCTATTCGTTTATTGAAAAAGCGGATGTCAAGCTTTCTTAGCCCATGTTATGGATTTGAATAAAGACACGTCAAATTTGAATAATATTCTGTTGTTATTGAATTTTCGACGTATTTCTGAAGAACTTCCTTGGTCACCCCCGAGCGTGAAGTTGAATTCTTATTGATCTTGAACTGAGTACAAGCCCATTTCTAAAACCCCATATCGAATGGCTCTATTGAACTTGAGGAGTTAAAGGTCCAACTACGGAGTTGTTGGACATCCGGTTTCATTAAATCTAAATACATCTCCTTGGGGTGCTCTGTTTTATTTGTAAAGAAGAAAGAAGAGGGAGTATGCGACTTTGTATTGACTATCGGGAATTGAACCATGTCACCATCAAGAATAGGTATCCTCTACCTCGTATTGATGACTTGTTTGACCGATTCTGAGGGCACAATTCTTTTCAAAAATCGATCTTAGATTACGGATATCATCAATTTGAAGATTAGGCGAGGATATTCAAAGACCGCCTTTAGAACTTCGATGCGGGCATTATGAATTCTTAGTCATGTCTTTCGGATGACTAATGCTCCTATGACTTTCATGGATATGATGAACCAAGAGTATTCAAGGAATATTTGGATCGATTCGTTGTTTTCTTTATTGATGACATCCTTATATATTCCAAAAGTCGTGAAAGATCATGAGCACCATTTGAAGTTTGGTACTCGAAAGGCTTCGTGAAAACAAACTATATGCCAAATTGAAGAAATCACGAGTTACGGCTTGAGGAAGTAGCATTCCTTGGGCACGTGGTGTCGAAACATGGAGTATCTGTTGATCCGTGAAGATTGAAGCAATCTGAAAGTTAGAACAACCAAAGTCGGTGGTGAAGTCGTAGCTTTTTTTGGGCTTAAATTTGGTTATTATCGGAGATTTGTGGAAGGGTTTTCTCGAATCGCTACTCCATTAACTCATTAACTTTCGAAAGGATATGAAATTCGTTTGGAGCGAAGAATCGCGAGAAGAGTTTCCAAGAGCTTAAGAGGAGACTTATTTAAGACTGTTCTAACAATACCATCTAGTTCGGATGGATTTGTTATCTGACGATGCTTTAGGCAAAGCGGTTAGGATGTGTTCTCATGCAACGTGGGAAAGTCATAGCCTTTATGCCTCATGCGACAACTTAAAAGAGTATGAGAGGAATTATCCTACTTTCATGATCTAGAGTTAGCGGCCCGATCGTTTTGCTATTAAAGATATGGAGGCACTATCTATATGGGGAGAAAGTGGAGATATATTCGGACCATAAAAAGCCTTAAATATTTCTTCACTCAAAAAGAACTCAACATGCGGCGACGTGACGTTGGCTCGAGCTATTGAAAGACTACGACCACACTATTCAATACCATCACGAAAAGCGAGCGTGGTAGGTGACGCGTTGAGTAAAAGATCATATCTTGAGGAGCGAGTGCGATGATGTCAAGTATCTGCGTAGAGCCAACTTTAATAGAAAAAGTTAAGGTTGCTTTCGAGCCACCGGCCCGGGCGATCGTGTATGAAGAAGAAAGTACAAGAAGGAGCTATTAGGGCGAGAATTGATGAAGAAGGAATACTTGAGTCCACTCTGAACTTTGTGTTCCTAACGACTCGATTTGAAGTACAAGATTATGATGGAGGCACACATACACCATTTGCAATCCATCACGGAAGTACTAAAATGTATCGTGATCTTGACATACATTTTGGTGGAACAATATGAAGAGAGAGATTGCAAAGTTTATCTCGATGTGTTTAACTTGTCAACGTGTAAAGGCGGAGCATCTCTTGTACCTAAGGGTCCGTTGCAACCACTTGAGATTCAAATGAAAGTGGGAACACATTACCATGGATTTCGTTCACGGGTCTTCCTACGGTTTCTCGGGCATCAATCTTATTTGGGTTATTGTTGATAGATTAACCAAGTCTGCTCATTTCTTGCCGAATCTGGGAGACTTATTCACTTGAACGTCTTGCTAGTATATGCGTGAATGAGATTGTGAGGTTGCATGGCATGCCTGTATCCATAGTTTGGATCGTGACCCAAGATTCACTTCAAGATTTTGGGTTAGCTTGCAAAAAGCTATGGGCGCAGTTCTTATTGATTCGGGTTCGGCGTACCATCCTCAAACGGATGGACAATCGAAAAGGACTATTCAAACTCTTGAAGATTTATTAAGACTCGTGTCCTAGACTTCAAGGCGGTTGGGATAAGTATTTCTTATTGGTGGAATTCTCCTACAACAACAGTTATCGAGCAAGTATAGGTGTAGCTCCATTTGAAGCATTATATGGACGAAAGTGTAAGCTTCTCGATATGTTGGGACGAGGTGGGTGAAGCGACATTTGTTGGGACCCGAGTTGATACGTATATGACTACGGAAAAGATCCAAATGATTCGACAACGTATACAAAAGCGGCACAAGATCGACAAAAGAGTTATGCGGATCTTCATCGAAAGGGCGTGGAATTTAGTGTAGGGGATCATGTATTGTTGCGAGTTGCTCCATGGAAGGGAGTTACAAGATTTGGGAAGAGAGAAAGCTCGATCCACGATTTATTGGTCCATTTCAAATTCTTGACCGAGTAGGAAATGTAGCCTATAGACTTGCGTTACCTCCAAGTATGTCTCGTGTTTATAATGTGTTTCACATATCTGTACTTGGTAAATATGTGAAAGACCCAAACCACGTTATAGAATTAGAAACCCAGGACGAAATAGCCAGAAGACTTAACGTGTGAGGAGAGTACTGTCGAGATCTTGGATAGGAAGGAGCATGTCCCTACTGCATTGAAAGTCATACCACAAGTTAAAGTTTTGTGGAGGAATCATCTTTATAGAAAATGACACAGGAATTGGAAGCGGAAATGAAAGCGAGGTATCCTCACCTTTTGAAACACCACCGTATCGTCGTCGTCAATTTCGAGGGGACGAAATTTCATAAGGAGGGAGGTTGTAAGACCCCAACTTATTATTAATGAAATTTAATTTTCTATTTATTATTTTGAAATAGTAAGGGTTGATTTGATTAATGTGGATAGTTAGGGGTAAAATCACGAAATATTTCAAAATAAGCAGTGGTTATAAAATATTCATTGTTGTTGGAGAATATTCATTTGGTGCGTGGAATATTAAATGCTTGTGGGAATATTAAATGCGGCGGTAGCGACCATGTGTGGGCCCCATAACGAGCGATTGGATGAAGAAAGCGACAAATATAAGTTGGTTAAAAATAGCGGCGTAGTTATTCTGATTATCTTGTTAAAATACTAAATTGGTTAAAAACACAAGATGCTTTGCGGTATTGCACCAATTATTGATTCTTACGTGAAGAAGGCACTACTCAATAATGGTTACGATAATTCTTTGCTTAGTATTTTATTGAGTTAATAATTCTTTGCGTTGATATTTTATATTCTTTGTTGTTTGATAATTGTCATTACACAATATTTTCATTATCGAAGCAATAATTCATATTATCTGAATAATATTATTAGATAACATTATTGGCAATGTCTAGAAAGTTACATCTAAGGAGAGGTTTGGTCACCTAATTGCGGCGCCCGATGAGGAGAAATTCTTATTGGAAAGCCCCTCTTTCTGAGGGCGCACTCGTTATCGATATTGTGATTACATAATATTATTTGTGAATAATTAATTATTGATTCATATGATGAGAAAATATTGATTTTATGTGGATATAGATGGAGAAAATTTTTAATGTGACAATTGTTGAAAATTGAAATTTTATCTTTTTACGATAAAATAATTCATTTAAATATATTATTATATTTTAATAATATAATAATGGTGATATTTTACAACGAATGTGGGATATATGAGTATCGAGGAGGAAGAGTATTTTTATTGCAATAAATGTTTAAAACATGTTAAACATGTCAGTGGACCCCATTTATTGACTGAAATTTGATTATAGCATGTAAAATCGCCCGTTTGTGGATTTTGGTCAATTTCTATTTGGAATTTGGAAAAACTTTCTTCTGCAAAGTTGTAGAAATTGAATTTCCTATAAAAACTCGCGAGATTCGAATTTTCTGATGAAAGGGCTATTTATTATGAATTATTGAAGTTAGAAGCTCAAAATAATTGATTTTTGAAGTTTAAAATATTTAAAATTAGAAAAACGTTTTTTCTTACTTTTTCTAGAAGGTGGCATGTGTTTGATGGCTGAAATCAGATTCTAGGCATGTGAAGAAAATTTATAATATATATTAATATTTTATTAAATTTTCTGCTTTGGTGTTCTAAGCATTTTCCTATAAATAGGGTCTTGGGTTAGAATTGAAAATCACACCGAAAATCAAGTTTTCTCTCTATATTATCGGCGTATTCTTGTGAGTATTTTGAGTATACTTTGAGTATTGTTAGAGCGGTGCAAGTTCCTTCAAAGACTTATATCCAGGTATTCCAATTTAGAATCTTAATCTTTCGAGGTAAGGGATGTTATTTTCTTCTCGAATGATATTATTTCTTCAATATCATTATCTTTGAAATATTGGTTGGAACTTTTATTAAATTTGGAACTTTTTCATGTTGGGGTTACTTATTCATGAGTTCTTATTCACGAGTTACTATTCATGAGTTCTTATTCACGAGAGTTCTTATTCACGAGTACTATTAAGTAAAGCGTGAAGATGTTTTTTTGGAATTTCTATCTTTTGGTGTCGAGATTACTATTCACATGTATCTTACCTTTATTCACGATATCTGACACTATTCATAGAAAAATAAAATTTCTTCTTTTTTGTCCAAAATATCTATTACGGATACTAGCTTTGATTGTATCCATGTTTTGATCATTTTGAATTTTACACCACTATGATTATTTTGAGGTATTTTTGAACATGGATAAAACAAAGTACGAATCCTTAATCCTTAATCCTTGTCATTTT
The DNA here is from genome assembly GCA_020205615.1 of Panax quinquefolius. Taxonomy (NCBI): domain Eukaryota; kingdom Viridiplantae; phylum Streptophyta; class Magnoliopsida; order Apiales; family Araliaceae; genus Panax; species Panax quinquefolius. The sequence continues at coordinate 162,816,953 of CM035152.1, forward strand.
GTTTCACCGATTCGTTTCTTTAAAAAATATTTTCATCATCCTCGGTCTTAAATGATGATATTATTGAATATCTTTGGCACGTAGTGCAAAGATGAATGATTTCTGAAGAATATCTTTGGTAGTAGTGCAAAGATGAGCAGTGTTTAGATGAACATGACCAAGTGATGAATATCTTTGGCTGTAGTGCAAAGATGAATATTTGATTCGGATGTATATTGATTGATGTTACGAGGGATAAAAGATGAGCGATGAACTTTTAAATTCATACATAGAAGATAGTAGTTTGCATTCTCTGCTTAACTCTTCTAATGAATTATTATTTCATTAATGAATATTGATTTAAAATTTGTTGTCTATTGTATTCTATTAGATTTTTCCACTGTTGAAGACTAACGATAATTTGTTGTATATTATCTTAGTCATAATATTCTTCTCTTGGGCTAGTTGAGCTCACCCTTTTCCTTTTTGTCCATTTTTCTTCTCGGGGCGAGAATATAAGCGAGTGCAGTCGGGGTATGGAATGAAGGTTTTAGAAAGGATTGTTTAGTAGTCCTCACCATTTTGTAAAATAATGTATCAATAAATGTGATGAGGATTTATTTGAGTATAGATATTGTCAGAAGATAATATTTGTATTCAAACTCACGATTTCTTGTTGTAATAATAAAGTTGTAGTTGTTTACATATCATGTATTGACAACTCGGAATAGGTGATGTATACCTATTTTGGGGCGCTCAAAAGAAGTCTCGGAGGAGTCGAAATCAACGCGTCTTCATTGAAAATCGTGGCGCCCCCAAAATAGGTATACAACACTCATTCTCGAGTCGCCAAATACATTATATGTAAAGCAAACTACAACTTCAATAATACAATTGTCGTGCAAAATACGACAACACATATCGTGAGTTTAAATACAAATATTGTCTTCGAGACAATATCCACACCCAAATAAGTCCTCATTACAATTATTCAAACACTATTTTATAAAAATAGTGAGGATCTGCTAAAATATCTTTCTGTAACCATCACTCCATACCCGACTAGACTCAGATCTATGCTATGTTCTCACCTCCGAAAAAAAAATGGAACAAAAAAGAAAAGGGTGAGCTCAACTAGCCCTCAGAAGAATATTATGACTAAGATAATATACAACAAATTATCATTAGTCTTCAATAGAAAAAATGATAAAAATATAATAGACAACAAATTTTAGATCAACAACTGCAATGGAAATAAAGAATCCATTAGAAGAGTCAAGTAGAGAGAATGAGTTCTACTATCTTCTAAGATTTAAAAGTCCATCATCAATATTTTATCCTCAGAATAATAATCAATATACATCTTTAATCAAATAGTCATCTTTGCACTACGTGCCAAAGATATTCATTCAGATCACCAATTGGTCATGTTCATCTCAACACTGCTCATCTTCAGACTACGAGCCAAAGATATTCATCGCTAATCATTTATCTTTGCACTACAAAGCCAAAGATATTCAAAGAATATCATCATTTAGACCGAGGATGATGAAAAATATTTTAAAAAAAATGAATCTAGTGAGGACGTAAGGACAAATATTAGGGGATTCAGACATTACGCTTTATCCAAGATCAATAATAGTCTATAATAACCAAATTTTGAAGCGAATTCAAAAATAACGATCAAAACATGGATACAATCAAAGATAGTAACCATAATAGACATCTTGATAAAAGGAAAAATTTCATTTTTCTATGAATAAATAATTCGTGAATAAATAATCAGATACGCGAATAGTAACCCCAACACAAGAAGTTCCAAATTTGATTAAAAAGTTCAGATTAATACTTCGGCATAATGATATTGAAAAAAATAATATCATATATGAAGAAAATAACATCCCTTACCTCAAAATAACTGCAGTCTTACGATCTAATATCGGATGAAAAGTGAAGAAAACTTATCTTAACAAAGAACTCTCAAAGTATCAAAATACTCACAAAAATACTCTCGAGAATCTAGAGAGAAAGAAAACTTGTTTCTGGTGTGATTTTCAATTCTAACGTAAGCGTCTATTTATAGGAAAATACTAGAACGCCACAGGAGACTAAAATAATAAAATATTATTATCTTTATATTCCTTCCACGCATGCCCACTTTGTTGAAAGCCTAGCATGCCAATTCTGATTTTTTTCCAGCAGCCCACATGTTATTAACACCAACCAAAGTGGATCCCACCCCATAATTTAATAAAAATCATTTTATTTTTTGAAACTTCAATAATTCATAAAAAATAGTCCGTTTATCAAAAAAATACGAATTTTATGTCAATTCTGTCTGAAATCGAATTCTCTACAACTTTGTAGCTTTGAGTTTTTCCAAATTCCAAACAGAAAATATCCGAAATTCATAAACGGGTGTTTTTAATACCTCCATTCAAACAAAATCTTGATAAAATACCTCAAAGATTAATTCCTTCATTAATAACCACATAAAATAAATAAATTCATCATTTATATCAAATAAATATTTTATTATCATATAAATCAATAATTAATTATTCACAAATAATATTACAAAATCACAATTATAACAACCAGTAGTTTCCAGGAAAGAGGCTTTCGAATAAGGATTTCTCTCTTCTTGGCCTTGATTAGGTGACCAAATCTCTCCTCGACGAACTTTCTAGATATTGCCAATAATGTTATCTAATAATATTATTAAAAAATATGAATTATTGATCCGATAATAGAAAATATCGCATGCGATGATTATTATTGAAACAATAATAAAATAAACTAACAACGCAAAGAATTATTGAATCAATAAAATAAAATATTGAATAAGAATTCATCATAACAATTATTGAGTAGTAGTGCCTTTTACGTGCGAATCAATAATTTAACAATCACCGCAATATCGTATCTTCTTGTCAACAACCACGCATATTACTATATTTTAACCACCGGGTAACCCAACAAAGTTGTTAATTAATTATTATGATTCTGTAGTTATTCATAAAAACTCATACTTTGTTATTTTCTTCCTCCGACAGTTATTCCATTATGGGGCCCACAATTGATTGCGCCATCGTACGGATATTCCCTACAAAAAGAATATTCCACGACTAAACGAATATTCTCCAACAGAAATGAATATTTTATAACCACTTGCTTATTTTGCAAAATTTGCACATTTTCACCCATAACCAAAGCATTATATCAAATAACACCTTATTAATTTAGAATAACGAATAGAGAAAAATTTAATTTAATTTATAATAAATTGGGGTCTTACAAAAACTCCCACTTATCAAAGGAAAAAATAAATTGGCATGTAATTGGTGAACTACTACACGCTGAAAAGTGGGAATTAGGCAACCAAAGCCAAATATAAGAATTTTTTGGGTACAACAATCTAAACATAAGAATTTTTGGGGTACAATATCAACAATTTAAACGAGTTAAATGTTTTTTTGGTTATTGTACTATATATCAACGTATAAATGAGTCACTCAACCGTTTTTTCTTACAGTCAACTCACTATACTTTTGTTTATTTACAAAATGTTAGAAAATCAGTTAAATAGACTTTAAACGGTTTGTCATGTCTGATGCTACATAAGAGGGAGAAAGCTGACATTGCAAGAGAGAAAGTTGACATTTATGACGTGACCACTCTTGAGTAGAAATGAAAGAATTTTTTTTTAAAATAAAATAAAATCAAAAATGTCAGCAAAAAATGGAAAAAATAAAAATAAAAATATACTTATTTTTGTGATTATTAGAAAATAAATTTTTATTTAAAAATTATAAAAATAAAATATACTAAAATTATAAATCAATTTTTATTGATTTTATATACATATATATTTATAAATTTAATTATTTTGACATTATATACATGTATTCTTACTGGATAAAGAAGAAGATGATTAATAATTGTGAAAAAAATATTTGAAATAATTTTTTAAATTACACATATATTTATGCCTAGTTATTTATTTATATTGAAAAAATTGTGCCACGTAAAAATTCCGTTAAAAATTTAACAATTAAGACGAAATTTAAAATTTTTGTTAGTAAACAAAAGTATAGTGAGTTGACTGTAAAAAAAAAAATTGAATGACTTATTTATAAGTTGACATGACCAAAAAAAACATTTAACCCTAATCCAAACACAAGACTTGTAAAATGCATAAGAACATATTAATCAAACGGGCAACCATTTAACATGTTTGGGTGTATCACGAGTGTGGGACTCGGGGCCAATATCCAAGAACCATTATTTAACAAGTTGGGGCGTGCATGTAGGGTCGGTCCTGAGTTTTGAAGGGTTTAAAGTGGACAACAAAAAAATGGGCCTTTTGCGAATTGTTATTAAGACAAACATAAAAAAAGGAGAACTTTTCCTGAACAAAAGAGCATCAATACGAAAGAATATCAAATATAATAACCGACTATTTCAATATTTCCAAAGCATCATTTAGATATTACATTATCACTAAGTCAAAAAAGTAATTACCAAATAGGGCCTCCTTTATTAAGCGTCTAACACTACTCCAAAACAATTAAAAAAACTCAAAAAATTGAATCTGATGATGAACCCCCACGTACATTATAATTAAATTGTTTTGTACAAATTATATGCTTTAAATATGTAGAATATTACAATAATCGATATATATGTAGAATATTACAGATTGATTATTTAACTTTAATATTTGCGGTATTTTATTTAAGTAATAAAAGAAAAAGAATATTTAAGGACCCTAAAAAATTTTTGGCTTAAAAGTTCTCGGCAGACCTTGTACTTGCCAAAGCTCAGAAGTACAAACTGAAAGGTTAGAAAGCAAATCAACCTACTTAATCATCATATGCTAAATTATAGTCAGTCAGTCGGTCGGTCCTTGACAAAGACCACCCCCATAGTTCATCACTTCTTATGTGACAAACTGACAATAGATCGAGAGCAAGCAGTAAAGTTTCCTTCCACAGAAGCCAAGCCATAATATGCGTTCATTATCCAAACGCACGTCAGTCAGCTTTTAGGAGTCTCTTATTGACTGATGGGGCTAAGCTAAGGTCGTCTTGCTCGCATAAATGAAACCACACATCCCACCCCATCCAAATAGGCCTATCTATATAAAGGATTCTCTTACGACTTATAATATTAATTGATATTTTGTCTTTTTACACCACATTCTTAACACTCGTTCTACGACTTCGCAATTCCATACTCGGAAGGAAGGACAATTCCAATTCCAATTCCAATTCCAATTCCAATTCCAATTCCAAAATCGAATAATTGTGTTTCGATTGAACTCTACTTAATTACTATAACACTGTCTACGCATAATAATAAAATTTTCGCGGTGAAGCTAGTGTGCACCCAATTACTTAATCTTAGCTTAATGGGGGAAAGCTAGACAAGTTGCAAGCTGTCTTAAATAAGCTTATTTTGATACTACTTGAAAAATCCAGCCGCGGTGTCAAAGATTTTTCTTTGCCTACAAAGGTTGGAATCTTTTGCGGATCACGTGCGTCTTGGTGGCTGACACCCAAATTGCTTTATCAGACAGCAATTACTAGTAGGGAGGCTTTTAACTTTTAATCTTAATGTTAAAAATTGAGATTTATTATTATTATTATATCAGATTTTTTTTTTTTACTATGAGATATACTCTATTGTTGTTTATATGGGCTATATATAGTTTATTTTGGACCAGAAAAATCAAGCCAGCCCACTTTTACATGCAGTGATTTTTAGGGAGAGAAAATCTGATCATCGTTTTTGACTTCAAACAAAAGAACCCGCCAACGAGTATCGTCCCACTTCCTGAATCCTGGCTGTATTTCCAATATTATAATTAATTATTATTATACACCCATACATATATTCTCTTAAAACCTTTTTCTCTCTGAATCGATCTGCTAGTACTACTACAAATTTACAGCTGAATTCGAGACTTGATCTTTATAGCTCCATTGTATTTGTAGTGCTGAAACTGCCAATTGCGAGAAAAAAAATCTCAGCTTAGGGTTATAATTTGAGAGAGATGGCGGATCAGAAGCCAAGTGCTGGCGCTGGTTTCTTTGCCTCGATTGCCTCTAGCTTGTCCAATTTCGGCACCGCTATGCACAAATCAGTCAACGGGTATAAAACCTCCTCAAACTCAAATTTCCATTACTAAAAGTTCCCCTTACGACTCGATCCATTATTAGATTGATGTTGTGATTTTCTGTTCTTGAAATTGAATTTGTACTTAGTGTGTTACACAAGCTTGTTCTGTTATTTCATTTATGTTTTGTCATTAATTTAAAGTTTTTAGTTTTTTTTTTTAAAAAATAAAAATAAATTTAGCTTGGATTTCTGACATGAAAAGCAATATCATCCTTCTTAGTTTTGTTTGATTTTAACCTACGTGACACATGCCAAATTTCCCTTATACACCCTAAGTCACTTATTCTTAAAATTTTCACTTTTAGGTTAAAAAATACGTGACTATTAAAGAATGTAATGGGAAGAGGATCTGCAATTTGACAATGCTGAATCACAGTATTCTTGTAATCTCATCTTAGTCAGACTAATTGCTTGGCATGCTTTTTGTCCCTGTAAATTTTTTAAGGCAAAACATTTTTCTCTGTGCTCATGCATGAGGTTGCCTATCTAGATTCAGTTTCTCTGGCAAGATTGGGGTTCGAATTTTGTGAATGAACGCTAAATGTTTGTTCATCATTTCAGTAAGGGAGCTTATGATATTTTCTCAAGCAAGGGTACTTTGAAAATGAGTTATTATGAATACGAATACATATGCTGTATGCATATGTATATCTCCTATTATTCATGTCTTTCAAATGTAAGAATTTACATGGAAGAACTTATCTACAAAAAGATAAAAAAAATAAAAAATGAATTACCATGGAAGATTCTATTATTTTCTCGATTAAGATTGCATGCATAATAATATCGATTTGTTGTCAGTTCTACTGTAATACTTTTTGATCCACTTTCATTGCTTTCTGTATTTTGGTCTCCTTCATCTGTCAAATAATGCACTTCCGTTGTTATCTTCTGCTATCATAGTTTCAGTAATGTGCCACTACTTAATCCTAGAGATAATGTAAGAGTGCTGGACTTCCTTTGCTATTTAAAATGAAGTTGCGATGTTTTCTAGGTGATCTACATTTTGTTTAAATCATCAAATTATATATCAAAATTAGCCAAAACTACTTTCATGTGCTGAATAACGTGATTCTGTCTGTTTGCTTTAGTCTGATTGGTTATGAAGGATTGGAAGTTATCAATCCTGAAGGAGGCATTGAAGATGCGGAAGTAGAAGCCCAAAGAGGAAGATGGAAGCAAGAGGTACACTAACTGTTTTTTCTTCCTTTCTTTCTGTCTTTCTCCTTTTCACATGATTTTGGTAAGCTTAGTCTTTTGAGTGAGACTGTGATATGATGAAGAGAACATCTGACTCATGTTTGTGTAATATTTCTTTTCTGTTGGAATGTGGTCCCAATGTGTTTCACTGAGACATTGTTATAGCTAATATATACTCCTTATTAGAGTGTAATTCTCTCTATCCATTTGACCATACGTCTTCCTTCTCCATACACACATGATATAATTAAATCTACATTTTAATAAGATGAAGCAACTCTGATGGTCCTCTTTCCCTCCTTTAAAAAACAGATGTTCCTTTTTGTATGCTGTGGGAGTAAAGACAGTACGTCCTAGCGATCAAACTCTAAAACTGTATATTAATCATTTGTTGTTTCGTATATTACATATTTACATCTATATATAATGCCGCCTCAGTTCACCTGCTTAGTGACTGAGCTTCTGTCACAAAAGTGACATCCCAAATATGCCCTCCAAGTTTTGTGAATTTCTACTTTTGTCCTCCAACATAAAAAAAACCCTTAAAATTTGAAAAACTCTCTCTATTTCCCCTCTAAGTAAAGTTCTTCCTATTTTATTCTTTGACATAAAATATAAGTTTTCAAAATTAATAATCTAATATAAATTACTCACGCAACGCATGTACCCCATGGGCTAGTATATATTAATATGATCACATTCTCATCATCATTCTTATTTACTTATTTATACTTTATGAACTCTCTTTTCTTGCAGGATCGGGATAGTTACTGGAAGATGATGCATAAGTATATAGGTTCTGACGTCACATCAATGGTGACCCTCCCAGTTCTCATTTTTGAGCCTATGTCAATGCTTCAGAAAATGGCTGAGGTTTGTATCTGCTGTGCCTCAATTATATTTAATGATGTCCTGTGTGTGAGTTTATACTAAGATATGGGATTTCTACCACAGCTGATGGAATACTCCCATCTGTTAGATCTGGCAGATGAATGTGAGGATCCACACATGCGATTGGTGTACGCTTGTAAGGGCTCTTTTACATTACGATCTCTGTGTGTGTGTCTGTGTGGATTTTCTGGCTATCGGACTAATAATTCTCTATTGCAGCGTGCTGGTTTATATCTGTATATTATGCCATGCAGCGAACGTGGAAACCATTTAATCCAATTCTTGGTGTAACATATGAAATGACTAATCATGGTGGCATTAGATTTATTGCAGAACAGGTGAGGTTTTGAAGAACCAAATTTTCCGATATATATATATATATATATATATATATATATATATATATATATATATATATATATATATATATATATGCCGTGCCTAAAGGCACGGCGTAAAAATAAATAAATAAAAATTCAAAAATATTACATTAATTAAAGACACATACCACCACAATTCACCATTCCACAATTCACCAATTAATACATACTCAATAATCAACATAGTTCAACTACCAAAATATCGAAGTTAGTTAAGACTAATTTCAAAAAAAATAGGTAAAATTTCCTTTAAAAATAGATATCTACAAAATTCTAAACACATATACAAAACTTATAATCATCAATACATATCTAAACCACCAAAAACACTATCATTCCATACCCAAAAATCATCCTAATCATGTATAATTAGTTAACTTTACAAAAGACGTAAAGGGCAAAATACACACATCAAGCTAGTTGCTACTAATTTTAAAATTGCTACTAATTTTAAAAAATTTCGGCAAAAATTCCTTTAAAAATAGATATCCAGACAAATATAAACCTATCTATAAAACTTACAATCATCTATACATATCTAAAACACCAAAAAAACAATCATTCCATACCCAAAATAATCATAACCATGTATAATTAGTTAACTTTACAAAATACAGAACAAAAAAAATACATATATGAAGAAATTAAATCATACTCAATCATCAACACATCCAACCACCAAAATATCAAGCTAGTCGCTACTAATTTCAAGAAATTTCGGCAAAGTTTCCTTTAAAAATAGATATCCAGAAAAATATAAACCTGTTTACAAAACTTACAATCATCCATACATATCCAAACCACCAAAAAAATCATCATTACATACCCAAAATCATCATAACCAAGTATAATTAGCTAAATTTACAAAAGGCGGAACACAAAAAATACATACATGCAAAAAATAGAAAAACAACATGTTGAGCATAAGACCCTTTACTTTACAGCTTACACCAAGTATATTGTTTACAGCTTACATCATGTATCCTTCAATATATACCTGAAAATAGTTGAAATTTAAAAATTATTGAAATATGTGAGTCAAAATAAAACATTTGTAAAAACAAATGAGCACACATATTTGTATGTATGGGGGGAATGAATTAGTTTGATATAAGTAAGAGTTTAGAGAGATTGTAACAAATAATCAATTTTTTTAGGAAAAGATATGGACTTACAATCAAATAAAGTTTTCTTAGTACTATTTCAACAAACGGTTCATTTGCTTAATGATTTAAATCATAAATTTGCATTGGTGGCAGTATAATGGTGTGTAAGCTTGATTTGCGAGTGTTTGATTGGTTACAGTTATGGGTGTGAGTTTGTGCATATATTATGTGTGTTGTGCGTCTGCATAAGAAGTAGAGAAATATAGTCTTAGTAAGAGAGACTTTCACACCTAGACAATTGTTTGGTCAGTGGTGGGTTAGTAATCGCCAAAGGTGGACATGTCAGTACTGGATTGCATATCATGTAACTCTCTTAAATGTCTTCTTCATCCCTTTAAACCTCCTCTTCATCAATATCCTTAATGTCCTCGTATCAATACGAACACACTTTGCCCAATGAGGAGAATGCACAACCACCTATATTATTTACATAAACAATAAAATTCACACTATTTATATTATAGGAATAGTAAAGTTATTTTGATGCAGTGACATAAAAGTAGATTTACCTGATTACGTCGGCCCCATCCACAAAGGTCCATTGTATATACTCTATTGTTTTTGTTGACAAATTCACTCCAATCCTACAAAGAATGAACCTCATTGTAAAATTAAAAGTTGAAATGTTGGAAAGATTACATAATTTAGTAGAAATAAACTTGTTTAAACTATACCATTTAATTGTCGTAAGAATATCATAATAAAACTTCCGGGTAAACAATATTTGTGGTGCAATTTGACCCATCTTCCGGAAGGAGGACAATTATACGATCCGCAGATGTGCATCTAGATAGTGCCACATAAAGGTGTCCATGACTAAAAACAGGTGTCCGCAAATCATTCCCAACGAACTTGACAGATTGTCCTTGGGCTTTATTGATTGTCATAGCATAAGTTAATCATATAGGAAACTGATGTCTTGTCATTCGAAAAGGCAAGTCCAAAGATGTTGGTGTCAATGATATTCTCGGAATGAAGACTAAATTGCCAATTTTATCTCCATTTAATATCCGAGCTTTGATTACCCTTGAGGCACATCTAACAACCATCAATCGCGTGCCATTACAAAGTCCATCTTTCGGTGCAATATTTCGTAACAACATTATTGGGCATCCAACTTTTAACTCCAATTTGAACGGTGGCAATCCTGAAGGATTCAACGAGTTTAAGTACTCATTAGGATATCGATTCCTAATGGTATGATCAAGCTCATCACCTTCAGACATTTTATCTGCAACTAAAAAAGTAATTGTTTCTCTCGGAGTAATATTCAAGGTCTTTAAAGATTTATATCACCGACGTCGTCATCATGAAAGCGAGATAAATTGTCTGCTCAAAGGAGAAAGGTTGGAGTCACTATACCAACCACATCCAATTGTGGATAGATTCTAAATATCAATTCATTTAGATTATGACACCGGTTTATTGTAGATGGAAGTTGCACAATTTCTTGTGGATTGGTCCCAATCTAAAAAAATGAGTGTATAATTATTCACAAAGTGAGATTTAATTCAAAGCATCATGTTATAAAAATTCAATTCAAGGTTGAATGAAATATTACCTCCATCAACAATTGAGCAAAATTAATATTTCAACATCCGTATGAGTTAATCGTATGTTTAAACCCCGTAGTCAAAACACATATCTTTCCATAAATAAGATCGTCTCAATGATGCACCCACAATTTTTCATGGACGCCTTTAGGAATAACAGCAATATTTGTCAAAAGTCTCCACCTAGACAATGAAAGGATACCCCAAAAAAGGTCTTTTATCGCCTCGATGTCTTGAAGGGTGCGATCGATCGCTTCCGACACGATCTGGATGTTGCATAGGAACTTCATCCCATATTATCAACTTTGTTTTTCTAAACAATTCGGCATGCATTGATTGTTTAGTGAACCCACATATCAAATTATCTAGGGTTTCCAAAGGAATACAAAATGTAGAATGTGCAGTGCGCCCCTACCAATAACAACGATGCAATACCGATGAAGCCACAAGAATAACAACATGTCCATAGCTACGCAATTTGGTTGCAATGGTATTGTATAAAACGTTTTCCCGTCCCCAAAGACTCCACTCAAAAAGAAAGTAGTTGCTAAGTTTTCACATCTTGACGCTGTGGCGACAAAGAAAGATAAGCAAAGAAGTTGTGCATCATTAAGTCTGTCAAAATTAATTTGTGCATCAGACTTTTGTGCTTCATTCTCAAGTTGTTGGTGCTCAAACAGTAATCTATTTCCAACTATTGCATTCCAATTTCCAGTTGGTTGTGGCATGGGTGGAAAGTCAACTAAACTCTTTCCCGACTCATGGAGCAATTGATTTATCAAATATAAGCCATAATCTTCAATATGATCATCAGTTGGATTCAAAATACCAAACATAGTACTAATCCTGTGTGCTAAATCATCACATATATGTGCTGAGAATTGCTTCCACAATTCAAATGGATGCAATGGAAAGCATTCCGTTAGAATTATAACAAATAGTCTCCTCAATTGGTATCCCGTTCTCATAATTGCAGCCTCTTGAAGACATTGTATCCATTCTTCATCATCTTCAAGAAGTCCTCTTGTGACACACGCTGACTTGAATGTATCATGCATAACATTATTTACAAATATGTGAGTCAAATAAATGAAGTAGGTCCTCTAACAACAGTTAGAAGCAAACGCAAATAAAACCTCTCACCTGAATTAGGGCTAGCAAAGTACATTCTACCAATTGCATAACCCCTTTGTCTTGGAGTCCATTTACTGATAGACTTGTTCCAAACAAATTTTTCTGGAAATTCCTGATAAGTTAATACACGGGCAGATTCATTAGTAGCGCAACAATCAAAAAAGCCAGTTAGAGTTGTTTTTTGATGAGCACCTTTAGAAAGGATCATATCAAAAGATTCAGCAGGGTTAAAGACCACACGATGCATCCCAGGCAAATGAAGTGCCAATCTTACAACTGAAGGAATCTCTTCATGTAAAGGATTACCAAACAATCGCCACGCGGCTTCTGGAGGTCCAATATACCTAGCATCAAGATATTGTTGGATCTCATTAATTCCTCCAAGTACCATTGTTGCGCGATCATGTCCTTTATAAATATACTTGTGAATGTATTTTACACATCTGACTCCTGCACAAACTTCAACATTGATATGACAATTGAACATTCTTGATAAATACGGATTATGTGGAACGTCTCTATTATCAATTTCTTGCCCCCTCACGATGTACTTCCTCGACCAAAGATACGAAACGACGACGATAGATGATATATCCATCGAGTTCATACTTGTTGATTCAACAAATGATCGAGGGTACCGCTTGGTACACATCCCATTTTCCATACATGGTGCTTGTGGATTTCGAGCACCACACGGTCCGTGTACCATGCAACCTATAATTGTTTCAAAAAGCAATGGGTCATTTTGACAATCCGGAAATTCAAAGACACACTACTCATCCACTTGAGCACATGTTTGAATTTTATCCGAACCACGAAGGAACAAAAGTGTACGTGCGTGTGCGGTAACCCCTTTTTGGAATTCAATTGTAAAAACATTCGCCACTTTTCTACCAAAGACGTTTTTGTTTCTATCTCTTTCATCAAAAATTTTTTTTTCAACTCAAAACACACGGGCCACTAAATCGGAGATTCGGTCAAGAGGGATCCGATTTGGCAATAGTGATTTAGTAATTTCGAGCCATTTGGGATTTGCGAAATATAGTTAGAAAAATATTTGGGTGTTGATTATACTAGCGCGTGATAGCCATTGAATCTTGAAAAATTTCAAACATATGCCTTACAGACTACCAAAGGAATGAAGATGGCAAAATCATTCGTTGACCAACTTGTTCGTGACCAAGCTCATCTCGCACAAACATCTCAGTAAGACCTTGGTAAAGTTCCGCACGAAGCTTCGATTGATTCAACTTGTAGTATGTAAACCGATTTTTTGTTCAAGAATGCCCACGATCTACTACAAATTCTTGAAATAGTTTTCCTGCTCTCAAAATTGTTGAATACTCAAAGTCTCGTTGGAACATACGATAACTGTAATATTTCAATTGTGTTACCGAGTAGTAGATGAAGGCCCACCTTGGGAAGCGCCCAATTGTTTCAAATCTGGATTCCATCCTAGCTCACCATAAGGGAACAATACCACATAATGCAATGGCAAATAGTCGGATGACACTCATTAATTTGCATCAAACCATTATCCCTCTCAAATGTAACATAATATCTCTCATTCCACTTGATTCACTCCATCTCCGTGAATATTACATGCAATCTCATCGGTTGTTGGGAGATTATATCGACGCTCGATTCATTACGTAACTCAGTGAAGATAGGCCGGAAATTCACCCCGTCAATTCCAATTCACTTAAAATTGCATAAGCTCGCCAAAATTTTATAGGAAATGGATTTACTTGCAATAAACAATCTTGTATGGTTTTCAAAACATCTCTTCTCAAGTTAGGATTTTTGTTGCTGCGAACATCTAAAGCTGAATTAGGATCATAAATGTACAGTTGAGAGTAAATTAGTTCACACCCTGGCTGTGGCATAAGCGATCCTGTTCGATGGCGTAATTCTCCATGGATGGTGAATGTTCTAGGCCCCCTCCCAGGAATTAATCTGTCATCCAAAGTAGCACCAAGACTTGTAAACGCATTAGCTGCATTATACTCTCGTGTGTGCTGACGAAACGATTTTGATTGTTCATCATTGCCGTCATACAATGCTTTAAGCATTAAAGGAGGTGCAATAAGTGGAGGTAGTCTAATTTTTCCTTGTAAACAACATTTACCAAAGAGGATTTGATACAGATGATTTTGTTAATTTCTCAGCAAGCCAGTGTAAGGCAGAACAATGAGGACATGTTCGATTCATCAAGCCGAGGGAATGACGATTTGGAATTTCATGGTTTCGAGGATTAAATTCAACATCCATAGTTACACCTTCTACTGTATAGGCACTATAGATAAAATTATAGATGTCATACAATTTTTAAAAGGAGAACATGAATAAGACAACAAATGTGAGAATAGAAAATTAATACTTATATCGAACACCTAGTGCCTTCATTCGGATTACGCATTTGTTGGAACATGTTTGTCTATACGATGCCCCTGGGGAACGTGGGGAGAATGGTTCCAAGACTGTTGTTGTGCTTTTGTATAGGTTTTGAGGAGGCAAGTCTTGGAGCATGGTAGTCACAGGCGACACCCTTGAGATATTTGTTGGTGTGCCTTCTTCAAGATTTTGAGGAGGATTTTCTTGATTCATGATGGCCACAGACAACCACCGTGAAACAATTGTTGTAGTATCTTCATTAAGATTTTGAAGCAAGGTGGTTGACGATGACTCTAAAACATTTGTTGTCACTATACTGTCTATTACAGGATGTGAAATTTTGGTAGACAAAGTCATTGGTTGAAGGCGGGACCTTTTATTTGATTCTCGCTCAAGGCATGCTCGATTTACGACGGCTTGGTGGTAAAGAAGGAAAAATCTAGGCTTTACGGGGTACAATGTTTTGATCGCTTCTCTTTCATAACGTCTGAGTTGTCCCAATTGACGTTTGGAGCACTCATTTTCTTTCCCAAAGATAACACATTTTTGGAGCAAGTCTTGCACATCATGTGAATGTTGATTTTGATATCTGACATTATAGTTTGGTGCCTAAACCACAAACTCATAAAAATTAATTATTATTTTGTTGATTTAACGTTATATCGTATCGTTTTGCACTTTGTATATATAACAACGTAATGTAACATGATAATAAAGTGTTACATTCACGTAACTATCTACCCAACCATTTATCAACATTATAATTATCATAAAGTTTTTGTTTGATGCAAAAATAAAACACCATAGCCTGCATCCAACATATTGTTGTTCAATAGCATATTAAATTTAACGACTTGAAAGGTATTCTATAAATAAGATCAAAACTACCTGGAAAGGTTGAGGTTTCACTATTGATCGATGCTTCAAATTATGGAATGTTTAAACAAATTTAGAGTTTAAAAAAATCGGACCCAACAAAAGTTTCTTATTATATATCATAACAAAAGCTTAAAGGTTACAAAGCAACAGAATAACACAAAACTTAAAATATTTTAAATTTAATAACATCCAAATCCATTGTAAAAATAAAGAAAAAATAATAGGATTGATACATTTTTTGAGCAAGTCTTGCACATTGCGGCAATGTTGATTTTGATACAACATTATAGTTTGGTGCCTAAACCACAAACTCATAAAAAATTAATTATTATTTTGTTGATTTAACGATATCGTATCATTTTGCACTTTGTATATAACAACGTGATGTAACATGATAATAAAGTGTTACATTCACGTAACTATCTACCCAACCATTTATCAACATTATAATTATCATAAAGTTTTTGTTTGATGCAAAATAAAACACCATAGCCCCAAGCATCCAACACATTGTTCTATAAGTAATACGCTTCGATCAATAGCATATTGAATTTAACAGCTTGAAAGGTATTGTATAAATAAGATCAAAACTACTTGGAAAGGTTGAGGTTTCACTATTGATCGATGCTTCAAATTATGGAATGTTTAAACAAATTTAGAGTTTAAAAAAATCGGACCCAACAAAAGATTCAAATATTTTAACAAAAGCTTAAAGGATACAAAGCAACAGAATAACACAAAACTTAAAATATTTTAAATTTAATAACATCCAAATCCATTGTAAAAATAAAGAAAAAATAATAGGATTAAAAGTGATACCAGTTTGCAATTTGTACTTTTTGTTCCTTGGGTAGAAGTGGTTGATTTTTGTTTCCCCTTAAATTTAGCATTCGCCAAAGCATCAGACTTTTTTTTTCCTTCTGGGTAAGAACACGATAAAAAAAATAAGTAATATTAAGTGAGACAAACCAAAAACATGTTGACAAATCAAACGATCTACATAAAACAAAACTTCAAATTTTTTAAATTCATTAACATCCAAATCATTGTAAAAACAAAGAGAAAAGAATTTGATTAAAAGTGATACCAGTTGGCAATCTTTATTTTTTCTTCCTTGGGTAGAAGTTGCTTTTTGTTTCCCCTTAAATTTGGCATTCGCCAAAGCATCAGACCTTTTTTTCTCCTTCTGTGTAAGAAAACGCTACTTAAAGCAAAAAAAAAAGAAGGAAAAAATGAATGAGAAATAGGTGTGAGTATACACTACCTCACGTAAACGGAGACAATTTAGTTCATACTCATTACGAATTATTACTCCTACATTATTACGACGAAGTATTCAAACCTGTAGACAAAAGAACGTTGAATAGTAAATAAGCTAGTAAAAAGATAAGATAAAAAAGTAAGAAAATGATGAGTAAGAAATTATTATCATACAAAGTTGTTTTCTAGGTGGTCATCCATCCGTAAATACATTAATGAAAATAAATTAAAAGTCGTAAGTTATTAAAAAATCATTAAGATATATTTAGAGAGAGTTAATCAGATGATAAACTTACACTACCAAATATAACAACATCATCCATTGGTCGATGATTGTGTTGTTGAAACGGTTGTACCTACACAGTAAATTTCATAAGCTATGGATAATGAACATCAATTACATAATACATATTGTGGTATGTATTTTAAAAAGTACATGCATTTGTTAAGTTTTTTGTTTACAGAAATTATATGTTATTTCATTATTTAAAAAGTACAGGCTCCTTTCATTTATTATTTTATATTTATGTTGATATATCCTTCACTTTAGCACCCAGAGAATGAAGGTTGGCTGTTTGGGTTCACTAAGTTTATTTTTTAATATTTTGCTTTCATATCTGTCACTTATTGGAGTATTTCTTCTTGAAAATTAGAGTCTTTGCTTACTACTTTAGGATTCAAGGTTGTTGATTGAAGTGGGTGCAAGGACACCATGTGGTGGTTCAGGAAGTTTTATCAAGTGTGAGAATTAGAATCAACTGGAATCACACGTTAACATGATGCTAACTAATCAAAAAAGATCAAATCATATACTACAAATATATATTACAACCACTTTGTTACAAATTAAAATATCTTATGTACAATTATATATCATGAACCAAACAGAAGTCCTGTTTTATTATATAGATAAAAACATCTTCCATCATATCTAACTCTAATAAAACAGAAGATATATACCAGAACATCTTGCATTCAAATGTAATATATATTAAGGATTTCTCTCACTGCTTGGCACTTTAGTCTTAATTCTTTCCCTATTGAGGGATCTAGCGATCTTTATTTTAAAATTTATTCCATAAGAAGCAATGTGTACCGTTGCCGTTTTTTTAATGGAGGACTGGAGATTTTTCATGATATGATGTGGAAAAGAATGTTTTAGAACCAATCCAAACAAATCCTGTCATTCTCCATTCCTTCAGCAAAAATAGATTCACTAAGAACAAATTGTCCTGTGGCACCAAAACCATACTTTCCCACAATATTCAACCAAAAACAGTAAATAGCGGTTACCCTCTCAACAAAGACAATAGTGTGGTAATGGTGTCACTCACCCTCTCAACAAAGACCGTAGAAAGGAAGAGAGATTATGGGAGTGAGGTAAAAAAAGTGGACGTTTCACACCTGCTAATTTGTGTATATTTTATATAGATGTATATACTTATAAACAATTACAAACATTGGGATCAGGCCGGCTCACCTATCTTACTAACCTAACCCTTTTTATCTCCACCTCACCTAACCACCCACCAACCTCTGTTTTTCAGCCCTCGGATTTTGGTAAAACAACCATTATTACTCCCCCCATTCCTTTCAAATCAGTAATTTTTATCTGGATTTGTTAAAAATTATTTCGTTTAATATAACTTTTCCGTTCTAAAAAAAGTCGATTTGAATTATTCCGTTCTAAAAAAAGTCTTACAAAGATTTGATGGGTATGAAGAAACACTAAAATGCAGCTTAGAATTAGAGAAATCTAGGTAGAATTGAGTAATAAATCTCACCTTTTCCCTTGAATCCACCGCCATTGCAAGAAAAAAATAACTTTGAAAGTGAGAGAGCTTATTTCACCGCTTCAAAGACCGAAGATTAGAGCCATTGATTTTGTTGTTTGAGTCCTATAATTTTCACATTACCTAGGAGAAGATGAATAAAGAGATTAATAGTGTACAGTGAACAAAATGAGGTTCAGAAATCTTGATGAAACCTTTTGATTACAAATGGGCATACAAATCAATCACCCAAAAATAGAGAAAACCCACAGATGAAAGCACCCACTGAAGTTTCTGTATTCAAAATTAATTAACAGGGTAACTAATTTTGTGTCACAGGGCAACTAATTTTGCACCCACTGAATTTTCGTTAATTTGTGTCACAGGCAATTAATTTACAGAACAACAGAGGATATAAAATTACCGCAGTGAGGAACAACAGAGGATATCGAAACCTCCATGAATTGATTCCACTCCACTTTTCAGCTCTCTCTGTAGCACAGTCTTCCCCTCTATAAACATTAAACTCACATGAAGCCTTAAGATATATCAAAGACAACATAAATTTACTGGGTGTAATCTTCCAAAATACTACTCTTAGACCATATGAAAATGAAAAATGAAACAACCAAACGGATCAGCAAGTGCAGTTTAAAAAATTCTATAAACATTAAACTCACATGAAGCCTTAAGATATATCAAAGACAACATAAATTTACTGGGTGTAATCTTCCAAAATCTGGACTGTTCCGGTTGACATAAAATCAAAGACACGACTGAATCAAAGACAAAATTTAGTGGGTAAAATCTGGTGAATTTTTTAAAATCTGGACTGTTCCATTACTGGGTGCTTACCAAAAATAGTCGCTTATCAACCTCCGCTTGCCATCGCCGTCGCTTAGCAAAAGATAAGAACAATTTGCGCACGTAATCAAAGGCACGACTGAATCAAAGACAAAATTTAGTGGGTAAAATCTGGTGAATTTTTTAAAATCTGGACTGTTTCATTAAAGGGTGCTTACCAAAAACAGTCGCTTATCAACCTCCGCTTGCCATCGCCGTCGCTTAGCAAAAGATAAGAACAATCTGCGCACGGATGGAAGTGAGCACCGATCAGAGAATGAACAGAGAGTGGTGTTGAAAGAGAACGGGGGAAGGAAATTTTGATTTTGGGGGTTTTGAAGGGAAGGAGACATTAGAGTGCGAGGAATTTTGATTTGGGGGGTTTGAAGGGAAGGAGACAGCAGAGTACACGGGAAGGGAAGGAGGATAAATTTAATTTGGGCGGTTAATTTTTTTTTTTGTTTTGTCTGTAATGAAATCTGACCTTTAGATTAAGTAAGATGAAATCTGGGCCTTTGTTGTGGTTTGTCAAATTTTAAGTAGGAATAGATTCAAATATGGTCCTGTTTTATTATATATATATATATATATATATTAACCTTCTTTTGAATGGTATGTTTGTTGAATGGTTTTGGTTTCGACTCTGATGGTCCATCCGGAAAATAAAAGGACCAGGAGGTTAGGCAGGGCAAAAGGGGAGGTTTATATAGAATTCTCTTGAACTCATAGGGGGGAAATGGGAAGCTACAGGAAGATAGGAGGATGGTCTTCCCTTTAGGACTACCTTTTTGGGTCCCATCTAGAAGTGGGGACGAAATGTGGGAAAAGGGAGACGTATCATAATATTTTTACCCAAATAACACCATTTCCTTTATGTCCAATGGTATGATGTTGAGTCTATCAACACCTTTTCCCTGTCTAATTTTCTGGCTTATGGACCAAACACTAGGAGGGAGCCTGCCATTTCTCTTACTTAGAAAACCTTCTGATCATGATGGTTGTGATGTAGGTTTGACTAAGAAGCAAAAACTCGATACTTCTTGTTGGTGACTATAACCTTATTTTTTGAAATCTCTATGAAAATGTGAACTCATAAGACTTTTGTGTGGAAAGCTCACGTTTTCCTAATTTTCCATATTTCCTACCAAATGGCGCCCAAAGGAGTAGCAATGATATTCATATACCTGATTTTACTGGTATTCCAGTAACAAACATTATATTGTACTTTCTTCTTCTTGCTTACTTTCTCTGTGTTTTGTGATGCTGGCATGGTATTGATTTGTGCAATTGCTGACAATTAACTTTGATCTCAGGTCAGTCATCACCATGGTTGTCAAGTCGTCGACTAGTTAGGCGTTGAGTCGACCAGAAAATTCAAGTCGGTAGGACGACTTGGTAACATAGCACATAGTCGACCGCTCAGGCGTCGACGTGGGCGACTTCAGACGCTTCTGGGGACGACTTGGGCGACTAACCGGAAAATCGGGCGACTTTACGAAGCGGGTTTGACCGAACCAATTTATAAACCTAAACTCCTAATCGATCAATTTCCTCACAACCTTCGGACCTTCGACGGTTCGGCGACTTGACGACACACACGATAGGAGAAGCGATAGAGCTTACCTAGTTCGTGAATCGTGGTCAGTCCGAAAAGAGAATACGACCTTCTTTGCTTCGTTCCTTTTCCTTCTTCTCTTCTCGACTCGGTGACTCCAATGAGCGAGTTCGATGATCGCTCCACTCATGAGTCCGGTGATCGCACCAAATGACGAGCCGACGGTAGACAGTATTCTTCTTCAACTTGTTTCTTCTTCTTCTACTTGTTTCATTTTCATGAATTTATGTGAGTCCACGATCGTTGCAAATTTTTGACTTGTTATTATTTGGGTAGAGTTTAGAAAAGTTATGAGGTGATGGCAGAGTCGTTATTATTTGGGTAGAGTTTAGAAAAGTTTGGCTTGGGAGTCTTTGCCTGATGATGCTCTATTATATTATCGTAGAAGAGTTTACTTTTCTCCAACAACACCACATTTGCTCTAAGCCTCAAAACAAAGTAGATGGTATTAAAAATAAAACCCTTGTATTTTCCTCGATGATGAGAAATAATATTTTATGTTTTAGCTTCTACTTGTGTTTTGTATATTACTAGCAACATTTATATACAAATGCTTAATGTTTTAATCTTTTGATTATACTTATACAAGTATCTGCATCACTACCCCCAAGTTTGTTTTATTTACCGTGACTTGTTTGTTTGTTTAATTGTATTTTGTAGAATTGTAGATAGTTAAATGGCGGAAAGTTCAGAGTGAGGGTTATGATCCAAGTAAGG
This sequence comes from Panax quinquefolius, assembly GCA_020205615.1. Taxonomy (NCBI): domain Eukaryota; kingdom Viridiplantae; phylum Streptophyta; class Magnoliopsida; order Apiales; family Araliaceae; genus Panax; species Panax quinquefolius. The sequence goes on from CM035152.1 coordinate 162,838,919, forward strand.
ATCCTAAAAGAAAGGCCAAGTCTAAAGACCCGGGGTGGAAATATGCATTTTGGCAAGAATTGAAGCGATAAAAATCTTGTCTGCAATGCATTCTATGTGGAAAAAAAAGGTTCATGGAGGAATCAAAAGATTTAAACATCTTAGCGATGGGTATGGGGATGTGTCCAAGTGTCCTCGAACTCTGAACGAAATTTCAAATGAGATCATCAAGCGATAATGGGTAACAAAGGAATAAGCCAATTCAATTTGATGACCATGGCGAAGTAGAAGAAATTCGATCATCTAATATTTCAAACAATGCTTCCAATGCTTCTAATGCTTCTCTACAACTGTTCCAAGTTACGGGAATGCATCTAAAAAGGATGAAGAGTGTATTTCAATTCCTAAGCCACAATCACAAACAAAGACCATTGAAACTCATTTTAGAAATCTCACGAAGTTGTGGATGAAAGGCATCGAAAAGGTCCTAGCCAAACTACTTTGGAGAATCGTCTGGACACCGGAAGAGAAAGAGAAAGTTGATATGCATGTTGCCAACTTTTTTATGAGTGTGGCATCCCTTTTTAATGCAAAGAAATCGAAGAAGTTATGAGGTGATGGCGGAGAGGCTATTGGGTAATATGGGCCGGTTACAAGCCTCCTTCATATCACGAGTTGAGGGTTCCTCTTTTAGCGAAGGCGAAGACTAAAACAGAGGAACCGAAAGAGAAACACAAAACTTCTTGGAAGCAGTACGGTTGCAGTCTTATGTCAGACGGATGGACGGATAGAAGAGGCAGACACTTGATAAATTTTCTTGTTAATAGTCTTGCTGGTACTTACTTTTTGGGATCAGTTGATTCCTCTGCTTTCGATCTCGGGATGCAAACATGTTGTGAGCTCCTTGATGGGAAGATAAAAGAGATTGGGGCCGAGTATGTTGTGCAGTGGTGACGACAATGCCACGATTATAAGGCAAAGGTCGGTCGTATGTTGATGGAGAGGAGACCGACTTTGTTACGGACACCATGTCTTTGCCCATTTACTGAACTTGATGTTAGAGGACATAAGCGATATGAAGCAATTTAAGTCTACAATTGTGAAGGGCGGAAAAATAATCGGATTCATTTACAGACATGGTGCGCCTTCTTGAGGCGATGAGGACCAAAACAAATGGGAGGGACCTTGTGAGATCGGAGTCACCCGATTTGCTACATCATTTCGACTCTTGAGCTTGTGCGACAAGAGGATGCTTTGAGACACTTGTTCATCGATGATGATTGGACATATTCGAAATTTGTCAAGAAATCTGAGGCGGATAAACAAGTGTATGATACAATTATTTCTTCTACTTTTTGCCTGGCGTAGAAGATTGTATTAGAAACCTCACAACCATTACTTGTAGTCTTGAGGATTGTGGATTCGGATGAGAGGCCAGCTCTGACTGAGATTCTTGCTGCGATGGAATATGCAAAGAAAAAGATCAAAGATGCCTTCAACAACAAACAAAGGTTGTATAAGAAAGTGATTGACATCATTGAGCGAAGATGGGCATGCCAAATGGAGCAGAAGTTATATGGGGCAGCATTGTTTCTCAATCTGGGAAAGTATTTTGACATCAAAGAAGAAGAAGAATCTAATTTGGCTTACAAGTTGCGTAGCAACTTGAATGATATTCTTTTTCAAAATGGTTCCCACCAAGTTTTGGCGAGACAAAGATAAGCGACTTAGCCGATGTCTATGAATCTTCTCGTGATGACTTTTCTAAAGACATGGCGATTAGGCAACGAAAGACAAAAAATCCTAGTAAGCATATTACATTAACTATAAATTTTTCTTTTAAGTTTAATAATTAAGACTATATTTGATTTTTTTAATTTTTTACATCTAATGTAGTTGATTGGTGGAATGCTTTTGGTGGTTGTGCTATTGAGCTTACAAAGTTTGCAAAGCGAATCCTCGGCCTTTGTTGTTCTTCTTCCGGTTGTGAACGCAATTGGAGCACTTTCGAGTTTGTAAGTATTTAGTACATAACTAAATGTATAAATATTTTATGTATTCTTTTTGCTTAATATTTTTTAAACAAAACTTTCAGATTCATAATGAAGAAGAGAAATAGGTTGGAGCATCAACGGTTAAATGATTTGGTGCGTGTCCAATCTGATCGCTTGGATTGTTGATAGGTTCCAAAGGAGGCGAACTTGGAAGAAACTTGATCCATTAGTCCTAGATGACTTTGATTGGGGTAATGAGTGGATAGTGCCCTTAACAAGATATAGTTCATGATGGAGATGATCTTACGTGGGAGCATGTTGATAGAGCTGTTGGTGCATCTGATGCCGTCGAGGGACGCAATCTTCCTCGTAGGATGGGTCTATTCTACTCACGCCGTGGTAATGCTTCGACTTCAAGAGCTGTGATTGTGAATGAAGCTGATTCTGATGTTGGAGAAGAGGAGGAGGGCCTTCCTAATGATGATGAGGATGTTGATGATGATTATGGCCGAAGAGTAACTACTGTTTCGAGTGATGATGCCACTGCTGGGAGAGATGATGATGATTTGATCTTTGATGATTTTGTTTGATAGCTTGAGTGATATTTTCATTATGAAAAATGAGAATTTTGAGTTAAAGAATCTTTGAATTTTATGATTTTGTTTTCATTTCTATATTATGTTTGTTTTTGGCAATGTCACAATGAACATGTCTTTATCTTATAAATGATGGTTGTCTAATTTTACGATATGATATCATGATTATATGCTTGTATATACCTTTATCTTAACAATACTTGTTTACTTGTTTTATCATAAATTATTGAATTCTTAGTATTTCAATTTATGATATTCTATATATACAATGTTAAAATGGGAAGAAACTAAACATAAATTTAAGAATTATATTGAATTAAACTAAATATTACAAATGTATCACCATTTATAGTACAAGTTTAAAAATTACAACTATAGTAAAATTATCATTTTGACTTGATCTTGTTAAGCTTCTTATTGTGATTTGATATGCTACAACCTGCATTATAAATATGGTAAATCATTAGAAATATCAATATATAAATATTCATATAAATGTTAAATATATAGAATTTTATACGTATAAAATTTACATTGTTAACGACTTGTCGACTTGTGGACGACTAATTAAGGCTAACTGTTACCTAAGCGCTTAAGCTCCCTATTTGTCACCTACCTCGACTTAGCGCCTTGATAACTATGGTCATCACCCTCCAATGGGTGCTGCACATGCAGAAAGTGAACATTTCATTTATGATATAACGTCAAAGGTGAAGACCAAATTTTTTGGGAACTCACTTGATGTCTACCCTGTTGGAAGGTAAAAGTTCTGTTGGTTTCTCAATTTTTTTGGACATGGGTTCTACTGAGGTTTTTAAAAAAAGTTTAGGACCCTAAAGTTAAATAGAAACTGAACATGTGCTTAAAAAGCATCTGATGTAGATGTTTCTGAAAGCTTTAGTCACACCTTTCATATTCCATCTCAGCAATGGTGAGACACTAAGAAAAAGTGAAAAACTATTCATTATGCACTTATCCTTTAAGAGAATAAATACTTTGCGTAAAAGTACATGCTGAAATAGTGTTGATACATAGGATATGTGTGAAATATGCATCTGCTAATCTAGGGGTGGGCACCGGTAAATAATCGGCCCGAACCATCCCGAACCGAACCGATTACCGAATTCAGTCTAAATTGGATACCGATACCGGTACCGATTGGACCAGTTTATCGAACCAGTTAGCTAGTCCGGAACCGGTTCGGTACCGGTTTGAACCTAGTTTTGTACCGGTTGCTTTTTAACCCTGCTTCCATGAAAAGTTTAAAAAATCCTAAGATCCAAGGAATAAAATATGTAACTAATTAAAGCACACATACTAGCTTATTACAATAACATTTAACTGATCCAAATTCCAAGCACATTCAACTGATCCAAAATCCAAATGACTGAATGACAGAATGACAGAATGAGTACTACAACTACAACAAGTCCATGATTTACTTACACAAGTAAGTACACAACTACAATCCAAGATTAAAACTTGACATAAAAGAAAGAGTGTTATGATAACATTATTACAAATTGCAGGCTAGCGATGAATAAAGAACCCAACTTCATAATGCACCAAAGAACCAAAGGCCAAAGTCCAAACTAGCGACAAATAAAGAGACCAGCCCGCAGAGAGTAATGACCCAGTGACCAAAGGCCACAACAACACTGACCAAGTAGAGTAACAGACCAGCAAGTCAGCAACCAAAGGCCACAATAAACCCTTCTCCTACATTAAAAGGGCTGATTCAATGAGTGACATGAATGAACACTCAACACAATGCAGATTCATTTCACTATTTAATTTGACAAGATTTGCACCTAAATCATATGACAATGCTCAGCAGACAGCAATGACTTTCATACTATGATACTAACTGTAAAGGAAAGAGGAAGCAGCCAAATTGCATGCAACTTGTAAAAACTAACCTGTTAAAACAAACCCAAGTTTAAAAAATAACCTGTTATCCATTTGATGTAAAAACTGTCAAGTGCCAAATTTCCATTAAATTCCACCATCCATATCCAAAGCTTCCTCAAATTCTAAGATCAAAAGAAAATAAAAATAGTTAAAGAAAGTCATTAACATATAAACATTATAAATGAAAACTATATAATTTAAAATGAAGGATTACCTTTCTCAATTGTTTCAAGTGAATCTAAGTTCTCCTCCACGGATATTGGTTGTTTGCTTGAACGAAGCCAATCTTGAGCACAAATAAGAGCTTGTACCATTCTAGGAGTTAAAGAACTCCTAAATGAATCAAGTACACGACCACCGGTGCTAAATGCCGACTCGGAAGCAACGGTTGATATAGGAACCGCCAATACATCCTTAGCCATTTGAGAGAGAATGGAAAATCTAGGGGAGTTATTTTTCCACCAACCCAAAACATTATATTTTGAAGTCATTTGATCAACATGCTCACTCAAATACTTATCTAATTCGGTATTATCTCCTCCTTGAACATTCGCAATGTGTTCTACAAATTTATCCATCATCTTTCTCCTTGTCCTTTCTCGACCATACACATCAAAACTTTCACTAGACACATTAGATTGTGAACTTTGGGATGATTGTGCACTTTGGGAAGATTGTGCACTTTGGGATGCATATTTGAGACTATAACATTTAAACAATTCCTCAATGGCATCACGCACCGATTTTATCATTTTTTTTGCCATTTCAGTCCCACTCCCATACATTGAATTGAAAGCAAATTCCACAAATGCAAATTTATGTCTGTGGATCTAGAAACAACCGCATGTACAACAATTTATTCATCTTTTCAACATTCCCCCAATATTTATCTAATTTTGCTCTCATCCTCAACGCCATTTCTCTCATGTCATCGTCCCTTTCATCATATAACAATTCATTCAAAGCATCATCAAGATCAAGAAATTCATGAAAAAAAGTATTTGATGTCACATAAGATGTACCCGAAACCTGCACCGTAATGTCAAAGAAACACTTCAAGAATACCACCAATTTTCTCACAACTCCCCAATTTTCTATAGTAGGCCACCCATCACCCGATTCCATTTCCAATTTGAATAAAGGGTCTTTGCTTGCAAGCCTATTAAAAGCACGTTCAAAATCTATGGCCACATTCAACATAGAAAATAAGTGGAGTTCCATCTAGTGGACACATCTAGGATCAACGAAGTATTTTTTTCAATTTTCTCAATTTCAACACATTCTTTGAATCTTTTAATCCTAGAAGGAGATTGTCGCACCCACTTAATCAAATATCGAACACGAGATATCGAAGGAGTCGCATGGCTAAAAGGAAGTTCATCAAGTATTTAAAGCCCACATTCTCCACATGGCTAAAAGGAAGTTCATCAACAATTATCCTAAACGAAATCGTCCTCCTAATTAACTCTTGATCAAATTTCCATAAACAAACATTATTAGTTGATTCCCCTTCCAACTCTTGACCCCCTTCATTAACACTTGATTGTGGAAAATTTAATAGTGATTGTTGTCTTTCCTTTAATTGAATATTAGGAGGGTACAATTTACATCTTGCATTATGATTTTTTAAACCACTTGTCCCATTCTTTCCCGAGTCGGCTTTTAAAACTTGACCACAATATTTGCACTTTGCCTTTATTTCATCATTTTGCTTAAACCTTATATAATGTTCCCATATAGTAGCACGAGTCTTACCGATTATTTGCTCAATCTCTTCAACTTCATTTTGCTTTTCTGTTTCGCGTGTCTCGCCTCCTCCATTACTTGGGTCTTGGATTGGATATGCATCGGATAATACTGGTATATTATTATCCATATTTTCCATCAAACTGTACATAAAAACACAAATAAATTATTTTAGACAGTTAGACACTAAATAAAACAATATTTTACAATTAGCCCAAAGAATTCAAAACTGCCCGCTGCTTCCTGCTGCTTTCTACAGTTGCAAGCAGTCCAACTGGCCCACCTTGCTATTTTATAATTGAAATGACAAACTATTTAAAAAAAATACTAACATGCTCTGTTGAATAGTCCAAAATAAACATTGTAGTTTAACAAACACAAGTACTTAAATTCACTTTGTAGTTTGTACTGAATCAAATATATATACTTTTTCACTTGTTCACATATTTGTAAGTTATAACTGAATCAGATATATATACTTCTTAAAATCAACTATAATATTCTGGATACACAAGTATTTTAAATATTAACTAAACTTAACAAATTATTTTTAGGAGTAAACATGGAGCAAAAGTACAACCTTAGTATAATAGTATTTACAAATTTGAAAATGGGTCTCTTACTCTCTTTTCATGGAACAGAGGGTAAAACACATAAATATTATTCCATGAAGTCCAGAAAGGCAGAAACTAAGGCATAAAGTCCAGAAAATATTATTCCAATCTAAGTTTTAATCATTATATTAACAAAATCAAAGACATCCTTACTCAAATTCAAAGAGAGAGTGAAAGCCTTACTAAATCAGTAAATTGACATAAGTCATAACTCACATAAGTAGAGAAATCTAAATAAACTAAATCAAAACCCTAACCCTAAACTAAAACACCCATATAGACAAATTAGAAAACTTACCTAAGAAAAATAATCGGTGATTCGGTGGCCTAGCAATGAGCGATGAGCAGTAGAAGAGAAAATAATCGGTGGCTGGAAGAAATAACGAGCACTCGAGCAGTAGAGCGGACCCAACGGAGAGCAATAGAGCAATAGATCGGTGGTTGCCGGTTGGAACTCAGATGGAGAACTCAGCTGAGAAGGAAGGAGAGAAGTGAAACTGAACGTCTGAACCCTAGATCTATTTGGAAATCATGATCAATGAAGTATGAAAGAAAGAAAGATATAAAAACATTACTTAAGTAAATAAAATTAATAAATTAAATGGTATTACCGGTTGATCCTAAGTTATCTTGAACCATCGCAACCACTTACCGAAGCAAAATAAAACGGTTTAGGTATATCTTGGTTCATCAGATGCATCAACCGTTCATATTTATCCCGAACGGCGGTTCGGACCGGTCCGATTCACCTAAAACCAAAAAACGGTTTTTTGCCCACCCCCTATGCTAATCAATTATAATTTTCATGCGAACAAGGTGACCCTCGAGAAGGCGGTGTAGAGCTAGAATTGGTGCCCCTCCCTCAAAGGTTAACAACCTAATATTTGGACGTACATGGGTGGATTCACCAGGGGAGATGGTTTTAACTAACTTGACCGCAAAGGACAAAGTTGTGTTGTATTTTCAACCTTGCGGTTGGTTTGGGTACGAGTCTATAACCACCACCTATCTGTTTTGTAATTTTGGTTCTTTAGATAAATTACATTGTCTATATTTTAAATGGCCGTCTGTGGAATATCATTGATGATGCAAGGGTTTCTAGTCTACCATTTAAAAATATTCCTTTTTTACTTCTTTTTTTATGTTTGATGTGTTCGCACTTTGCATTACCCAACTGTGATCACTTTGACAGCTGGTGAAGAAAAAAAAAAATCCTTTTTTCCTTCTTATTTTCTTCTGTCTTACATGTTGTTTACATAAACTACCCATTTGTTAAATTTCAACAGCTGCTCATTAGAGGCATTAAGTTTGTGTTTCTTGTTCTTCTTGTAAAAAAATAAAAATGCTCTTGGCGATACATCTCCTATGGACTTCTTTGCAATACTGATCGCCTATTTAAATAATCAACAGAAAGCTCATGCCTGATTTGTTGTTGAGTCTTGTGACCATAGTTATCAAGGCGCTAAGTCGAGGCGAGGCGACAGCCGGGAGCTTAAGCGCTTAGGCGACAAAGCGTCCGACTAGTCGTCCACAAGTCGACAAGTCGTTAACAATGTAAATTTTATACGTATAAAATTCTATATATTTAACATTTATATGAATATTTATATATTGATATTTCTAATGATTTACCATATTTATAATGCAGGTTGTAGCATATCAAATCACAATAAGAAGCGAACAAGATCAAGTCAAAATGATAATTTTACTATAGTTGTAATTTTTTGAACTTGTACTATAAATGGTGATACATTTGTAATATTTAGTTTAATTCAATATAATTCTTAAATTTATGTTTAGTTTCTTCCCATTTTAACATTGTATATATTGAATATCATAAATTGAAATACTAAGAATTCAATAATTTATGATAAAACAAGTAAACAAGTATTGTTAAGATAAAGGTATATACAAGCATATAATCATGATATCATATCGTAAAATTAGACAACCATCATTTATAAGATAAAGACATGTTCATTGTGACATTGCTAAAAAAACAAACATAATATAGAAATGAAAACAAAATCATAAAAATTCAAATTCTTTAACTCAAAATTCTCATTTTCATAATGAAAATATCACTCAAGCTATCAAACAAAATCATCAAAGATCAAATCATCATCATCTCTCCCAAAGAAAGGCATCATCACTCAAAGCAGTGAGTTACTCTTCTACTATAATCATCATCAACATCCTCATCATCATTAGGAAGGCCCTCCTCCTCTTCTCCAACATCGAGAATCGAAATTTCATTCACAATCACGGCTCTTGAAGTCGAAGCATTACCACGGCGTGAGTAGAATAGACCCATCCTACGAGGAAGATTCGTCCTCGACTCGGCATCGGATGCACCAACAAACTCTATCAACATGCTCCCACGTAAGATCATCTCCATCATGAACTATATCTTGTTCGGGCACTATCCACTCATTACCCCAATCAAAGACATCTAGGACTAATGGATCGAAGTTTCTTCCAAGTTCGCGCCTCCTTTGGAACCTATCAACAATTCGGCGATTGTATTGGACATGCACCAAATCATTTAACCGTTGATGCTCCAACCTATTTCTCTTCTTCGTATGAATCTGAAAGTTTTGTTTAAAAAATATTAAGCAAAAAGAATACATAAAATATTTATACATTTAGTTATGTACTAAATACTTACAAACTCGAAAGTGCTCCAATTGCGTTCACAACCGGAAGAAGAACAACAAAGGCCGAGGATTCGCTTTGCAAACTTTGTAAGCTCAATAAAGCACAACCACCAAAAAGCATTCCACCAATCAACTACATTAGATGTAAAAAATTAAAAAAATCAAATATAGTCTTAATTATTAAACTTAAAAGAAAAATTTATAGTTAATGTAATATGCTTACTAGGATTTTTTGTCTTTCGTTGCCTAATCGCCATGTCTTTAGAAAAGTCATCACGAGAAGATTCATAGACATCGGCTAAGTCGCTTATCTTGTCTGCCAAAACTTGGTCGGGAACCATTTTTGAAAGAACATCATTGAAGTTCTTCACGCAACTTGTAAGCCAAATTAGATTCTTCTTCTTCTTTGATGTCAAAATACTTTCCCGGATTGAGAAACAATGCTGCCCCATATAACTTCTGCTCCATTTGGCATGCCCATCTTCGCTCAATGATGTCAATCACTTTCTTATACAACCTTTGTTTGTTGTTGAAGGCATCTTTGATCTTTTTCTTTGCATATTCCATCGCAACAAGAATCTCAGGCAGAGCTGGCCTCTCATCCGAATCCACAATCCTCAAGATTACAAGTAATGGTTGTGAGGCTCTAATTCAATCTTCTACGTTGTGCCAAAAAGTAGAAGAAATAATTGTATCATACACTTGTTTCCCCGCCTCTGTACTTGACAGCCTCGAATATGTCCAATCATCACTGATGAACAAGTGTCTCAAAGCATCCTTGTGCTTGCACAAGCTTTGAAGAGTCAGAAATGATGTAGCAAATCGGGTGACTCCCGATCTCACAAGGTCCCTCCCATTTGTTTTGGTCCTCATCGCCTCGAAAGGCGACCATGTCTCATAAATGAATCCGATTATTTTTCGCCCTTCACATTGTAGACTTAAATTGCTTCATATCGCTTATGTCCTCTAACATCAAGTTCAGCGATGGGCGGCACATGGTGTCCGAACAAAGTCGGTCTCCTCTCGTGATCAACATACGACCTGTTGCATTTTATAATCGACGGCATTGTCGTCTCACTCACCACTTGACAACATACTCAAATTTCAATCTCTTTTATCTTCCCATCAAGGAGCTCTGTCAACATGTTTGCATCCTGAGATTGAGCAGAGGCATCAACTGATCCCAAAAAGTAAGTACCAGCAGGACTATTAACAAGAAAATTTATCAAGTGTCTGCCTCTTCTATCCGGCCCATCCGTCCGTCGACATAAGATCTATGAATCGTCTTTGCTTCCAAGAAGTTTTGTGTTTCTCTTTCAGTTCCTCTGTTTTAGTCTTGGCCTTCGCTAAAAGAGGAACCCTCAACTCGTGATATGAAGGAGGCTTGTAACCCGGCCCATATTACCCAATAGCCTCTGCCATCACCTCATAACTTCTTCGATTTGCTGTATTAAAAGGGATGCCACACTCATAAAAAAAGTTGGCAACATGCATATCAACTTTCTCTTTCTCTTCCAGTGTCCTTAGACGATTCTCCAAAGTAGTTTGGCTAGGACCTTTTCGATGCCTTTCATCCACAACTTATTTAAGAGATTTCCTAAAATGAGTTTCAATGGTCTTTGTTTGTGATTGTGGCTTAGGGAATTGAAATACACTCTTCATCCTTTTAGATGCAGTCCCAGAACTTGGAACAGTTGTAGAGGAAGCATTAGAAGCATTGGAAGCATTGTTTGGAATATTAGATGACTGAATTTCTTCTACTTCGTCATGATCATCAAATTGAATTGGCTTATTCCTTTTGTTACCCATTATTGCTTGATGCATCTCATTTGAAATTTCTGTTGTAGTTCGAGGACACTTGGACACATCCCCATACCCATCGCTAAGATGTTGTTTAAATCTTTTGATTCCTCCATGAACCTTTTTTCCACATAGAATGCATTGCACAAGATTTTTATCGCTCAATTCTTGCCAAAATGCATATTTCCACCCCGGGTCTTTAGACTTGGCCTTTCTTTTAGGATCCTTACTTGGATCATAACCCTCAGCTCCTGAACTTTCCGCCATTTAACTATCTACAATTCTACAAAATACAATTAAACAAACAAACAAGTCATGGTAAATAAAACAAACTTGGGTAGTGATGCAGATACTTGTATAAGTATAACTGGGGCAGTTAAAACATTAAGCATTTGTATATAAATGTTGCTAGTAACATACAAAACACAAGTAGAAGCTAAAACATAAAATATTATTTCTCATCTGTCAGAAAATACAAGGGTTTTATTTTTAATACCATCTACTGTTTGAGGCTTAGAGCAATGTGTGCAACTGTTGGAGAAAAGTAAACTCTTCTATGCATAATATAATAGAGCATCATCAGGCAGCACTCCCAAGCCAAACTTTTCTAAACTCTACCCAAATAATAACGACTCTGCCATCACCTCATAACTTTTCTAAACTCTACCCAAATAATAACAAGTCAAAAATTTGCAGCAGCAGTCATGGACTCACGCAAATTCGCGAGCTGGAAACAAGTAGAAGAAGAGAAGAAACAAGTTGAAGAGAAGAATACTGTCGTTAAATCGTCTGGCTCAAATCATTTGATGCGATCCACCGGACTTCATGAGTTGGGCGATCATAGAACTTCGCTCATTTGGAGTCACCGAGTCAGTCGAGAAGAGAAGAAGGAAAAGGAACGAGCAGCAGGTCGTATTCTCTTTCGGACAGCCACGATTCACGAACTAGGTAAGCTCTATCGTTTCTCCCTATCGTGTGTGTCGTCGAAGTCGTCGAACTGTCGAAGGTCTGAAGGTTGTGAGGAAATTGATCGATTAGGAGTTTAGGTTTATAAATTGGTTCGGGTCAAACCCGCTTCAGAAAGTCGCCCGATTTTCCAGTTAGTCGTCCGGTAAGCGTCCACGTCGACGCCTGAGCGGTCGACTATGTGCTATGTTACCAAGTCGTCCTACCGACTTGAATTTTCTGGTCGACTCGACGCCTAGTCGTCGCCTAGGCGACGACTTGACAACCATGCTTGTGACGTATGAAGAGTGTGGTTCCTTTTGTGTTTGAGTTTCATGGATGTCAAAATCACTGTTGGAGGGAGTTGTAGCTAGCGTCTGACAGTTGCATGGGCAGGGAAGTGGGAATTTCACTACCTTCTCTGTCCTCCATTTTGCAACTGTTAAATACCTGTATTTCATCTTGTTCTTCTTATATATATAAGTCATTAAGTTGGAGCTAATGTGTATGTTTGGTTACACAGCGTTTGTTGCATTTGGAAGTCCAAACGCTCTTGAAAATCTTGTTCGTTCGTCTTGTAGTAGTGCACTGCGTTTGGATTGCAAACGCTATCACTGCAAACGTTGGTTGCCGAACAAACCCAATATCATATGTGATTTTAGGGACAATGTTAATTGGACATCATGAAGTTCTTTATATTTGTGGTTTGGATAAAAGTCTTTTGACATATGAAATGGCCTGATTGTGAATTTGCGAAATTTGGGGCCTGGGAGATTACAGGAATCCCTTTGACTTCTTTTCTGCCAGTTTTTTTCTATTTAAGTTCATATATCTCCTTGTTCTCAATGCTTATTTATGCATTTGTGCCTGGTTGCAGCACTGGTCGATATGAAGTAGATGGATACGTATATAATGCTGCTGAAGAACCGAAAATATTGATGACTGGGAAATGGAGTGATTCAATGAGCTATCAACTATGTGACTTGGAAGGGGAACCCTTTCCAGGCACCGATCTAAAAGAGGTTAGCTTCAGTAACTGTCTTGTTAGTGCCACCTGTCTTTTGTGCCTGCAAATTTTTTTCTTGCCCCGGTGACTAAGCATAGCCGGTAATGTTGTAATGAAGTATCAACTAATAAACGTTTCTGATATACTTCATAGTTCATACAGTTGATCTAAAATCTAAGTTGCATATCAGTGCTTCTTAAATTGAAGATTGTTAGTTATGTCTGACTGGTCAGAATTATTGGGGATTGTAACATTCTTTTATTCAAAATATTGCTATGTACAATACACAATATTTCCTAGGTTGCAGTCTGGGTGGAATTTTAGGTTGCAGTCTGGTGTCAAAATCCACTTTATAGATGGGGTATACAGAGTAGAGGTCTTACATGCTGATGCAATTATGAATAAAGACAGTTGTTGGAATTTCCAAACAGTAAAGATGTACTTTTTTTAATAAAAATAAAATATATTAGATCTAGAATTCATATTGTTAGAAAACAAAGATCATGTGCTTTTGGTTCAAGTAAAAAATTCCAGAATCTGGTGCTCTTTAGATTTATAAAGGAAAGGCCAACAACAATATTATACCAAATCCTCCCATGCAACAGTTGAAGCAATATCTCAAATTCAACTATGGAGAGCAAAAGTGATGGGTATCGATGATTTAGTTACGTTGTTTATTTATTTATTATGGACTTGTTTTAATTAGTTGTGATATTTTTGTGTTTAGTTATTTTCTTGGTCTCCAAGTTCAATTTAGGGTTGTTTTGTTTAAATACCAATATAATTTTCCACACTGGGGATATTGAGATTAATATTGACTTTTTTTATATCGTGAAGATATTTACCTAGAGTTAATAGACGCTGAGTTGAGACTCTAAACCCTAGAATTTAAGCGCACAACTTAAATCCTACTTCTACTTCTATGGTTCTACCTATTTATCAACCAATAACAAAATTCGTTCTACAAAGGTTGTACTACATCATTTGTAGTATCAGAGCCGTACCTTGGGAATCGCTTAGAAGTCACAGATCATCACTGGAAGTCCTGCCGAAACCATCAAGCACGCAGCCACCACCACCGCCTCTATCATCATCAGACAATTTGTTCATCCCCAGAATTACCCAGCCCATCCATCGACTCAAGATCATCGATCCAAACAACGACGACCAAACAACTTCAAAGAACATCATTCCGGTCTGCAATCATACCACACCAAACCGCGATTGGAAAGGAAAAGAAAAGAAGCAGCAAGAAAAAAAGACCAGAAAAGGGGAAAACGAACGAGAAGAGGAGTGCAAGAATACATACCGTGTTTGCCGTTGCGATTCCGTGTCCTAGCACTGCCGTCGTCGAACTCTCTCTCCGTTTTTTTTGAGGTGTAGGTGTAGGTGTAACAGGTAAAGGAGGAACAAGTATGGGCTCAACAACATTAGTAGAGGAAGAAGTAGGAGATGGGGTAGACAAAAAAGAAGGTCCATGATATGGAGTAAGATCGGCCACATTAATTATAGGATCAATACCCATATTACTAGTAACACTAACCTTCTTTTCAACACGAAATGGACTTATCCGCTTAGCATGCACTTTCTTGCGTGTGCCAGGAGGTAATCTCTCAGTGTTAGAGCATCACCTGATCATTTCAAATTAATTTTTTGTCTTATCTCAGCATGCAAATCATGAATGTGTTTTGCAAAAGTCACTAGCTCTATATGCAGAAGGAAGAGGGACCAAGTCGATAGGTTTTCTAGTCTGATTATCAGTGTAAATCTGAAAAGGACTCGCTCCAGTAGAGCGATTAACCAAACTATTATAGGCAACCTTAGCTATAGGTAAATATCTCAACGTGTCATATGATCTCCTATAAGGTATCTCACTAAATCACCTAGACTCATATTAACTACTTAAATTTGACCATCAGTCTGTTGGTGATAAGTAGTGGAAAACTTAAGTGATATTTAGTTTCTTCTATATTCTAAAAATAACTCATGAATTTGCACTGTTCTAAAAATCCCCGCCTAGGTCCGTCTAGGCCCCGCCTAGGTCCGCCTAGGTCCGCCTAGGCCCTTTAAGCGCTAGGCTCCCTCGCGCCTACCTTAGGCGCTTAGGCCTCCACAGTGCCTCACCTAACCCCAAAGACAAAAAAATCCCTTCAGAGTCTGAGCGAAGAGTTTTTTTTTTTTTTAATAACTACCCAAACCAGGATCTTGATATATTTATTTTTCTAATGATTTACCATATTCGTGTCTGAGGTTGTAGTATATCAAATCACAACAACAAGAGTGAACAATATCAAGTCAAAATGGATAATTTTATTATAGTTGTAATTTTTAATTTGTACCAACTTCAAATTATATAAATGATGATACATTTGTAATATTTAGTTTAATTTAATATAATTCTTAAATTTATGTTTAGTTTCTTAAGTTTTAATATTGAATTAAATTCTTGAAATTTTAAATTTTATTATTTAATAGCAATCATGTTTATGAATAAAACTAATACGTTAAAAATATGTTTGAACTTTGAACAATTGCATGTTTGTGTTTGACCTTTGACATTAGCAATATGGATATGTGTTTGAACTTTAAGCAAAGACCTTTATTATTTTTATTATAGATTGTTTTGCTTTATATTATTGTTTTGTTTGGATAAATGTGAGATAAAATATTCAAATTGGCTTAAAATAAAAAATCCCGCCTAGGCCCCCTAGGCGCTAGGTCCCCCTCGGCCGCCCGCCTCCCGCCTAGCGCCTTTTAGAACATTGTGAATTTGACATCCCTATCAGAAACTATAAACAAAGGCAAACCACGTAGTCGCACAACCTCACTTAAGAAATCGATGCAATGTGTGAAGTATCATCGATTTTGTTGCATGGAAATGTGTCATCTTAGAAAAACGGTCCACTGCAACAAAAACGAAATCATGACCTCTAGGGGTCCGCAATAACCCCAAGACAAAATTCATGCTAATATTCTCCCAAGGAGTATGGGGTACCGATAAATATACAACCTTGTGTTTTCCTTCTTACCCTTAGTAGTTTGACATGTGTTACAAGGACTTGCAGTGATTTTCTTCATAACAGTGAGGCTACCACATGCTTGGTGTGATAGCTTTCAAGTTAAAAGCGCTGAAGATCGTCTTAGTTTACAGGCAGATACCAAGTACAGTAGATGATCCTTTCAAAAGATTTTGGTAAGGTTATCTACATATGATTTTATTTTTATTTTTTGGCTTAAATATGAATTAGTACCCTAAACTATAAGCCATATTCCACTTCGGTGATTCACCTTTCAATTTTGTCAATTAGATGATTAAACTATCAAGTTTTTTCAATTGGACCAAATTGAACATGCCACGTCAGAAATTGCCGACGTGGCTTATTATGTGGGACCTTAAGAAGCTTATGTGGCAAAAAAACTATTTTTTAATTATTAAATAAACAATTATGTTTAAACGAAGGGCAAAACAGTCAAAACCTAAATTAACATTTCTAATTGATTATCAGAAAATTATCAAAACATAAGAAAAACATCAACATTATCAAAACATAAGAATCTTTCGTCTCTTTCCAGATCAAAACTTGAAGATAAAATTAACACAGAAGAAAAATGAACATCGCATCAAGCTCGAAGGATTTCATCGCATCAAGTTCGTCGAGGTAAGTGATGCCTCGGTGAGCGGACTCGACGGGAATGATAAGCTGAACAAAAGTCATCTTCTCCGACCGCATCAGATCTATTGCCGACAAATTGTCTAGGTACTCCATTATCCATCCACCAAATCAAAATTCTGCCACAATTTCAACTTAGGACCTGTTAGATCTCCAGATCTGACAAAATCGTGTTTGAATTCACTATCTCGATGCCAGCGGAGGGTCATTTTCGTCTTCTTCGAAGAGCTGGGCGCAGCAGACGGAGGAGAGTTACCAATTGCAGTTGTCCTTGGCGCTTCGTCTTTCTTCTGAAGCTACATGTGCCGATGATCCCAATTTCTTGGATTCGGTGCCTGAAGAATTGGCTTTACGGTCGTCGGCAGCCTCCTCTGGTTCAGCTGAGGCTATGTCTCCTCTGATCCCAATTTCTTCTTTTTTATTTTTTTTATTTTTCCGTATAAAGTTTAATTGCTATGCTAATTATCTATTAGCAAAAAAGGTTTTAATGCTTGAACCAGGGAATTAATGGCATGATGATGCGAGGGATCTGATTTGATGGATTCATTTGGGTTTTTGATTTGATTCGAAGAGCTGAGAATTCTGGACTGCCTCTGCCTCTGCCTCTGCAATCCAATCCACGATGAATTGGATTTTACTTGTACTGATATATGTTTGTTTTATTTTAATTAGAATTGTTAAATTAAGTTTTGACCATTTTGTCTATGATTTAAACAGATTTGTTTATGTAATGAATAAAATATAATTTTTTTTTGCCACATAAGAGTCTTAAGGCCCCACAATTATAGCGTCGCCAAGCAATTTCGACGTGGGCGTGTTCAATTTGTTGTAATTGGAAAAAATTGATAGTTTAATCATCTAATTGACAAAATTGAAAGGTGGATCACCGAAGTGGAATATGGCCTATAGTTTAGGGTACTAATTCATATTTAAGCCTTATTTTTTTAAAACATTTTTTGTTTCTCTATAATGTCATTCAACCTTTACTCTATGCATATACATCATTTTGTCAAGTTTAATATGATTGTGATTGTGTATGTAATCATTGTAATGCCGCTAGCAAAGAAGATGCATAAAATTAGTTGGTTATATCCTATAGCCGTCATTTCTTTTGTTCAAACAGCTGATTATAGAAACTTCAGTTCTGTTTGAATTATTTAGTGGAAATTTTCTTGTTGGTATCGCTCTGCAGGTTTGGAAACGTGCTGATGCGCCACAAAACGACAAATTTCAGTATACATATTTTGCACATAAATTAAACAGCTTTGACACTGCACCGAAGAAGTTATTGGCCTCAGATTCTCGCTTGCGTCCAGATAGATACGCACTTGAGAAGGGTGACATATCCAAATCTGGTTCAGAAAAAAGCAGGTCTCTCTCTCTTT
The DNA here is from genome assembly GCA_020205615.1 of Panax quinquefolius. NCBI lineage: Eukaryota > Viridiplantae > Streptophyta > Magnoliopsida > Apiales > Araliaceae > Panax > Panax quinquefolius. Next base: position 162,857,223 of record CM035152.1, read on the forward strand.
CTCTCTCTGTGTATCCATCTACCGATCTCTCTCGTGTGTATAGAGTAACCTACAAATCAACCAGAGATGTTTTCCTTTTTCCCTAGTATTTTTGTTGGGGTGGATTTTTGTTTTTAATTTTTAAGTGTGTTGGGGAAGGGTACATCCATGAAAATAAATTGTTCTTATACTTTGTGACCATAAAAATAAATTTAAAAAGAAGTTGCACTCACACTTTCAATGCTTGTACCTTCCCCCACCCCCAAGTCTGGAGGAGAGGCAGAGAGCTGAAAAGCGAGCCCGAGAAGCCAAGGGTCATCAATTTACTCCCAAATGGTTTGAAAAGTCGAGTGAAGTTTCTCTCACACCTTGGGGTGTTATAGAAGTGTATCGCTACAATGGCAAATATTTTGAACATCGGGCTGCCATTGATAATTCAGACAACATCGAAGAGGTAGATGTCAGACCAACAGAGTTCAACCCCTGGCATTTTGAAAATTTGGCTGCAGAATGAGGTACCTGTTCTGCGCTTAGTTCTTGCTTCATGTTCAATTGTGGGTATGCTGGATTTTAAGCTTCTGATCACCACAAATGGTCGAGGTTTGTAATATTTTTTGTAATATGTATAGACAGTCGGTTGAAAGTTTGGGACACCATTCTAGTGCTTTGTTAAACAGAAATCTTGTACTCCCTCTGTCCCTAATTATTTGACGTTTTAGAGTTTTTCATTTGTCCCTAATTATTTGACGCTCGTTCAAATATAGAAGAATTAATGACAATTTTTTCAAAATTACCCCTCATTAAACTCTTTCTCTCTCCTTTTCTAACAAAACTCTCTTTATTCCAACAAAAGATTTAAGGGTATTTTAATATTTTTTAATCATTATCTTAATTTTTGTGTCCACTTCTAAAATGTCAAATAATTAGTGACGGAGGGAGTATTTAACTATCATCTGCTGGAACAACTACCCTCTCAAAATAAATAGGAAACTCGAGGTCGTGGGAATGATTTTTTAGTAGCCAAGGGGTTGATACGCTATAAACGAAACCGAAGTAGTCTTTGGAGACTGCTAGTTTGAGGCTCTTTGGGGATCAGTAAACCTCATGAATCCTAATCCATAAGTAAACCTCATCAAATCTTATATTAAAATAATTACTAAATTTTTTATTGGGAAGGATAACGTCCAAATATATCAAATGCAACTTTTAATATTTAAAAATAATTAATAGAAAATGAAAAACTTTTTTCTTCCGAAAATACTCGAGTATTTTTCTTGGTAGCTAGATGCCTACTTAAAAAATTTGAACATGAATAATGAAGCATATATATATATATATATATATATATATATATATATATATATATATATATATACACGAGATATTTGTTATGAATCAAAAATAAGCAAATAACATTCTAACTTTCCGTCCCAAACAACAACGGCTGTGATATGTTGTTAGTTGCTTCTTCCATTTCACAATAATAGTTGTTTTATTTTTATCTTGCGTGAATTAAGAAAGTTATTTAATATTATAATTTAATAATTAAATTTTGTACGAAATTTGATCACTACCTTTTATGAAAATTTAAAAACTACTAATACAAAGATTTTTTTTTTATTAAATTAGAAGTAATATAGAAAATAAATAATTTATTTTTAATCGTAAATAATTAATTATTATGAAATAAAGGAAATAATAAAATATGATCACTAATCTTATTTATTTATTATTTGATAGTGATGGTGAAATTGATATGATATATTTTGTGGTGTTATGATTACGCCCCATTATAAGGTTTGTTGATGACCAATCAAACAAACATCTTAAAATACAAGAGACAAAAACCTACCTAAGAATAGCAGTAGACAAACCCACTTTTTAGTGAGTGGACTTGATGATGAGTGGAGTCTCTTTCGGCAGAGATTGAAAATGAAAGATTCCCACTCAACTCAACTCAACTCTCTATTTTACATTTTACTTTTTACCTCCTAAATTCCTTCCCACTTTTTTGACCTTTCTCTCTCCTCCTTTGCTAGGTAGGGAGGGATTCGGTTAGTATAAAATTTATTTTTTGATAAATTAGTCAATTGGTTAATAGAATACTGACACACATAGAGTCTCGCCTGCATGTCAGCACTTTATTGATCAATTGATCAACTTACCTAAAAATAAATTTTATGCTAACCACTTTCGTTAGGGAGTATTAGTATTATTTATCTCTGAAATAAATTTGACCAACCTACTAGGTTTTCTTTTAAGTAATATATATTTGACTAAATTTAAGACATAAATTTCAATGAACAAATTACCATCCATTGGACATGAGTTATTAAGTTAAAGCATGAGTTAAGCGTTTTAGGACGGATTCAGTGAGATTCTATTGATCCTAAAAAGTCGTTTTTTATTTATTTATTTTTAAAAAAAAACACAGAACGGAATCAATTTATTGTACTTATTTGATGTGTTTCTTGTCGAAGAAGAGTTTATACTTTTTATAAGATTCACAAATAATTGTAAATTTTGAAATGTAAATGTATTTTACAACTTTCAATGACTTCTTGTTTTTGTTTTGAAGTCATTCAAGAACGTGATGTATTATTAGTATTTGCATGACAATTTCCCCAACTTACAACCAAAATATTTAATGAACATATAAATTACGTACTACTCCCTCCGTTTTTTAATATAAGTCGTTTTAGAGAAATATTTTTGTTCCTAAATATAAATTGTTTGGGAATTTCAAATAAGTATTAATTGCTTAGTTTCCAATATTATCCCAAGTAATAAATATAACTTTGGTTCTTTCACTATTTGTTACCCTATAAATAACACTCTCTTTTCCAATACAAGGATAATATAGACAATTATAGTATATTTAATACTTTACAATCATTTTCTTAATATTTATACATAACTCTAAAACGACTTATATTAAGGAACGGAGACTCATAATCACGTGCGCCTCCACGTGCATGCCTGACACGTAAATCTACTAGGAGGATGCTAAAATTTGGCATGACAGTTCTTTGCACATCCATGCCACGTGTCCCGCCAATAGAGGCCTTCATTACACCATATACCTTTGATTACATTTTATAATGGACGAGGAAACAAAAAGAAAAAGAAGACTTTAAAGTTCTATCTTGTTATTGTGTTATTGACAAAAAAAATAAATTAGATGAAGAACTTTATTACTTTTTTGGTTTAAAAATAAATAAATTTAGGCTAAAAATTAAATAATATAATTAATTTTTTATTATCCTTATTATGTCCTTAAATTACAAACACAATAAAATTACTATAATAATTAAATACGAATTAATTTTTTTTCACCTTTCCAAACTAAACAACAACATAAATATTTATAATTTTTCTATTTTTTGTCAATTATAAAAATAAATATTTATAATTTTTATCAATCTTATATATTAATAATAAATTTCATAATTATAATTTGATATAAATTTATCACAATATACTCTTTAAAATTTTGGATTCTAAAACTCATACTCGTTGGACGGTTGGAGAGAAGAGGATATAACGGCAGTATCATTTGACCGGCTATACCCGGTTACATTTTTGACGAGCTTCAAGTAAGCAGGTTATGCGTCTGACCACTTCATTTTAAGCTTTTAGTATTAAGGTTGCACATGAACGAACATCTCTCACTTCCCACCCTTTCTCTCTCTTAACTCGTCTATCAACTTTCTCTTTCTCCTAGGTTCTTGGAGGTATGCCCTTTTTTCCTGTAACCACATTCACATAAATTCTTCAAGCTCTTATACTTACTGATTTTAGCCGAGTTCCTTGAATATATGTGGGCTTGTTATGCATATTATTGTGGAAAATTTTACCTCTACCAGACCTTCCTTTTATTTGATTATGTTGAATATGCTATTTTGTTGAACCCTAATAAAAAGTTCCAGTCTTGATTTAGTACTAGCAGCTTTTGTAGTCTTGTTCTGTTGTATTTTAGTGGTTTAGGGGTCTGTTCTGTATTTAGCTCTTCTTTATTTGGTGGATTAGGGCTTGAATTTGTTCTCTAAGCACAAAATTGGCAGAAGCAGAGGCTAGTTAACATTAAATTTCAAATTTGTTTCCCCATCAGATAAATATTTACCAATGGATCCTCCATTTTTTGGGTTTTCTGGTTCTGCCAATGGAATCCAATGGGGGAGCCAATCTGAATCTGTTTTCCCTGATAAAAAACTAGTTAGAGGAAATAGATTTGAAAATGTTGTTCCAGATCAAGAACAAGTCAATGGAACTCAATTTGAAAATACCTTTCTAGATCAAAGCTTTAGTGGAATTCAGTTTATTCCAAATAAACCTTCCATCAGTAACAAGGTCCCTAGTTCGACGGAGAGTGCCGAGGAAGAGTTTCTGGAAGACTGTGATTTATCGGATGCGGTATTGACATATATAAGTAAGATGCTTATGGAAGAAGACATGGAGGACCAGAGTTGTCTGCTTCAAGAGTCTTTGGATCTTCAGGCTGCAGAGAAGCCATTCTATGATGTCCTCGGCAAAAGGTATCCACCCTCCCCTCAACGCGATCACCCAGCTTTTCTAGATCAATATAGGGTTAACCCTCACTATCATGTCTCTATGAATCAACACAATTCCATAGCTAGTAGTGGTCAGGTAGTTGGTCCCTGTTGGATTAACTACCCTGTGGATTGTAATAGCTCTCAAGTGCAAAATCTCTTGGCTTACAGTGCTTCCTACTCGTCTAATAATTCATCAAGCAGTGTAAACAATTTTAGAGATGGGTTTTTGGACTCTCCTATAAGTCCTCTGCAGGTGCGTGATATATATAATGAGAGCCAATCGATTTGGCAGTTCCAGAAGGGGGTTGAAGAAGCGAATAAATTCCTTCCAAGTAGCAACAGCTTGTTAGTTAATTCTAATTCTAATGCAGTTGTACCTCGATATCCCGAGATAGATACTAGTGTACTCGCAATCAAGGTGGAGAGAAAATATGAGGGTGAATACTTGCCAACTGGGCCAAGGGGGAGGAAGAATCCCCATAGGGATGGGGAGGATGTAGACATAGAAGAAGAGAGGATTAGCAAGATGGCAGCAGTTTACCAGGAATCTATCGTGCGTTCGGAGGAGTTCGATACGGTATTGCTTTGCAGTATGGGAGAAGGCCAGGTTGCTTTGGCATCTCTTCGTGAAACCTTGAAGAATGCAACAAGCAAGAAATTGCAGCAAAGTGGGAACTCAAAAGGATTTAATGCAGGAAAGGGACGTGGTAAGAAACAGAACAAGAAAAAGGAAGTGATAGATTTGAGAACCCTCCTGATTAATTGTGCACAGGCTGTTGCAGCTGATGATCACAGGAATGCAAAAGAACTGCTGACACAGATCAGGCAGCATTCTTCTCCTTTTGGTGATGGTAGTCAGAGACTGGCTTATTACTTTGCTGATGGCCTTGAGGCACGCTTGGCTGGAACTGGTTCTAAGCTTTATAAGGCTCTTGTCAGTAAGAGAGCATCTGCTGCTGATTATTTGAAAGCTTACCATCTATATCTTGCATGCTGTCCGTTCAGGAAAATTTCAAATTTTGCTGCAAACAAAACAATTATGACAAAAGCTGAGAATGCCATGAAAATCCACATCATAGATTTTGGCATCCTCTATGGTTTTCAATGGCCCACCTTAATTCAACGTATCTCACAAAGGGAGAGTGGGCGTCCCATGCTTCGGATTACTGGGATAGAATTTCCACAACCAGGCTTCAGGCCGGCTGAACGAATTGAAGAGACAGGACGTCGGTTGTCAGATTATGCTCGAACTTTTAAGGTGCCATTTGAGTATAATGCCATAGCAAAGAGATGGGAAACTGTCAAACTTGAGGAACTTAAGATTGACAAGGACGAGTTTCTAGTTGTCAACTGTTTGTATCGATCTAAAAACTTGCTTGATGAGACAGTGGTGGTGGATAGTTCCAGAAATATTGTACTCAATCTGATAAGGCAAATTAATCCTGATATTTTCATCCATGGGATTGTAAATGGGGCCTTTAGTGCCCCATTTTTTGTCACACGGTTCCGTGAAGCCCTATTCCACTTCTCAGCACTGTTTGATATGCTTGAAACTAATGTACCTCGTGAGCATATTGAAAGGATGCTGATAGAGAGAGAGATCTTTGGGAGGGAAGCTCTGAATGTTATAGCTTGTGAGGGCTGGGAGAGAATTGAGAGACCAGAGACATATAAGCAGTGGCAAGTTCGTAATATGAGGGCAGGTTTTGTGCAACTCCCTTTTGACAGGGAAATCATCGTGAAAAGGGCAACAAAGAAGGTGGTAACAGGCTACCACAAGGATTTCATTATTGATGAAGACGGCCAGTGGCTGTTGCAGGGATGGAAAGGGCGAATTATTTATGCCCTTTCTTGTTGGAAACCAGCGTAGGGAACTTGAGAGCATATATATATATATATATATATATATATATATATATATATATAATATACTCCATCTGCTTCAGGCCTGTTACACTTGCTGCAGTGTTTGAAAACTCGGATGAATGATGTCTCCACTTTTCAATTTTGTTCCTTGCTTATGTATCAGACCGAGGTAAAACATTTTGTACTCTATTCCTCATCATATATTTTTTCCCTGTACTTCAGCTAAATATCTTAGTTACAGATGTATGTTAGATGAAGTATTGTGATTTCATTTCTTGATGATTAGAAGTCTAACTTGTAAAGAAGATGCTGTAACATGATCCATTTTATTAATAACAAAAGATGTTTTTGGAGTTCTCTCTCTCTCTCTCTCTGTATCCTGGATGATTGCTAAGTTGAGGAAAATGATACTATGTAATGGACAAGTTCATTCACTCAGAAAACTCATTTATGATTCCAACTTTCTTTTTTGTTTAATAGTCTGGTAATTGTCCTAAGCATTCTCCCTCCTCTGAAGAGATGGCCAAAACTGTACCACTTTTGCCAGATATATTAATATTACTGATATTTACAACTCTACTTTGATTGATTAGGATTTAGGCCAGAGTATTAAAATGAAATCTAAAAATGCATTTAGTGTATAATTTACTAGTTTGCATTCACCTCGGACTTTGTTAAAAGTCTTTGACCCGGAAGATATTTACAGCTTGAATGGTTGGTTCTCTTTTGGCGCTAATATTTTAAAAGCCTTAACTGTCAACTTCCAAGGAAGGATCCTATCCTCTTTAAGCTGTGATATGTTTAACAATTTGAGAATCAAAACCTTTAATAACTCAGATTAAAGAAATGCACTACTTTTGTGTTACCCACCTTGACTTTGTTGCAGCTAAAAGGTGCATTACACTAGGATTTATTTGGTATGTAAGGTATTAGTTATGCCTATAAGAGACTTGGTTATGTAATTATCAAGGAAATAAATTAAATCTTTATCCCCAATCTCTCTCTCTCTCTCTTCCTCCTCCTGAAATTCCTTTTAAAGTCTACCCAAAGCTATAAGACGACAACATTTTGTTGGGGGCCATTAGGCAGCGGGCTTACACGCGACAGCTGATTGGAAGAAAATGTCAAGTTGTCCGTTGGTTCTTTAACTCCTCATTTCTCACGAATCACAATCAAGCAAGAGAGGCAGTTGGTGTATAAAAATATTGGATTGGATATTGGAAATCAACATTATATCAGACAGGTAATTATAAACAATTTAAAGGGATTTTAGTCTGCAAATTTTGTCGCCCCAATGTATCAACTGAAATTTATATATTTTGGAATCAAAACAGTATGTGGAATTGGGTTCACTTCCATAAATTTGACTTGGGTCAAAAAATGGGAGGAAGATAACGTGTTCCAGTATTACCAAGATCGAATACAGGAAAAAAAAAAAAACAATGACACATGAAGAATCATGCATGCCCCACCTATATTAGAGTCAAAATTCAGGAATTATCCTTTGTATAGATAGATAAATTATTGAAACAGATACTGAAACATCATCCACAACCCACTATCCAACATGGGACTGGGTCGGTCAGGGTGATTTTTATTGGGACTGCGGTAATGGGTGCAAGATAGTCCGAAAGTCACTTTGATTTGATTAATATATATGCACGAAGTATTCACTTTTTGCTTTTCTTTAAACTTGTTTTTCCCCTTTTTCTATTTGGGTAATGTAGGCCAAAAAGGCTCATACATTCCATAATACTACAATTTATTCCATAGTGGATGCCCCCTCTGCAAATTTGATCGAACCTGTACGGACAAGGCTGCTTCTTTTTTTTTTTTTGGGTAATCTTGTAACCTATATGCTAGGCTACGTTTGAATTGAGTGAATAAAATAAAATAAAATAAAATAAAAATAGTATATTTAATGATCATTTTGAAATATAAATTATTCTAATGGAATAAAAATTCATTCAATCCCCTTGTTTTTTTATTGAACGTGTGTGATAATTTTGTCATAATACGATAACACTTACCACTATCACCACCATCACCAATAATTAAACATACACTTAAAATACCTTACAACTATTCCATACCGTCCTCGGTTCCATTCCTCGGATCCAAATCACATCATTAGATTAATCATCAAAGGACTACCTGCACTCTACTTTGCAATTAGGAAGGTCTGAACTGAGCACACCCAACTTCATGGCACACATGAGGGGCAGTACCGCTGGGCTACACACCCGTTGTACTGACTTTCAAAATATAGAACTTTTACCAAGATATAAAAATAGGAAACAAAAAGGAAGGTTGATACAGATATATGACACTTGTATTTGGCTAAAGCAGAGAGAAACGAATTAGCTTCTTCTTGTTTTTCTTTCTTTCTTTTGGCTGTGGAAAGGATGTAGTAGAATATAAAATGAAAATACTTGTCATCAGCTGCATCACATCCATTTCTCCTAACACTAATCTCTCCAATAAAATACTTGCACGGAAAACTAATACAATTGGAGGTTTAAAGTCATTGCTACATACCTTTCCTATTAATGAATCCCTGTCAACTGAGTTGAAGTCAAAGTCGACACCGTGCCACGATTGGTCAGATCCTACCCCCAACTCTGCTCTGCTCCACAAGGATATATCTTGCATTTCTAGATAAAGTAGCTGCAAATCCAATCATTAAACAGGAAGAAAACTAATTATAAACAATACAAGAGACAACAATCACAACAGCTCAGTAGTCTCATGCTGAGGTATAAGAGGAGATTATTTTTAGGTGTCATTTACCAATTGACACCTAGTACTACATTTGGCACCAAGAATGATTCAACAACCCAAAAAAACAACAAAAAAGAAAGTCCTCAAGAGAATGGCTTACGTACAAAAGTCGACGCTATAATGTTGAATGAAAAACTATATTACCTATATTTGTGTCATAATATTACAGGGTCCACTAGTACTGCAATAATAATGATAAGTACAAGATTAAAGTTGAATTTTATTTTGTACTCTCAAATATTTTAATTTGCACAAAATTTATACTTCGAGTCGAGTCATTCTTTGGTGGACAGAGGGAGTAACAATTTAGAGCGAACTGAGGGTAGCGTCGCTAGAATTAGCCACTAACTTTGTTGATTCCTAATATCTATATAACGGTTCATTTCTTTAAAAAATAATAATAATAATCTCCCTTTGATGTGGCCAAACTCTATCCGAAATGACAGCCATGTTCAGCACAGCAAGTATTCAATTGTCAAGCAGAATGAAGTCTCTTAGTTGATGACTAAAATAAAAAAGATAAAGCATTCGAGCGGTTGAATATAGTTTGTGTAAATTGTCATGCTGACTTTTGGAAAATTAAAATATCAGGCTTGGTAGTTGAAAACTTAAAATATGCTCACCGCAGGAAATATATATATGTTGGATTAACAGTCTGTGATGGATGATTATAATATGCATCTGTATTACAGATAATGATCCAGTCACCTACTTGCATGACTTTCTACTCATTGTGACATTTAATTTATAACGTAATAACTGCATTCATTAAAACCTTTTTCTTCTCACCTGGTATTGACATTTAAGTGGTTGAACATTCCTTCTACTGTTTTGTTTAGGGGAGCACTATTTCCACATGTAATTTTGATATTTCCACATGGTCTTCTTGTGGGTGGGTACCACCTTTATGTGAGAGAAGCACATGTGAAAATATCAAAATACATGTGGAAATATCATTCCCTGTTTGTTTAAGAGAGCTCTGACCGAACAGGTATTGATGTTAACAATGAATTACTGAGTCACGTAACGTAAATAAGATCCACAAATTTCAAATGGAATATGTATAGCAAAGTTAGTGTAATGACGCCCACCACTAGAATAAACACCACGAAATGCAGAAAACATTTTCCGGAAATTCTTTTCCTTGAAAAAATGGAGAGTCTATGGTGTCAATTGAAAATAAACCCAATAGCTATGAGGAGAAAGTGAACTCATCGATCTCCAAGTTATAACAATAAATTTCTATTAGATTATATATCCTAGAATGCATAACTATATACTACATTATTCAGCAAGCCCCTCAACATTTTATCAAGATTGGCACTAGGACCTAAAAGACTTCATCTTCATATATTCAACGTTGTTGTTACCAACAAAATTTTCTATATATCATCTCCAGTGAAAGAAAGCTGAAAAAGGAAAGAACCAGAATGGATTCAAGTCTCTATAAACCATATGCCTAACATCCAGGCAAAGAAACAATACTAGAAGGACGTTAAAAATTTACAATTCTGAAAGGAAAGAAGTACCTATAATAAAGGTACCACCCAGAGTTTATATTCTCATTCTTCTGGTGGAAGTGAGCTTGCCTCATTGAACCATCTTGGGGGATCAAATCCAGACCCTCCTGAGAAATATAAAGCATTTTTCAGGAACAAATTTGCAGAAGCCGAGAACAGTCGCTCAAAATTTTAAAAGCAACATATATCCACTCTCCTGTCCATCTTTTTCCTTTTCCTTTTCTTTTTAAAGGTAATTCTTAGCTGAATCTTAGGTCAATGATATAGTAGCAACAAAACAGCCCTATGAAGGAGCTTAGGCCTATATCTTGCTACAATAACAAATGTTTGCTTTTCCATAGTTCTTGTCACTAGATTAAAACATGTGATGCATAGACTTTTTGGGGAAACAGAATCTCCCTTGCTAAGTTAGATAAGATCAGTTTCTGATAGCATCCTATTGATGCAAGGGTTCAAAGAAATTAAGTAGTCCAAAATGTATCATCAAATGAGAGAAGTAGCAATGGGAAAGGGTATTTATTAAGCAGATATTGGTATTGGGAAATGGACATACTTATGGATAATCAATTGGCATCTTCAAGGGCCTTTAGCTACTTGATAAGGTTCTTATGGATCATGTTACATGCACGTTGAGAAGCAGGGTTACAGAGATTATTTCTCCAATTTCTATGGATATTTTCCGAGTCAAGGATGCTAACCGACCAAGTAAGTTGCCTCACACTGACCAAGAATACAACATTATCTTATCCTTAACTTCTTATGGCATCTAATCATTGCCTCATTGGCATGGAGTCAGAGTACAATGATATCAACTCGACTTATTCCAGAAATATCCTATAATGGCAGGTTTGTATAGACAGACAGAGGAGATGGAAGAAACGTACTTCGGGCTTTTGTGTCTTATGTGGCCATTAAACTAAAAATAGGGGACATTTATTTTTGGGTCTGAAGATAGTTTGAAGAATTAAAACACAAGAATCTTCAGAAACCAGCAAGAATATGAGAAGAGTATACAATATGAGGTCTGCTCTTGGCCTAAGAATGCTTGAAAAAATACGCATTAATTCTACAATATGAGGTCTGCTATGCTAATGCTGGCAGTAAGCTGAGCATCCGGGCTTATCTCTCAAGTTTTAGGTTCTCTTCTGTAATTACAGTACTATTTGTTTATATAGTATTGGAGTTTTGTTTGTCATATCCTTTGATGGTTTCATTTGTACAGTTGTTAAAAAAATAAGTAAAATTTCTGACTATAACCAAAGAGAGAAAAAAATGACATATATTCCAAATGAAAGAGGATTAAAAAAAGCCAGAAACATAAATGCAACAAGCATCAAATTAAGCTAACAAGGAAGCAGTAGTATACCAAGGGGATTGCAGCGGCAGAGACGCCAAGCAGTCAAGATAGTCCCCTTAATAACTCCATATTTCTTGTAAGCAATCATTGAATACTCGCTACATGTTGGAAGATAACGACAACTATTTGGCATCAATGGCGAGATTTCCCCTGTTTAAAAACCCAATTCTCAATCCAAAAGCTCAACTTAATTCTTCATAATCATTTGTCAATGATTAAAAAGAAGATTAAAAGCATAGACACAAGGTTTTGTAATGAGAAGCAAAGCTCAATACACATGGTTACGGGAAGAAAAAGACTCACTTTTGTAGAACGTGAGCATAGATAATGCAGTTCTAACTCCCAAACTGTTAACCTCGTCATCTAATTGGAAAGTACAAACCCCAAGAATTCCATATAAAGCAAGTTAGATATAAAACTATCTCACACACAGATATATATATATATATATATATATATATATATATATATATATATATATATATATATAGAGAGAGAGAGAGAGAGAGAGAGAGAGATGTATAAATACATAGAGAGAGAGAGAGAATAAGGGTTACCTTGTACAGAGTTTTGGTCCGAATCGTTATTCAATTCATTAACAAGTGGGCATAATCTAGGGCGCTGGAAATAGAAGACGCAATTTTGAGGAAATTAATCGAGTTTGTGTGCGTAACAAAATGAAGAGCCGGAGGAATTACCTTCCGATTGATGGAAATCTTCGAGTAAATGGAATTAGGGTTCGGGAAAGAGAAGGATTTATGGTGGTGTAAGTTATTACAGGTGTTAATAGAAGAAATTAGCGCCATTTCTGATCTGAGGCTCCTGAATTTGGAAGGTAAAAGGAATATAACCGTTTGTTTAGTAGGTAGTTGATCAGCTAGGAGTTCTCAACTTTCTCTTTTGTCATATAAGAAATGAGAGCTCATTTGATATTTTATATTTTTCGGAATTATTATTAGGCATAACAAAATTTAATAAAAGTGCCATTAGATGTACTTTTAATTGACAAATTTTTTGATATAAATTAATAATTAAAAATGTTAGCAAACATAATAATTAAAAAAGGTTATACTTTGAGGAGTGTTAACGCCAAATTTTGTACGCCTGATGAAATCACTAAAACAGCAGGTCAAAATCGTGAAAATCGCGTTAACGGTTGATGGAGTAATTGATTATATCAAACTCACAAAATACATTCACACAAACATAAATAAAGAGCCACTAACATTCACACAAACATAAATAAAGAGCCACTATAATAATATTGGGAGTACAAGTTGTGTATTTGTGTTGTATCTGTTGTGTGTGTTGTCTCCTAAAACCCTAGCTTGTAGCCATATATATAGAAGTCACCTCCTCCTGAATCTAACTAGGAGAAGAATTCCTTTTGTAGAATCACCTTATAACTACTAAATTCAATTAGGAGTATGAGTCCTAATTAAACCTCCTTATCCTACCAAATAAGAAAACACAATCCTATTCTAATAAGGATTCTCCACTGTCACAATAAATATATATGGGCCATCACCAGATCCGGACCATTAAATAGACTAGACTGCACCATGGCTAGACCCAAATAATCACATCCCAACATTGCCCCCCAGTCTCTTATTTATAAGGAACTTATAAATGAGAGACTATACAAGTTTATCCCAACAAAAACGACCATATTTGCTGAAGACAAAATATCACACCTGAACTCCATGTGCCGAACTAAAATTTATTGGAGAACCAACCTTATACCAACCGAACCAACCTTATCACGACCGGAGATATAAAGAACCAACCTTATCACTTCCGAAGATATAAAGAACCAACCTTATACCAACCGAACCAACCTTATCACTTCCGAAGATATAAAGAACCAACCTTATACCAACCGAACCAACCTTATCACGACCGAACCAACCTTATCACTTCTGAAGATATAAAGAACCAACCTTATACTAACCGTGTGAGACCCCGAATTTTATGAAATGAAAGTATTCAATTTTTATAATCATTATTCTATTTAGTAAACGGTTAAATTGATAAAAGTAATGCTGATGTCTGGCGTGGTTTGCACATGGTACGGTATTGTACAATATCTTTGATTATTGATGCTTACGTGAGAAGTCACTCAGTTTTATTCAATTATTGTCAATATTTTATATATTATTAAATTAATAATTGAGACGAAAAAGTTATTCATATTATTAAATTGCAATATTTACAATGTCTAGAAGTTCTGCCAAGGAGAGGTTTGATCACCTAATTGCGCGCCAATAGGGAGAAATCCATATTGGAAAGCCCCCTCTTTCTTGGGAACGACTTGGTTGTTAAATATTGTGAATTATGATATTAATGATGGATAAGTTCGTGTTAATTAAAGATGAATTTGATAATTCTATTGTGTTGAAATTATTTGTGTTAGTGGAAATCGACATTTATTTCGATAATAATTGATGTCTGAAGGTTATATTGTTCAATCGGGTATTCGAGGCACTTTTCGTGTCGGAGTACTATTCACGAGTTACTATTCATGAGTTACTATTTACGAGTACTATTCACGGGGTACTATTCATTCGAACAATATATTTATTTTCAGTCCAAATCATTTTTGGGTACAATATTATTCCATGAGGAGATGTATAATTTTTACGTAATGTTGGTTGAAATTATAATAAGTAAATCAATATGGATCGTTGATTTAAAGTTTTAATAGTAACTTGCCCTTTCGATTGTTCCAAGAGTTAATTGCCCTTCGCAAATAGTAGTTGTCTCTTCATATATTACCAAGAGTTACTTGCCTCTTGATTGTTCCAGGGTTAATTGCCCTTCATGAAATAGTAGTTGTCTCTTGATATTATCGAGAGTCATTTGACCCTTTGTTAAGACCAAGAGCCACTCTCGGTTTTTCTATAAATAAAATTCATTCCTTCATTATTTCTTACGAATTCAACAAAACTTTAGAGAGAAATTATAGAGAGAAGCTATAGAGAAAAATCTATAGAGAGAAAAGAAGAAGAGTATTCTATTTTTCACTACTTCTATATCTAGTTTCTTTATAAGGTAAGGGATATTATTTATTGTGACTTTCGTAAGGGGTGTTATTCTTTCTTATTCATAAAGAGAACTTCATTATTTCATTCTTTATTATTTTGTTGGAATAACTTTTGCTGTGATATACCTATATACATAACTTCATGATATCGTGGCATACCTTATACTTGGTGAAATCCTCTGTTATTCCATTTTATATTATTATGTTGGAATAACTTTGTTTATCTTGCAATCTGCATACGTGGTGAAATTCTTCTATTATTCCGTTCTTTATTATTACGTTTAATATCCTCGCGGTCTTAAATTTCGGTGACTGGTTCCATTTATTATTACATTGGAATAACCTATATACGTGGATTCTGTATACACGGTGATGTGTGTTGTTATTCCATTCTTTATTATTACATTGGAATAACTTTGTATATGTGGATTCATAGTATACCGGTGATTTACATTGTTATTCCATTCTTTAATATTACAGCCGGAATATCCTATCTGTGCATTCTGTGGGACTGGTTCCATTCTTTATTATTACATTGGAATAACCTATCTATGTGGATTACCACATGCATGGTGAATGATCCTTTGTATTCATTCCTTATTAAATTATGAAAATGATCTGGTTATGTTGATTATGATGAGAGTCATAATAAAAGCATTGGACTGATGAAAATCATGGGTATATGAAGTATTAGTAAGTGTTATGATGATTTATGTTGGTTATTATGTGAAAACATGAAAGTTTCTTAGAAATCACAAAGGGTTGAAAATCAGATTTTGGTGAAAACGGAACATGAATTTCAATTGACCATATCTCCTATTATATTTTGAATTTTTGAGTGAGGTCAAGTTCTAGAGTTAGGTCTATGAGTTTTGTAACTTATCCAAGTAGAATCACTGAAAAAGGTGTTGTAGATTTTCGTGTGGACTGATTTTAGGAAAGGAGTCCAAAGCTGCAATTTACGAAAAAGCTACTGCCCATAAATTCAAAAGGGCTGTTTTGGCCACTTAATTTGTGAGAAAAATTCTGGCCTTTTGGGACATGAAAGTATATGGTATAAAGTACCTCCTGTCCAAAAATGAGCTCATTTCGACTTAAAATGAGCAAGTTATGACCATTTCAATATTTAGGTTTTTCCGACGAAAAACACTATAACCGGAGTTCTATAACTCCGATGACCATGAAATTTAAACTGGAAGCTCACGTTAACATGTGTAAGATCCTGCCAAGATTTGGGAATTTCTGGAGTTAAACTTGAGGTAGCTAATTTCTTAAGGAATTAATTAGAAATTGATTTTTGAAAAATAGTAAATGAATTTTAAAAATTTTGAGAAAATATATGTTCATTATGGGACTATATTCTGCTAAATCCTAGAAAAGAAATATTTTTAGAACTGATTTGGTATTTTTCATAAAAATAATTTAGTTACGAACATATGAGTTAAATATGTTATGTGAAGTAACAAAATTAGAAAATAGGATTTTATGGATTGGGAATCTTATATAGGGTATATGCATATTTTTGATGAGGGATTTGATCATTGGTGATGATATCTTATGAGTATGGTGTAAGACCCCGAAATTTTTTTAAATAAAAAGGAATTTCCTTTATTTATTATTTTGAAATAGTAAGGGTTGATTTGATTAATGTGGATAGTTAAGGGTTAAATACGCAAATATTTCAAAATAAGCAAGTGGTTATAAAATATTCATTGTTGTTTGGGAATATTAGTTTGGTCGTGGAATATTAAGATCTTTGTCGGAGAATATTAAATGCACCAGTAGCGACCGTGTGTGGGACCCATAACGGAAAAACAATTGGATGAGGAAAAGCAACAAAAGTTTGGGTGGTTATAAATAACGGCGTAGTTATTCTGCAGATTAAGGCATTTGGAATACCGGTGGTTAAAATCTGATGTCTGGCGTGGTTGCGCGATGCTAAAACGGTATTACATTGCATATTGTTGAATTATTGATCCTTACGTAAGAAGGCTTTACTCAATAATTTTCACGATGAATTCTTCGCTCAATATTTTATTTTATTGATTCAATAATTCTTTGCGTTGATATTTTATATTATTGTTGTTCAATAATTGTCATTTGCATGATTTCCCATTATCGGATCAATAATTCATATTATTTGAATAATATTATTAGATAACATTATTGGCAATGTCTAGAAAGTTACATCAAGGAGAGGTTTGGTCACCTAATTGCTTGCGCCCAATAGGAGAGATCCTTATTGGAAAGCCCCTCTTTCTGAGGAGCAACTGGTTTGTCATAAATGTGATTACGTAATATTATTTGTGAATAATTAATTATTGATTCATATGATAAGGAAATATTTATTTTATATGAATATAAATGATGGATTTATTTATGTGGTTATTAATGAAGGAATTAATCTTTGAGATGTTTTATTTTGTCGGATTGGAGGTATTAAAAGATCAAATCGGTGTTATTACAGCTTTATTGTGTGAGTTATAATATTTAATCCGACCGTTGGATCGTTGTAATTTTTGGATATGTTATACATATATAAGTTGAGTATATGTCTACAAATTTTGAACCGTTAAAATGAGCGAATGATTTGTTATAAATTTTAAGAGGTGTCTGATTCAGAAAGTAGGGTTATAATTGATTTTGGTGAAAAATTCTAGAATTAAGTGGGCCCCACTTGTGGTTGGTGAAGAAATGTGCTGAATTTTATTTCAAATGTGGTGGGTGGCAATAGTAGCGAGTAAAGCCCATCATCGTGCTTGGTCAAATCAAGTCTGCTTCTACGGCTAACATTTTCTATATAAATAGAGGCTTAAGTTAGAATTGAAAATCACACCGAAACAAGTTTTCTCTTCTCTCTCTCTATATTATTGAGCGTATTTTGTGAGTATTTAGATACTTTGAGAGTTCTTTGCTTAAGACAAGTTTCATTCAAAGATCACTTCCGACCTTTCCTTCCGGAAATCTTGATTCTTTGAGGTAAGGGATATTATTTTTTTTGTAATGATATTATTTCTTCATATCATTATCTTTGAAATGTTGATCTGAAGTTTTATCAAATTTGGAACTTTTTCATGTCGGGTTTACTATTCATGAGTTCTTATTCACGAGTTACTTATTCATGAGTTACTATTCAGCGAGTTCTTATTCACGAGTACTATTAACGTAGCGTGAAGATGTTTTTGTGGAATTTCTATCTTTTGGTGTCGAGTTACTATTCACGATATCGGGACTATTCACGATATCTGCACTATTCAATAGAAAAATAAAATTTCTTCTTTTAAATCCAAAATATCTATTACGGATACTAGCTTTGATTGTATCCATGTTTTGATCATTCTTGAATTTTACACCACTATGATTATTTTTGAGGTATTGTTGGACATGGATAAAACAAAGTACTGAATCCTTAATCCTTAATCCTTGTCATTTTGTTTCAATTGGATTCGTTCTTTAAAAATATTTTTCATCATCCTCGGTCTTAAATGATGATATTATTGAATTTCTTTGGCTATATGGTGCAAGATGAATGATTTGAAGAATATCTTTGGCTGTGGTGCAAAGATGAGCAGTGTTGAGATGAACATAACCGATTGATGAATATCTTTGGCTGTGAGTACAAAAGATGAGCAGTGTTTAAATGAACATGACCGATCGATGAATATCTTTGGCCTTTAGTGCAAAGATGAGCAGTGTTTGAGATGAACACGATGGATTGATGAATATCTTTGGCTGTAGTGCAAAGATGAATATTTGATTTGAGAAGAATATTGATTGATGTTACGGGGATAAAATATTGATGATGGATTTGTTGAATTCATAGATTATAGTAGATTTCATTCTCTATGTAACTCTTCTATGAATTATTATTTCATTGCGAATATTGATCCAAACTTGTTGTCTATTGTATTCTATCGATTTTTCCTGTTGGAGACTAACGATAATTTGTTGTATATTATCTTAGTCATAACATTCTTCTTGGGCTAGTTGAGCTCACC
Source organism: Panax quinquefolius (assembly GCA_020205615.1). Taxonomy (NCBI): domain Eukaryota; kingdom Viridiplantae; phylum Streptophyta; class Magnoliopsida; order Apiales; family Araliaceae; genus Panax; species Panax quinquefolius. The sequence goes on from CM035152.1 coordinate 162,876,320, forward strand.
CTTTTCCTTGTTGTTCCATTTTTCTTCTCGGGAGGCGAGAATGTAGCGAGTACTTAGTCGGGGTATGGAATGAAGGTTCTAGAGAGAGTTGTTTAGTAGTCCTCACCATTATTGTAAAATAATGTATCAATAAATGTGATGAGGATTTATTTGAGTATAAATATTATCTGTAAGATAATATTTGTATTTAAACTCACGCTTTTATTGTTGTGATAATAAAGTTGTAGTTGTTTACATACCATGTATTTGGCGACTCGAAATGGGTTGGATGGAATGGACCTATTTTGGGGTAGTCACGGTTAGTATCGAGCTTAGGGATATGATCTCTGGCGGAGATCGGGGAATAGAACTAGGAGGGAGAGCGTGTAAATCCTTCTTCGCTAGTGTGTCCTACCTAAGCTTATTGTTGGTTGGTCATAATATAGGGTATTATGTGATTTGTTAATTTATTTAATTAACCCTTGTTTTATAATGATGAATTGAGAATGTCGATTGAGAATATTAATAGTGGTGTAAATGAGGCCGTGGAGATGCTCATGCTTAACAACGAGGAGAACGTGCAACAGTGGCAATGTACCTCCGTGATGAATAACACCGAAAGCGGATGATGAACGAGGGGATGTTTAGAAGTTTTTGCGGTTCATGCAAAATCGATTTGAGGAGACTCGTGTTCAAAATCTGAGGAGAAATGATAGCAATTCACGGGTTGTCACACAAGCAGTTCAAAGAGTTGGGACCACCGAATTTAAGGGAAAGCCGGATCCGATCATACGGCGGAAACATGGGTCAAACAAATTACCAAGATATTCGATGTCTTGGGATGCGGAGGAATGTAAGGTTCCATTCGCTACTTTTTATGTTAAAGTGGCGAAGCGGATTCTCGGGTGGGAGTCTATAGGCGTACCCATCCAGTACTTTCGGCGTGTCAGTAGGAGACATTTCAGAAGCAGTTCAATGACAAGTACTTCCACGAAAGTATTACGTCGTATGAAGGAAGTGGAGTTTATTAGACTAGAGCGAAATAACATGGCGGTGTCCCAAAGACGAAAGCGAAGTTCGCGGAGTTATCGAGTTTGCACCTCATTTGGTGGAGAATGAGGAACGTATATGGCGCGGATGTTTACGAGAGGTTTGAAACCCAGCGTACGTCGATATCTCATTTCTCATAAATTTTCTCTCTATTCGGATGTTGTAAATGAGGGCTCGATTGTTAGAAGCGAGATAACGAAATACGTTCAACCGGGGACCATAACCGTGGATCATACCAAAGATAGCGATCATCGAATATAACGATAACCAAAGGGAGAAAGAAGAATATGGATTAAAGGCGGTAACCACTCTGGTGGTGGTAATCGTAGCCATGAAAATAGAAGAAGCGAGTTGGGAGGAGATTTTAAAAGAGGAGATTCAACAACGACCATGTGAAGACGTCGGCAAAGATGTAAACCGGTTCCAAGGAGGAGAAAGACCATCGGTCGTATGTTACAAATGCGGGAAAGAGGGACATATCATTGAATTGCCCACAACAGCAGTTTAAGGTATGCTATAATTGTGGAAAAGAAGGACATATCGCTCGAGATTATGCGATATCGAAACCTAGTCAATGAGGCGGTGACTCAAAAAGGATGTCCCGAAAAAGTCAAAGTCAACGGTTCTTGGAAGAAGCGTTTGTCGTGGCCGGTCAAAATCGAGAGAACCCGAACGAAGTTAGCACGGGTTAGTTAATTATAAATTCTTGCGAAGTTTATACCTTACTGAATCTGGGTTCTACCCATTCTTTTATCTCTCTTGCTTTGCGCTCAACGTTTGAACTTGACTACGGAGAAATTAGACTTTGACCTATTTATGGAGACTCAGTTAGGAGAAACTTTCATTACATCCGTTGTTTAAAAAATCTTGTTTGATTCAAGTTGGCACCATTACCTTACACGCCGACCTTATCTCTTTAAAGATACTTGCTTTTGGGGATTGATTGGTTAACTACTCATCATGCCAAAATGATTGCTTTTGTAAGGTTGTTAGTTTTCATATTCTAAAGCAACTTTATTCGAACTCAAGCAATCAAACCATTGTAGTCAAACATTTTCATATCAAGCCATGAAGTCATTCGTTTATTACGGATGTCAAGTTTTCTTAGTCCATGTTATGGATTTGAATAAAGACACGTCGATTTGAATAATATTCTTGTTGTTATTGATTTTTCCCGACGTATTTCTGAAGAATTTATTAAGCTTACTCCCAAAGATGATATTAAATTTTGTATCGACTTTAAACCCCAGACAAAACTCATTTCTAAAATCTCATATCGAATGGCTCTATTGAACTTGAGGAGTTAAAAATTCAACTATAAATTTGGTACATGAGCCTTTATCTTGTGACTTCCTTTGTGGAATGCACTGCCGAAGCGACTCTCTCTAAGGGGCGTCGTATTCGATGCGATAAAAGCTGATAGGTGTCATTGTGACGTCTTATCCAAGGTTGGGATATGAGTCACGATTGAGAACAACTTAAGTCGATAATCGAAATCGTAGTTTTCTAGGCTTAGTTGGTTATTATCGGAGATTCGTTGAAGGATATTCTCGAATCGCTATTCCATTAACGAAATGACTCGTAGAGATATAAAAAATTCGAATGGAGCGAGGAATGTGGGAAGAGCTTGAAGAACTCAAGAGAGAGACTCATTTCAAAGATATATTACGACCATGCTATCCTCGGAAAAGCGAGCGTGGTAGGTGGCGTGTTGAGTAGAAGATCGTATACAAGTACGAGTACAATATTATCAAAGACTCATTTCAGTATAATATACAAATAATAGAGATGGAGATGAAAACTCTAGGTACCCACGATGATATCTGATGCGTGATGATATACTGAGTATAATCGACTTTAATCGATAAAGTTAAAGTCGTTCAAGCTACACACGAGTGATGAATTTGAAGAAGGAGGTGCAAGAAGTTGTTATTTTAAAAGCGAGAATCGGTGAGGTGAGGAAAGCTCAAACCTTCGATTTATTAATCCATTTGAAATTCTCGATCGAATAGGAACTGTGGCCTATAGACTCGTTTTACCACCAAGTATGGCGACGTGTTCATAACGCTTTTCACGTATCGATGTTACGTAAATATGTGGACGACCAAAACACGTCATTGAGTTAGAAGCCGGACGAGATAGCCAAGACTTAACGTCTGAGGAGGTACTGTCAAGATTTTGTAGAGGAAAGAACATGACCTATGTCTGAGGTTATACCATAAGTTAAAGTTTTGTGGAGAAACCATGCTATTGAGGAAATGACCTGGGAGTTGGAAACGAAAATGAAAGCGAGGTATCTTTACCTTTTCGAAACACCGAGTATCGTGACGTTAATTTCGAGGACGAAATTTCACAAGGAGGGAGGTTGTAAGACCGAAATTTTTTAAATAAAAAGGAATTTCCTTTATTTATTATTTTGAAATAGTAAGGGTTGATTTGATTAATGTGGATAGTTAAGGGTTAAATACGCAAAATATTTCAAAATAAGCAAGTGGTTATAAAATATTCATTGTTGTCGGGGAATATTCGTTTGGTCGTGGAATATTCGTAAATGCTTTGTCGGAGAATATTAAATGCACGGCGGCCGACCATGTATGTGGGGCCCCATAACGAAAGCGATTGGATGAGGAAAGCGACAAAAGTTTGGGTGGTTATAAATAACGGCGTAGTTATTCTGAATTAAGGCTGTTGGAATACCCGGTGGTTAAAATCTGATGTCTGGCGTGGTTGCACAGTAGCACACGGTATTGCACGGTATTGTTGAATTATTGATCCTTACGTAAGAAGGCACTACTCAATAATTTTCACGATGAGTTCTTGCTCAATATTTTATTTTATTGATTCAATAATTGCTGCGTTGATATTTTATATTATTGTTGTTCAATAATTGTCAACGCACAATATTTCCCATTATCGGATCAATAATTCATATTATTTGAATAATATTATTAGATAACATTATTGGCAATGTCTAGAAAGTTACATCTAAGGAGAGGTTTGGTCACCTAATTGCGGCGCCCGAAGGAGAGATCCTTATTGGAAAGCCCCTCTTTCTGGAAATGTTTGGTTGTCATAAATGTGATTACGTAATATTATTTGTGAATAATTAATTATTGATTCATATGATAAGGAAATATTTATTTTATATGAATATAAATGATGGATTTATTTATGTGGTTATTAATGAAGGAATTAATCTTTGAGATGTTTTATTTTGTCGGATTGGAGGTATTAAAAGATCAAATCGGTTATTATTACGACTTTATTGTGTGAGTTATAATATTTAATCCGAATCCAGTTGGATCGTTGTAATTTTTGGATATGTTATACATATATAAGTTGAGTATATGTCTACAAATTTTGAACCGTTAAAAATGAACGAATGATTTGTTATAAATTTTAAGAGGTGTCTGATTCAGAAAGTAGGGTTATAATTGATTTTGGTGGAAAATTCTAGAATTAAGTGGGCCCCACTTGTGGTTGGTGAAGAAATGTGCTGAATTTTATTTCAAATGTGGTGGGTGGCAATAGTAGCAGGTAAAGCCATCGGTGTAGCGTGTCAAGTCTGCTTGGTAGGGCTAACATTTTCCTATAAATAGAGGGCTAAGTTAAATTGAAAATCACACGAAACAAGTTTTCTCTCTTTCTCTCTCTATATTATTGAGCGTATTTTGTGAGTATTTAGATACTTTGAGAGTTCTTTATTCAAGACAAGTTTCATTCAAATCACTTGAGACCTTTCCTTCCGGCAATCTTGATTCTTTGAGGTAAGGGATATTATTTTTTTCGTAATGATATTATTTCTTGAATATCATTATCTTTGAAATGTTGATCTGAAGTTTTTATCAAATTTGGAACTTTTTCATGTCGGGGTTACTATTCATGAGTTACTATTCACGAGTTACTATTCATGAGTTACTATTCATGAGTTCTTATTCACGAGTACTATTCAGTAAAGCGTGAAGATGTTTTTGTGGAATTTCTATCTTTTGGTGTAGAGTTCTTATTCACGTATACGGGACTATTCACGATATCTGCACTATTCAATAGAAAAATAAAATTTTTTCTTTTCGTCCAAAATATCTATTCGGATACTAGCTTTGATTGTATCCATGTTTTGATCATTCTTGAATTTTACACCACTATGATTATTTTTTGAGGTATTGTTGGACATGGATAAAACAAAAAGTACGAATCCTTAATCCTTAATCCTTGTCATTTTGTTTCAATTTGGATTCGTTCTTTAAAATATATTTTCATCATCCTCGGTCTTAAATGATGATATTATTGAATATCTTTGGCTATAGTGCAAAGATGAATGATTTCTGAAGAATATCTTTGGCTCAGTAGTGCAAAGATGAGCAGTGTTGAGATGAACATAACCGATTGATGAATATCTTTGGCACATGGTGCAAAGATGAGCAGTGTTTAAATGAACATGACCGATGATGAATATCTTTGGCCTTTAGTGCAAAGATGAACAGTGTTGAGATGAACATGATGGAATTGATGAATATCTTTGGCTGTAGTGCAAAGATGAATATTTGATTTGAGAAGAATATTGATTGATGTTACGGGGATAAAATATTGATGATGGATTTGTTGAATTCATAGATTATAGTAGATTTCATTCTCTATGTAACTCTTCTATGAATTATTATTTCATGCTATGAATATTGATCCGAAACTTGTTGTACATTGTATTCTATCGATTTTTCCTGTTGGAGACTAACGATAATTTGTTGTATATTATCTTAGTCATAACATTCTTCTTTGGGCTAGTTGAGCTCACCCTTTTCCTTGTTGTTCCATTTTTCTTCTCGGGAGGCGAGAATGTAGCGAGTACTGAGTCGGGGTATGGAATGAAGGTTCTAGAGAGTTGTTTAGTAGTCCTCACCATTATTGTAAAATAATGTATCAATAAATGTGATGAGGATTTATTTGAGTATAAATATTGTCTGAAGATAATATTTGTATTTAAACTCACGCTTTTATTGTTGTGATAATAAAGTTGTAGTTGTTTACGTACCATGTATTTGGCGACTCGAGAATGGGTTGGTGGAAATGGACCTATTTTGGGGTCGTCACATATGGCATTTTGAATGATTAAATGCATTATGTGGTAAAGTGTAAACAATTGAAATAAATTGTTTATAAGTTTAAGAAGTGATTAAAATATTGTTATAATATTAATGATATTAGATTATGAGATTATTAAGTGATTGATAACATTGGGATATTCTTGAACCCTGGATAAATTATATTATAAATGTTTAATATTTATCCGTTATCTCATTTGATTGATTCTTTATATCATTGTCATGATCCTCATGCTTATATTGTGTTGAAAGTCATATGTGGCTTACGCATGCGTAGATGGACTTGGTATGATTATGACGAGAATTATTCGGTATAATCATGGCCAGTAATGTTATAAATGATGTGGTAAAAGTCATCTTTGCGCCGTAGTGCATAGATGGACTTGGTATGATTATAACCGGGATTATTAGGTATAATCACGGTCAGTAATTGAAAACACGAATATCTTTGGCACAGTAGTGCATGGATAATTCGTGGTCGTGATATACTATTAAGTTTGAGTCTCAAAGATTATTGGTTTTACAAATTGTATATCTTTGATCCAGATAGTGCAAAGATGAACTGTTGATTCTTGGTTATCTGATTGTATATCTTTGGTAGTAGTGAAAAGATGAATTTATTAGTATGATTATGAAAGAAAATTGTGATTTGGTATAACCATGATTTTTGATGTTTCGGTGAAGATAGGTGATGAAAATTATCTTCGTCCTAGGTACGAAAAGGAATTCAAATCACAATTATGATTATGAGTTATTCATATGATTGTCGATAGAAATTGTTGATTGATGTTACATGGATAAAACATTATTGGTGGACTTTTAACTTGGAGAAGATAATAGACCTGATGGTCTATTTGACTCTTTTAATGGATTGTTAGATTCACCGCAACTATGGTTGAAAAGTTTTATCATCTACCATATGTTTTAAATCTTTGATTTATTATTGATGAATCTATTGATAATTTAATTATCTTTAGTCATGATATTCTTTCTTTGAAATTGTGTTGTCACCCTTTTGCTTCACAATTCCTTTCAGGTAATAAGAGTGTAGCTGGGTGAGCGGGGATAACAGGGAAATAGTGAGATGGTCCGAGACTGTTGAAGTTTCTCAATACATTATAAAACAACATGACATGCAATATATATTTGCATTGAGGACCTAAGATGTGCGTGTCGTATTTTATACCTCATTTGATAATTGATTTTGGTGAACAACAATAGGTTGATGAGAACCCAACTTTGAAAGAGTGTTTTGCCACTATCATACAAGATGTCTAATGACATACAATCTCATATTATCATAAGACGGGGTTATGCGCATCCACTTCTTTGAGTATATCTACAAGCACTACCTATATGATCTTAGAGTATATTTGAGATATAATTCTCACTTGGAGATAATCGAGATAATTATATGTCGAGAAAGACTATCATTGGAAGGAACATGATAATAATCTTCTCGTTTTTCTTTGGGGTCTATTGGACCAACCAAGGATAATTCTCCCAGGCATATGATATCTATCATAACTTAGATTCACTACCCCCATGTATGAAGGTTTCTTGAGTTTTTTCCAAAGATTTTAATTTACTAAAATGCTTATCGATTGATTTTTATATAAAAAATACCTTTGTAAGGTGTTGTGGTTGAGGCACCATGAGAGAGTTACATAGATTTTGTATTGAAACTCATAACATTATCATTTGTCGTCTTCTCTTGCATGACGATTCAACATTAATATAAATGAAATTTGTATTTGATTTTTATGGAGTGATATCTGGCGACTCAGAATGGGTCGTGTGGACCTATTTTGGGGGCGTCACAAACCGAACCAACCTTATCACTACCGAACCAACCTTATCACTACCGAAGATATAAAGAACCAACCTTATCACAACCGAAACAACCTTATCATAACCGAACCAACCTTATCACTACCGAAGATATAAAGAACCAACCTTATCACAACCGAACCAACTTTATCACTACCGAAGATATAAAGAACCAACCTTATCACAACCGAACTAACCTTATCACTACCGAACCAACCTTATCACTACCGAAGATATAAAGAACCAACCTTATAACACCCCTACATTGCCCCCCAGTCTCTTATTTATAAGGAACTTATAAATAGAGTATTCAAAAAGTCTCCGTGGAATTTTTATCCTCGGGATTTATATCCGCGGGATTTATATCTTAGCAGCATTGCATCTTTTACTCACTAAGAAGCAGCAGCTATAGGAGGAGTTGCAGGAGCTCCAGGGAAGAAATTGGGTTGCGCTATGTTAAAACTGTTAGTGTCTTGCTCGTCATCGTCTTCTTCAGTATCCCAAAGAAACCGAGCATATGAAGCCAAAACATGACAGTCATCAGGTGCAGCTTTAACTGCTTGATCAAAATAACTCTCAGCACGAGCAGAATCCTTATGGCTCTGCCAGATCAGATCAGCGTACAACGACAGAACACTACCATCACCAGGATTTGCAAGTATTGCTCCCCCCACAATACTCCTCAGCCTTAACAAAATCTCCACGAACCTCTTTCAAGAACCTGGCGTAATTGCTAAGGAGCAGTGGATTACCAGGGTTAGCTTCAATTATATTCTGATAATAAACATCTGTACCATTAATCTCGCCATCCGAATCCGAACCCCAGTACCCATCACTCCCGTTCGATCCATCGCCGCCGTAGATCTTGCCACCGCCGCCGCCAACTCCACACCCATCATTATCCAAACCAGAACTCGAAAACAACAACGACCCAGTTTCCTTCTCCTCCTCCTCTATTGTCATGCCAGAAATAATTGAGTTTTTCGGGGACTTTTGTTTGGAACTAATGCAGAGCTCTTTGAGATTACCATCTGATAGAGCCTTTTTCATCTTCTTGATTGGCCCATCCATTGAATGATTGGATGGAGGTATGGAAACTGATGACCGTATTTTTGGCAATTGAAGGACGAGGTCTGGCTCTGGTGATGATTCTTTTACTAGGTGCGGAAGCCATGAATGTAGAATTGGCGTTGATGCGCTTCGGAGTAGCATTGTTGGTCTGGGTCTTCGTTAGCGGTGAAGTTGTTGGTATAAACTATATAAAGAAGAATGTTTAAACCCCCGGAGTTTTTAGCTCTACAGTTGCTGGGCTGCCATCTATAATTCAGGTAGCGACTATCTGGCCGACCATTTTTTCGGCAGTCGAATTCCTGCCGAATATGGGGACATTCCGATGACTCGTAAAGAGGGTAAGTTTCATCGTAGACCCAGCTGCCCTCATAAATATTGCAGCGGTAGTTTTCTGGTCTGCATTCGCTGACCAAAAACAACATGAAACAATAATCATAATACTACCAATTAAGGCAGAACCAAGTCTCTGTAATCTCAAACCCATGATTTTTTTAGGAGAGAGAAAAAAAAAAAGAATTATCACTTAGTGCAATATTTAGGCAGAACAAAATCTCACTTCTAATGAAAGGCGATCACATGGGCATGATCCTAGGGTCTATCACCCAAGGTAAGTAGGCATTAATAATCACAGAAGTCATGCGCTTTATAATATTAAATCATGTTCCAACATAAGTCACCCAACCCAAGAGATATATCCTAGATGAATTTGTACACATGTATACGTGTAAAGTAATATTAATGATGGGATGCTAAAATTTTAATTAGCATGAACAGATTACTAGCAGAAGGCTCCACACATGTTGCATATATATTTTTGAATTTTAATAAAAAAGAATAATTTAGCTTTATGTGTTGGCTCTTCTTCTTGATGAATCGGTGATTTTAAATCGGTCTTGTTTTTTACGATTATGCCAATGTTAACGCCAAATTTTAGATGCCTTTTTTAAATCACCAAAACAATGAGTCAAAAATCATTTAACGGTTGATGGAGTAGTTGATTATATCAAACTCACAAAATACATTCACACAAACATAAATAAAGAGATAAATATGAACACATGAATTTACGTGGAAACTCAATTGGAAAAAAACCACGGAGAGAGAGTAATCCACTATAATAATATTGGGAGTACAAGTTGTGTATTTGTGTTGTATCTCTTGTGTGTGTTGTCTCCTAAAACCCTAGCTTGTAGCCATATATATAGAAGCCACCTCCTCCTGAATCTAACTAGGAGAAGAACTCCTTTTGTAGAAACACCTTATAACTACTAAATTTAATTAGGAGTAAGAGTCCTAATTAAACCTCCTTATCCCACCAAATAAGAAAACATAATCCTATTCTAATTAGGATTCTCCATCACAATAAATATATATGGGTCGTCACCAGATCCGGACTATTAAATAGACTGGGCTGCACCATGACTAGACTCAAATAATCACATCCCAACAAGGAGTAATACTTTTTTACTTTCATTTTTTTAAATATAATTTTTAAGAAATTATACTGCATTGTATTAGGGATACATTTCAATTTAGTAAAAAAATAATAATAATATTTTCACGAGTAAATTTGATAGTTCCACAACGCTTGATAAGTTAAGGTTCATGACATATTTTAACAAGTCATCATTTCATTTAGATATACTATTTTTTATTTTCTTAAAGTTATATGTTAAATGTTAATATACATTAACTGAAAATAAAATTATCTTAAAACGCCACTTAATTAGAAAAAGGAGCTATAACTTATATATTTTAGAAATAATTGTCGAAGATGATAATAAAAAAAATAACGATAACAAAAGATCAGATATATAAAATGATGTGCATAATAGTTATTGATTATAAGTGACGCTATCGCAGAGAATTATAATCTGACACATTATTTTATATATATATTTTTTGTAATCATTTTTTTTTATCACCCTACCATTACTTAATAGACAAATCCATTTGACCACTTGAAGCCTTCAGTTTCAATCGGAACACTACCATTTCCCAATCAAACATGAATAAAAAAAAAGAAAAAGAAGTAGAAATGTATTTTGAATTTTTAGGATCACTATATATTTGGACTGTATTGGGGTGCAAATTTTCAAATTTTCTTCCTCACCCTTAAGATAAGTATTCAATATAACTAATCCATTCCAATCCCCAACTGATGATCTGAACAGTTAAACTCTATCTAAAATACTGAGTTATCAAAATAAAACAAAATAATAAAAATAAATAATTTTATTATTATTATCTATACGACTATAGTTGATGCTTTTCAACTCCTATAAATACCATGCACTTGACAATATTCCCATACATGTAGATATATATATAGAGAGAGGGAGAGAGTTAGTTTGCAAGTGTGTAGCCATGAAAAAGAGTCCAGTTGCTCTTCTTCTTCCATTTGTTTTGTCCATGGCCTTGTTCATTCCGCAAGGTGAAGCCCGTTCGTTCTGGCCATGGCCCAGGCCTATTTCGCATCCATGGCCCAAGATTAAACCCATTAAACCAATTGTCAGTGCAGACTGCATTAAGGCCAAGTTGGAGGTTGCTACTTGCGTAAAAGAAAAGTTGGTATCGCCTTGGTTCCCTGAGCCACTTGTGGACGACTGTTGTGATCCTATTGCTGATCTCAATAAGAATTGCCCGGCCCAAATTGCCAAATTTGACGAACGGTTTATTCCTCCCTTCATCAAAGATGTTTGTTCTGCTCCTGGCCCATCTGCGCCTGGCCCAAGTGCATGAGATTTATATTCATAGTATTTGGGTTCCTCATATTTTAGTAGTAGTAGTGATTAGATATTTAGATGTAGGTTTTGGATTAGTAGTTTAGAATGGAAATAGGCTTTCCATTTTGACAATTTAATGTTTTTAGTGTAATTAATAAATTAAGTTATGTTCTTTTGTTTAAACGTTGCCATTAGTTTTATTTTAATTATTTTGTAACGAACTGAATGTCGCAAGTTCACCATAATAATTTTATTACCATAATATTGTGCGTGCATGCAGATTAATATACACATTATGAAAATATTTTGGCCCAAAAAGATTGTACATACACAACTGTCTGTATAATATTGGAACTTCAAAGCAACAACATAACATGTGTTCATCCTCTAAATTAAATGAAGTTATATCGCTTCAAATGCCTAAAAAGTTTACCAAAAAGAAATAAAATAACACAGATGCCCAAGTTTTGTTGTAATTAGAAATATAAAAAGGAAAAACAACCTACACAACCACTTATTTATGAGTTTCGCAATATTCATATTGTCAATGAGCTAGTTCATAATAACATGTAGGTTTGAAGAAAGCCCCATAGCTCAAAAGAGCTAATTTGTATAAAGGTAGACAAGCTATTATTAATCAGCATGTAATTTTTTAGTGGGTGCCATGCTCCCAAATATATAAACATAGGCATTTGACTTCAAAAACGAGTAGTAATTTGGGAAAACAAAGCCTTGAAATCCTTCGTTGGTGTTGCAGTTCCCTCGGGCTTTGAGGCCAGATCAAATGCCTTGAATTTGGCCTCCTCCAACTGTAATACCTGTTCAAGTGCAAATAAATATGCTATCAGACATAGTAACACTAATAAATATGCTATCAGACATAGTAACACTACCTAAAGACATAATATAATGCAGCTTATTTGACAAGCAGAAGAATGTAAAATAATTACATAAGCATTATATATACCTGAATGCAAACTTCTGCAACATCAGCCCTGGGAATAAGTTTTGTCTCTGTCTGAAGAAGCTCATCATCCTTTCCAACAATCAATTCCCGGACACCGCCTTCTTTGTCTTGCAATCCTCCTGCCCTGAATCATTGCGAGAGATGCGAGTCAATTGTCTACTTGCAGAATTTGATTAGAGGCAAGTACAAGCAGGGATTGACACAGGTTTCCAGAAATATTCATCAAGAGGATAACCACATTTCTTGATATTCAACCATGCAACATTATTTTACTTGCACATGATTTAGAAGAAGAAATACAAGGTACAAAAGCCAAAAGAAATGAACTTTATCTACAAAAAGTATTATTCTATAATCACGATAATATATCAAAATTACTCGTAAATAATCTGGGGAGTGTAGAGTGATGTAGAACACAAATGGGATCCCACAGTTAAAAATTTACTGTCGGAGTACTTTATTTATTTATTTATAAAGATTGAAACTGTTACAGGAATATCAATTCACTGGATTCAGAACTGGTGAAACAACTGAATTTCACATGTTTCCAAGTAACAAGACTAATATGAAGAGTAGAACATAGGAACAAAAGATAGTGATCAATAACTGCAGATGTAAGTTATTGTTTTACTGGCAGGTCAGTCATGACAATTGACAGATAAAAGATATAGGGCATAACGTTTTAAAGAGTTCCGAGGAAGAGAAAAACAGTTATTATAACTTTATTCAATTTTTTTAAATAGCTAAATTTTTAATAGGCTATCAAAATAAAACTGAGAAGGCCATGTAATGGAATGAAAACAGAAATGTAGAAAAGGATTCCGTCATTGTGTTGGGGGAAGAGATGCTAATAAAAGTGAAAAATGAAGAATATTTTTATTAGCAGTGTCCAACAAAAAGCAAGAGAAAACAAGCAAAGAGATGCAGCTGTTTCTCAAGCTGATGGAATGGAAGGCCAAAAGGGATGTTTACAAGCCTTGAACAATTCATAAATGTGAGAAGACCTGGTCTATAGGGTTCACTATAGTAATTTTTTCTCTAAGCCTGGACCTTCAACGCCTTGTAATGAGGACAATAGGCCCTTTCAACCTTGCAAGGAAAATTTTCAATGTAATATGCACACTGGCAGCCATTGCAACCTCACCTCCTTTCTCCCGAATTGACTTGATGTCTAGTTAATAACTTACAATGAGAAAGAAAGAGGAAAAAGAAAAAGCATCACCAATAAAGAGATTATGTTGAATTTTCATCTAGGCATCTGTATTTAAAGAATAACCAGTTCTTATCATGAAAATACAAGGAATAAGATGGGCATACCTAATAATCGTGTAGGGAACTCCAGAGTCAGCTAAATATTGTTCAGCCTTTCTCTTCCATATCTGTAATACGACAAGCAGATAAATTAAACATCTTCACAGTGATTCTTGCAATCAGAACATATTTAGCAAGAGGACAACAATATAGTCTGCTTCAAATCAATTGCAATTGACTTTACTGCACCCTCCTAAAGTTCTGAATTCATAGAAACTCATTTAGCATACCTTATATGGACAAGAAAAACTCATAAATTAGCAAGGCAGATATTTCTAAATAAAAGGTTGGGAGAAAAATTTAAAATTACAAAAACAGTCCTCTAATTCTGTGGTTTAACAAATAAGAAAGATGAATCACAAATTGCACAATAAGAGAACCAACTCTCTTTATCACAAAACGAAAATAGAAGAACTTATTCACGAGACCATGAATTCTCATTCTTGAACATATACCAAACAAGATGAAGAAAATAAGTTGAAAGAGAATGAACATTGCAAACCAATATATTCCCATTCCCCAAGCTGTTCAGTGGGTGGTCGATATTTTTTCCTCCCATTGATCCAACCAGCACAATGTGTTTTACCCCAGCAGCTTTAGCTGTACATGTATATCACATAATTAAGAAAAAAGACAACAGTAATAATTCGATTAATAAATCAAAGTAACAAATCCTCAGTTCCTCACCAGCATCTATTTGATTTTTCTGCCCAATCCAGTCAACCTAACAAATTATTTATCAAAATCATAGGAATAAAAAAGTTAAAAGACTGACTAACAATAAATAACATCAGAAAACAGAAAAGTTTTTTCTTTATGAGAAAAAAAATTTCTAAAGAGTTTACAGTTAGATGGTAGTATGGTAGATACCTGTTCAGGATATGCTCCATCTTCAAAATAGAATTCAGGCCTTCCGCCTTTACTTGGATCAAAACCGGGCTTCATCTTTGGCACAGCACTTCGTAAGAATTATAAGGTAATCAACACCTTGGATTGCAGGGACAATGCTGCCAGCATCCCTTATATCCCCAACAAAAACATCATCAGCTCCACCAATTTTCTCTTTGCTCTCCTCTGTTCTGACTAAACCTTTACCACTATATTGGCCAGACTTCTCCTTCAACTTCTTATAAACAATTTGGCCTGAATAAATCAAGATTCAAGCAGCACCAGACCATGTTAAGAAAATCACTAAGATCTTAAGAAATAACAACATAAACCCCAAGTGTAGGAAAAATCATCCAGTGAGATGGCCAAGATTTCACTTCCAAATGTGGAAGTCTTTAGAGTCACATCTTTTAGGGTCATTCCCCATATTTGTCATAATAATTATGGAACACCCCAGTCCCCAGTCCCACATAAGAACATATGAATTAATTTGATATGTATGTAAGATCCCAACCAACTACTAAAAGTACAATCAGTCAAGACCTTTTGGATGGGCCTGTAGTGGGCCAACATGTCCCACGAAGATATCACCGGGACAAAATTAATTTGAATTGGGATCAGGTACAAATGGACTAAATTTCATGTGTTTGTGAGGATTTCTTGAGCCTCTATGAGGCAGGTAATCTCCCATAAATATTTTAAAAAATAGTTAAAAAGATAACAAAAGCAAAACACTGTTGTCTAATTCACATTCGGAAGGAAATTTTGTTTATATTTTCATATCATGTTCACTTAATAAGAAACACAGCCACTTTTTATTTCAAGTAACAAAAAAGGGTTAATAGGACTCCAATAATACAAAACAAAAAATAGATGAGAATTTGATCTTTTTGTGCTATACATTAGTTATTTAATATCCAAGTGAGGCAACCACCGTCACGAATTACTTGTGCTTTCATAATAATTAGCAACAGTCCAGCATTAGTACAAGACTCTTACTTGTTATCTGTTTTTCCTCTTTCAACAATTCCTGTGTGCAGATGTTCAATAACCTACTTGAATTTGATAAGCAAGCAGGGAGACTCTGACAAGAAAATTTCCCTATATATATAGTAGGCAGTGCCTCTAAAAATAAATTTGCTTCCAAAATGGCAATGAATTACAAACCCATATACTAGTCAAGAGGGTGTATTCTATATCCACCTGCATATTAAGACCTAACATTTGGTACTTAAGTGTTCTCCACTATCATGAGGTAAATTTAGAGGAGGAGAAAGCCTGAAAAGGAGGTCAACATGAATTAGTTATAGCCATGTTTAACCTATATAATTAGAGCATTTGAAATTTCATTGTAGTTAGATCCCCACATTAACAGTTCTAAATAGAAAATGTAAAAAAATAGGCCATTTGACATCAGCAAATCTCAAAATCAATACGAATCAATTACAATTGTTGTAAACTAGCTAAGCTAAAAGGTAATCATATTTGTTGCTTTGAAAACTTAAATGAATTCATATCAATTTTAAAATTTAAATTTATTAATCCTATAGGTCTGAATAATTTCTTTTTACGAATTTAATATTTCGTAAAACCAACCTTCAATTTTGATTGTTCATCCCATATATGGAGGAAGATTACCCGCTAATTAAAGATATATAAAGAGAGATGAAGATTTTTTACCAGTTCTACCACCAGCTCCGGTAACAAGGACCGTGGATGAGGTGAAATCCGCCATAGCTCTACCACTGCAACCTTTGCTGTTCTGGTGGTTACAAGTAGAAGAGACGAGCAACTTCTAGAAATGCAATTGATGCAATTGATGCACGTCCCCATTCCCAAGTGGTGGAGTGGAAAGATGAAAGGAACACGTGCTACAAAAGCCAACTCAGTATTTAAACATTTTGACTTATATTAAATTAATTTCTATTATTTTAAAATTATATAAATTTATCCTGACTTATTATGTTAGTTTGAAATAGACATGCTTTTTTTAACTAAAATTAAATAAAATTTTATTGTTTTTATCTTTATAATTATTTTAAAAGAGAATTGTATTTTTAATTTTAGATAAAAGGCTATGTGGATTATGTCTTGGGGTGTTTGTTTAGAAATTTGAATGGAAATTTGAATCTGAATTACTTAATTTGAATCGGTAAAATAGATTTGGTTATAAGTTATTTTTTTAATGAATGACTAAATAAATTTGAATGAAGTAAAAAAAAAAATTAAAAATTTAAAAATAAATATTAACTATTATATTAAGTAATATTAAATAAATTTACAACAATTTTGAATTTTTTCAGAAGGGTAAAATAGTAAAGTTTGTCATTCAGATGTTTCAGACATGTCAAATATCAAACAACTTTTTTTATTCAGATTCAGATTCAACTCATTCAAATTCAGATTCAGATTCAGATTCAGTTTCATTCAATTTTTATCAAACACCCCTTAGATTGAGATAGTTGAATCTAGCTTCAATTTTTGTTATTTCATTTACTTTGTTGTGGAACGTTATTTTTTTTATTAGTTGTTTTATTTGTAAGATTTGTATTCTTACCCATTTAATATTGTTATTGAGATTAATTATGTAATAATTTATTGTAATTGTATTAATATTTTTTCGTAATGAGGGTATTAAATTTTTTTTGAAGGATTATAACTTTTTTACAGTCTAATCACTAATGTATTAGTATAATCCAGGAACGGACCAGATTTTAGCGATCAATATGATCAAAATTAGGTATTAAAGAAGTATTTAACAGTCTTTAGTGACGGACAAGTCTATAACAGAAATGTTATGAGTTTTAACGACAGACATGTCCGTCGCTAAAGGTTTATCCAGCCTCTTAGTATAATAATTATATGTGCCGCACATGAACTAGGACAGGAATAAAGCGCATATTCATTTCTATTTATTTGGTTTTAGTATAGCTTCAAAACCTTTTAATCTTTCAAAGGCAATTGATTCAATAAATCCAGAAATTAGGCAACTATTTACACATATTGCAGCTAAGTTCATCCGAGTATTGAAATATTGATTTTGGTTCACAAAATTTATCGAAAGATAAAATAAAGTTTGATTGAAATTTCATTTAACTATCAAATTTAAATTGATTCAATCTGATTTTAGACTTTTCTAACGAATATGATCCGAGTATCAATAGAAAATTATAATTTGAGGAGACTCAAGTAATTTATCGAACTTTAAAATGTGCTCATATTTGACTCATTTATATTTTGAATCGAACTCGAATCGAACTTTTAGTCGAGCGAGTACGAATCAAACCCGAATTATTTGCTAATTTTACAATCTTAATTGCAGCAATAGAATCCGGCTTATTAAGATGTGTATATAACAATCTTATGCCATTTTCATCTTGGCCAATTGACACGCAGGCGAGACTCTACGTGTGTCAGTATTCTATTGACCAATTAACAAACTTATCAAAAAATAAACTCATGCTAACCTGATCTCAAAAAAGAGTCCTTTCATTCTAAAGGAAACCTTATTATGGAGCTCCTAATAAACAATGTATAAACACCAAATAGTCAAAATTAATATATTTATAAATTCAAGTTCTCGCTATTGTTGATGTGTCAATCTTCCATCATTTACTAAATCTTAACCAAAGAAAATCAACATTTTGCTACAGCAATGTGTAATTATAATGCCATTTTCATCTTCTTAAAATGATTTCAAACTGATCATGATTGCCGACGATAGAAAGAAGGGGAAGACAAAATACTTAAAATATATTAATTGATGATAAACAACAAAACATTTACATCATTTGATTAACATATGCTTAATTCCTCTCTAACTCAGAATGACAAGTACAACATAAATCTAAGCTGTCACAGATGTTTCCACTGCAACCTTGTCATAGTTACCAACTTCAGATGATATCTTGCCAGCAACCCAAAGCTCTGGTAGTGCCTCCCTAATGTTGTGGATACTCTCTAATGCATAATCTGCTCCTTTGACCCTTTGAGAATTTCCAACCTGTAAACATCATTCAAGAATTATACATATTAAATCTTGATATGCATAAGAAAGAAAGAAAGAAAAATAAATCGACAACTCAAATAGGCCTCTCAAGTGAGTATAATATAGCAATGGTACCAGTCTAAGCATATCATTATCTATGCACAGAATCACTAGGGAGGACTTACCAGCACCGTATCAAGGCCGACACGTTTTCCAGCCTGTACGTTCCTAACACTGTCTTCAAAAAACAGCTGAAATAGGAATTCAACAATGGAAAGAGCATTAGAATAGCACTTAATTTACAGAATACGAGTTTCAACTCCTAAGTATCAGTGTCTTACTGTTCTCTGGGGGTTAATGTTGCCTATCTTGACAGCCTTCTCAATGGCATGTTCAGATGGCTTGCAGACGATTGGTGTCTTTGGTAATAGTGAAGCTGAAGCATTAGGCTGAGAAAAATGGCCGATAATGTCAAAAATTTCAGTGCTGCAAGTCGTGGTATTGGAAGATAATCTTGAACCAGTGAACTGAATGTCATCCTCATCATCAGAGACGGTGCTATTGTGAGTAGGATTCAGAGTCTCAAAGCAAATGATCCCCTCAAAACAATCTTCCAACCCCAGTCTGCTAAGTGCTTTGGCCGCATGGACCTTGTCGGCATTTGTGAAGATCTAATGTGCAAATTAAAAAGTAAAAAAAATATCAGCAAGTAAAATAACTGCTCCACACCTAACCCACAGTACAACTACACTATTTACAATTCAATGATTCTATAACTTGTGTTAAGATGCTTACAACTTTGCGGATAGGCAAGCTTAGCAAAAGACTTCTTAGAACAGGGTCAGGTTTTAGATTCTCATAAGGTAATCTTCCATGAACAAAGCTGCAAAATTGAAAAAATAAATAAAAAAATCATACATCAATATTACAAACAAACAAGCAGAAAGAATATGTATGACGTATCAATAACTAAAGGTATAATGTCAGGTGTACTTCCTCACCTGTGATACTCATCGTAATCAAAGTCATAGCCGATAGCCTGCATAAGTAAAATCTCATGAATGTTATATTACAGATAAAACACTATATATAGATTAAACGGTTAGATAACATGAATTGAGAAAAGGTCGACTTAAAAGACATACCCTAAGGCCTGCCATTGTTGTACCATAATTCTTGTATAGTAAATTACCCAGCTCAGAGATTATGCTCCTATCTATACCAAGCTTTTCAACCATATAATCTGGAGGAGTTTATCAGAAACTAAAATTAGATATTAAATAAGTATTTAACAACTTAAAGCAGACACAAGGAGTCGAAAAATAGACCAATACCTTCAATATTAATGCGAACTGCAGTTGCCAAGCCAGAACTAAGGGGATAAAGAGTATCATCTAGATCTGAAAGTTCAAAGTTCAAACTCATAATTATTACTCACCTTTTCCATAAATAATGCAATCTTCAAGCCATTGTTTTCAAATTAAATACTTACCAAAAAGAAGAGAATCATATTTCGGCAATTCAACCTGCCTGTACCGGTTCTCAAACTCCATCTTGATTCTTGAATATAGAATGTAGATACGTAAGCGAATACGGACCAAGAAAATCTAAAATTACCCAAATTAATATGAAAATTCAATATAATTCTCAACCTACAACTTCTCATGGATTCAAATAAAATTGATGACTATAATTTCACAGAATTCTAACTCAAAAAGTAACTGGTACAGTAAAAAAGGTCTTTTAGCTCGACAGTTTTTATAACCATCCCCAACTACTTAAAAATTGGGGCTTGTTGAATTCCTGAACAGGACAATTCAAAGCCACTCGTACAAACTAAGCCATCAAATGTGGATCATTTAAAATTACAAACCTTGCGGATACAAGGATCAAAAAGAAAAGAATAGAAAAGAAAAAGAACAAAAAATACCCTCAAGGATGCTAGTAAAATTCTAAAAAGTATATAAGGAGAGTTATTCAGAAAGGAATTAAATAATATTAAAACTAAAAGCCCATTTTACTGAATATCTAAAAACTTGAACAATAATATTCAGGCTCATCATAATTAAATTCCTAAGTACCCCAGAAAACTAACAGCATAAAATTAGGTAAAGAAACAGAAAAGAAACGAACTTCACCAATGGGTCATGAATGAATCAAAAATTCATATTTGGTTTTTTAAAAAATAGAGAAAAACTTCAAGACAACGAATTTTCAACGACCCCAGAAAAATGGGTAAAATGCCAATTGAAACCAAATAATAGGAAAGAAAAAAAACAACTTTCCTCAAAATTTTCACATAATGAAGAAACTGATGGGTCCAGAAAAACCCACAATCATATATATATATATATATATATAAGAAAATGAAACGCCATTGGTATATATGAAAGCAAGATTTTGAGAACCGAACTCACCAGAGAAATGACGGAATGCAGGAGAGAGAAAGTATTGAGATAACGAAATGACGGAATGTATAGATAGAGAGAGAAATAATAGGTTGTGGGGGGAGGGGTTGCCGAGAGAGAAAAATTGTTTAGATTAAAACGAAATAAGCAGGAGGACGAGGGGGAGGAAGACGAAGCAGAGATTGGGTTTAAATAGCCAAACCGTTGCGTCTATTGAATTACTTTTGTTTTTGTTTTTTTGTCCTTGTCTTACTTTTCTCAACTCTTTACTCGAGCAAATTTCCATTTACCCCTCAATCACACGGTCTATACTTAAAAAAACATGTTAAAATTATAAGGTCGGAAAAAAAATAGTGGACTATTTTTTTAGTTGTATAGCCCCTTTTTAGTTGTATACTTGTATCATATATTCATAATTATAAGGTTAGAAAAAAAAATAACATGAGTGTTAGGTCCTGATATTTTCTTTTATTGAAGTAGGAGTGGATTGAACTACTCTTTGTAATTAATCTATTGGCCTTTTATTATTGAACCAATGAAAGTCTTTGGTTTCAGCTTATCTTATTATTTTCATTTTGACTTATAAGACCGGCCTATTCAATTGGGTCGATCCTTTGGATATTTTAATATCTATTATTTTGACTGCAATGATGAAAAAGCACGACGGTTGACTAGAGAACTGCCGCCATGCATTAATGTGGATGGGATTATAACCTACGGCCGGCGGAAAGCGACCAAAAAGCGTTGGATAAACTACATGCGATTGGTGGAACCCATCGGATCAAGGGGTGTGTCGTAATAGTGGGTGGTAATCAGTAATCCGTAAAGAGAGGATATAGCTTAGCGAGGAAGTCATCACGGGAGGTATGTTTTTTCACACAATTATTCATTCATAATCGATATACACAAAAGAATTATTATTATCTCTCTCTCAATACACTAAACATTACAATCTCCATTTTGTTAACCTTGTGAACACGCTATCGACTCTCACGCCGAGCTATCCTCTCACCCTGAACCGCCATCAAGCTTTCAGGGTGTTTATCGTGTTTACTTGTCTGCAGGATCGTATGCGTCTTACGTGATTGGGACGTGGCGTAAGATCTTGGCGTTAACATTGGCGCTAGAAGGAGGGCTTTTTTCAATCACAATTGTTTAACTTATTTCGGAAAATGATGAGGAGTAGAGATGGTACACCGTAAGGGCGGCGATGGTCATTGGTTCATCATCGCCTCAGATTTCAAAGAAAGGACCGTCTGGGTCCTTCTAAAAGTGCTCACGAAAGCACGCTTCTAAACATGACTTCAGAGAACTTCGTCCAAAGATCCACGGTGGAGCCAGACGGAAGTTGGTTTTCAACGCCGATAAGGGCGTGATCCCGATCGTGGACGGATAGAAGGCTCACCACCAGGACTCATCGCCAAAGTGGTCAAGAAGACAGAGCGCCAAGTCAAGGCGAGGATGGCGACGGCGATAAGGCTTTGGAGGTTCTGTTAAAACAAAGGGAAGATATAGCCGAACAGATGCTTCGGGTGGATGAGTTGAGGATCAAGCATCTAGCCATGTTCATTCCGAAAGACGGAGTAGGCATAAGGAGATACCCCGTCGGAAGGGTAAGGAGCCGGAACATTCTATGCATGTGTCCAGGGATCGTTCTCGCAGTAGGAGGAGATCGAAGAGCAGAACACCCTTGGCCTCGAAGAAGGCACTGATAGTCGTTGGATCACTGCATCGCGATGATGAAAGACGAAGAAGCAGGTCGAGAGAAATCGTGCGAAAACCCGGGGAGAGAGTACCTAAGACAACCGTTCTCATCATGAGGATGAGATTATACACCCTAGTAGATCAAGAAGTCCCACAAAGGCGGTGGGATCGGCAGGGAAAGGTCGATCCATTCCAAGGCCTAACGTCGCTCAGGAGAAGGAGATCTCATCGCAACCCGAAGGTGTTGATTTTCTGGTAAAGGAGTTGAAAGAACTCAAGTAAGCAAATTAAGTGAGGTCCAACAGGTGAAGGACACTCCTGGAAAGAAGGCGTCCCCTTTTTCCTCCGATATTCTCAAGGAGAAGGCAGATATTACCAAAAAGTTGCCTCGTATGGAAAGTTATGATGGGTCCGGAGATCCTTATGACCATAGTCAGGCGTTCGACCGGCTGATGGATTACTATGACTTCACTGATGCTGCCAAGTGTCACACTTTTGTCACTACATTGAGAAAAGACGCAAGACAGTGGATGGGGACTTTACCATCGGATTCGATTTCCTCGTGGACCGAGCTTTGTGATAAGTTCCATGCGCGTTTAAGCAACAAATCAAGAAGGGGAAAGCCTACTGTGCTCTTTAAAGACAGATCCGTAGCTTCACTAATGAATCTTTGTGCCAATATGTAAAGAGGTTTAGGAAGCGGTTGGTCGGTGTCCGACCTTAATGATCTCCAAGCCGTTGGTTTGTTCCGAGAATGGGCTAGATCCGGTTAAGTCGGAGAAATTGGTGAAGAAGTTGATGTTTCACCATCCGAAAATCTGGCGAAGCCTTTGATAAGTGTATATTGCTATATGTTGTAGAAGAGGCTATGAATAGTCTCAAAAATCCTTCTCCGGGCCAATTGAAGGAGATAGAGGTTCCCAAGATCAAGTTGATCGAGAGAAGAGTGGGGGTACAACCAAGGCGTAAGGTAGTTCAAGAAGTCTGATAACTCATGGCGGCAAAAGCAAAGAATCAGACACCTATTTCTACCCAAGGATAATAAGGTCTACACCCAATTGAACACGAGAGGTCGGTAATTTTGGATCGGATCGAAACCAGCCTTTCTTTGAGCCACCTCGTGATAATTACAGGACGGGACATGACAACCCTCGTAAATATTGTGGTTATCATCAAGGTGCTGGTCACGACACTAATGAGTGTTGCAATTTAAAGGATTTTGTGGAGAACAAGATTAAAAGCGGCTTGCTGATTCAGTATGTGGCTGAGAAGGACCGCCAGGATCAGTAGATTATCAATCGTCTGATTCGAACGGTTTAGGCACCACCCATTCAAAATGCTCCAATACCACCGCCAAGGCAAGTCGTTGATGTAATAACCGGTGGTGTGCATAGGGAAGTTAGTAGGGAAGAAGAGAAGGCTTATCTTGATTCGGTCATGTCGATGTGATGATGCTACCCGAAGATCGATGAGACCTTTTCCAGAACCGTCATATCATTTACGGATGCGGATTATCCTTCAGAGCCCATCGAACCGCATGAAGGGGCATTGGTGATCACAGCACAGGTGGGTTTGGTGGATGTGAAACGCATGATGATAGATAACGGATCCTCGGTGGACATTCTTTATGCCCATGCTTATTAGAGGATGCATCTTGATGGGCACAAAATGGAGGTCTGACGACAGAGGCTCCTATACTGGTTTAAAGAACCTACCCGGTCGGTTCAGCGAGCACTATTGAACTCCCGGTTATCTTCGGCACGGCCCCTCAGCAGGTAGAGATAACGTGCAAATTTTATGTTGTGCATGTGGATTCGGCTTACAATGCCATTCTGGAAAGACCTACGTTGACAGCTCTTCAAGCTGTGACCTCCATCCCACATTTCAAAATCAAATTCCCCACGGCGCATGGAGTAGGAGAGGTGGTGGGTGACTTAGACTGGCCGGCGATGTTATCTAATCTTTGTTATTTCATCCGGAATGGGGGTGAAGATACGTAAAAAACGATGGCAATTGAGATTGAACCTTTCACCGAAGCGAGCAATTTCGTAATCGGTTGGTGATCCCTCACCGGAGGGACGGAGGAGAGTTGAGTTGGTCATCGGAAAGCCGGACAAGACAGTGAGGATTAGTTCGGGTCTACCAGAACCTCTTCGGACGAACCTTATGGAACTCTTACGATGTTATGCGGATATTTTTGCATGAGAGCCACAAGACATGTCTGGAGTTAGCCGAAAGGTTGCTGAGCATAAACTGGAGATAGATCCTTCAAAGAAGCGGTTTAAATCGCTGTAAGAAGGCGGATATTTGCTCCAGAGCGCGAAGATCATCGATGAAGAGGTTGCGAAATTGCTAGTCTGCGACTTCATCTACGAGATTGATTACCCAGAATGGATAGCAAATGTGGTGTTGGTGCAGAAGCAGAATTGAAAGTGGCGGGTTTGTATCGACTACACCGATCTCAACAAAGCTTGTCCAAGGACTTTTATCCTCCTGCCCCCATATTGATCAACTTTCATCGATGCCACTTCGGGTATGCATTACTAAGTTTTATGGATGCTTTTTCAAGTTATCATCAAATATCCATGAAGCAAAGAAGACATTTCAAAGACAAATATTCATTACACACCGCTTCGGTGTATGCCTACAAAAAATGACTTTTGGCCTCATAATCTTTGGAGCTACCTACCAAAGAATGATGAACTTCATCTTGATAGGCAAATGGGAGAGAACATGGAGGTTTATGTGGATGACATGATCGTGAAGAGTATGCAGATTCAGAAGCATTTGGACGACCTGGAGGAATGCTTTCAGAATGTTCGTTATCGTCAATTCAGACTCAACCCGGCCAAATGTACTTTCGGCCTCGGTGCAGGAAAGTTTCTGGGTTATCTGGTCAGTCAGAGGGGCATCGAGGCCAATCCGAAGAAGATTCAGGCCATTCTTGACATGAAGACTCCTCAGTCATTCAAGGACGCCCAAATATTCGACCGGTAGGATTATGGGCTTTGAGGAGGTTCGTCGCCAAATCTGCGAGAGATGCCTTCCTTTCTTTGACATTGAAAGGGACCAAGAATGCGAAGACGCGTTCCAGTGGACTTCGGAGTGTGAAGACGCTTTCCAAGGCATAAAGACATATCTGTCTTCTACTCCTTTATTGGTAAAGCCTGCCCCAGCAGAGACCTTATATTTGTACCTTACAACAAGTTCATTGGCAGTTGGAGCAGTGTTGGTACGGGAGATCAGTGGGAAGCAACATCCGGTCTATTATGTCAGCCACGTCCTACGAGATCTTTGAGACCGTATCCGAATATTGAGAAATTTGCCTTTGCTTTAATAATTGCCAGTAGAAAGCTTCGGCAATATTTTCAAGGTCGACTCCTGGTCGTCTACACGGATCAACCATTGAAGAAGGTGATGGGCAAGCCAGAGGTCTCGGCGGACTAGCGGCGTGGACTATGGAGTTATCCCAATTTTTATCGAGTATCATCCCCGAATCGCCATCAAAGGCCAAGCCCGGCCGACTTTATGGTAGAATGCTCGCTCACCGGGCAGATGCGCGAGTTACCGTAAGTCGAATCTTCGATCGGGTAGTGGCCGCTTCTTCAAATAGGTCGAAGGCGTGGACGCCAGATGCAGATGGATCCTTTACGATGATATTTAGTGGAGCAGAATTATCTTAATAAGTTCTAAGGATTCAAGGTCCAAGAGCCATCGATTCGAGTTTAAAGCGACGAAACAATGAAGTTTGAAATCTGGCGGTATTAGCAGTGTCCGATTGGCGAAGAGTCTCAAGTCCAACAATTGATTATCTATAGTGATTCTCGGTTGGTCGTTAAACGGTTGTCGGGAGATTATGAAGCTGCGTGGGACCCGAATGATCAAATATCCGCGGAATTAAGAGACCAACTTCAATATTTCGCCAGATATGAGTTTCAGAGCATAGAGCGAATGACAATTCTATTGCCGATGCATTGTCGGCCGGCCACTCTGATCTTGATGTTTTCCACGGATCGGTATATTTGGAAGTTTTGCAGCAGCCAAGTGTTCAGCACGAAGCAGTGATGTGTATCGAGCGATCAAACTGTTGGA
Source organism: Panax quinquefolius (assembly GCA_020205615.1). NCBI lineage: Eukaryota > Viridiplantae > Streptophyta > Magnoliopsida > Apiales > Araliaceae > Panax > Panax quinquefolius. The sequence goes on from CM035152.1 coordinate 162,903,433, forward strand.
TGACCCCCTACATCAAGTATTTGGCAGATGGCGTCCTTCCTTCGGATCAGATGCTGGCAAAGAAGATTAAGTACAAGAGTGCTAATTTTAGTCTTATTGATGGGGATCTCTATCGATTGGCGTTTTCCTCTCCATTGTTGAAATGTTTGGTTCCGTCCGAGGCCGAGTATGCTCTTCGGGAGGTTCACGAAGGTATTTGCGGTGATCATATGGCTGCCAAGTCTTTGGCTTATAAAGTACTTCGACAAGGATACTATTTGCCTACAATTTTCAAAGAAGCTACAGAGTACGTCAAGAAATGTGAAAAATGTCAGCTCAATAGTCCGATCCCACATCAGCCACCGGAAGAGCTATACTCGATTTTATCTCCTATACCCTTCATTTCTGCTGGGTGGATATATTGGGACCAATTACCTAAAGCTAAAGGTCGTCACCATTATAGTTTCTTATTGATTATATGACTAAGTGGGTGGAGGCAAAACCACTTCTATCGAATAACGAACAGGAGTGCCTAAAGTTTATAAAGGAGTCTGTGGTGTTTCGCTTCGGGATCCCTAAGGTGCTGATATCGGATAACGGACGCCAGTTCGTGGGTTCAAAATTTGAAGAATTTTTGAATGATCTGGAGATTCAACACAAGAAGACTTCTGTGGCTCATCCACAGTCGAATGGGCAAGTTGAGGTGACCAACAGGACGTTGTTGAACGGAATCAAGCGTAGATTGGATGAAGCTAAGGGGAGATGGCCAGAAGAATTGCTGAGCGTGCTGTGGGCATACCGAACTACACCAAGGACTACTACGGGGGATTCGCCTTTTCGATTGGCCTATGGTACTGATGCCTTAGTCCCAGTCAAAATCGGATCTCCAAGTCTTCGGGTAAGTCAATTCAAAGAAATCTACAACGACGAAGGACTGAAAGTTAACTTGGACCTGCTAGACGAAGTCAGAGAGGAAGCTTTGCTCAAATTGGCTGCTTATCAACGAAGGGTGGCCAAACATTACAACAAAGGGGTCAAACTTCGTAGATTCGAAGTAGGAGACTTCGTCCTTAGAGAAGCCGAAGCTTCTATGCCTCAAAACACAGGAAAGCTAATGCCGAATCGGGAAAGGCCATATAAGTGATCAAGTAATCAAGCCGTACTTTATCGCTTAAAGGCACTTTCGATGGTTCCGAGATCAAGAATACTTGGCATCTTTGGCGGGCTTAAATATTTTCAATAAAGATTAAGTCGGTTTCTCTAAGTCCGTATACCACGATTGTTCGTTATTAATAAAAGGTCACTTTTTCATAATTGATCCCGGTCCTATTGTCCCCTAAGGTCACTATGGTGTAAGGAGGTATGGTAGGACTCATTGGCCATTCGATGGTAGCCCAAAGTCCTTTTGATCCTATATTGATCTTATCGAATTGGTAAGTCAATGGTCACTATTGATCCCGGTCCTATTTGTCTAAGGTCACTATGGTGTAAGGAGGTATGGTAGGACTCACTGGCCATTCGATGGTAGCCCAAGGTCCTTTTGATCCTATATTGATCTTATCAAGGTGGTAAGTCAATGGTCACTATTGATCCTGGTCCTATTTGTCCTAAGGTCACTATGGTGTAAGGAGGTATGGTAGGACTCGCTGGCCATTCGATGGTAGCCCAAGGTCCTTATGATCCTATATTGATCTTATCAGGGTTGTAAGTCAATGGTCACTATTGATCCTTATATCTTTATCCTTATATCTTGATCCTTGAATCTTGGCCCTTATATATTTGTTTTACCCCGAGAGGTAAGCTAGATTTCGATGGTGCAAGGAGGATTGACTAAGTTCACTTCACACATGACTGATTTCATACTTCGGTATCGAGGAGCATATATTAATTTATTTTGTTTAAATGTTGAGTTCAGTTCATTTAATTCAGTTAAGATTGAATCCTGTCCGAAAAATTCACTTTACTTTATTTTCATAAATTAACTGTTATGTGTCATATCTGATTCACTAGTTGGGATTAGTTTATTAATACTGAATTATTGACAAGAAATTAATTGAACCAGAAGTCATGATCAAGACAGATTTAGATTCATTCATTCATATTAATAATAAACCAGTTCCCTAAATACAAAAAGTTTAAAATAGTTAAATTTTTTACATAGAATAAAAAAGAGATGTACATTGTGCACCGCCTTCATCATCGGAGTTGAGCAATGCCGGGTCCAACTGAGCAGCCGATAGCTTTTCTTTTCCTCGCTCTCGGCAATCTTCGTACCCCTCCGAATATACCTTCATGATTTCAGCATTAAGTTCGTCCGAGTCCCTGTAGTCCGCCTGAATCTGCTTCCGGATCTCTTCGGTCAGAAGAGGACCCCGTCCCTCAAGATCCTTTATTTTGTGGCGAAGCTTGTGACGTTTGGCCTTATGCCTTCGTGCTTCGTCTTGAGCCTTCGTCTCAGCCTCACCAAGTTGTATAACCAAGCTTCGATTGGCTGAAGAAAACTCCTCATTTTTTGCCTTCAGGAGTAAGTTTTCTTCAACCAAACTAGCATTCATGTCAGTCAAAGTTTGTTGGTTGGGCTTTATGACGCAGACCAACCCATCCTCGTGGGGCCCTTAACTCATCATCGATGTCTTCAAATCCATCCTAGCCCGATCTAATTCTCGTTTGAAGACCATTGATGGTATGAAAAAGCATCTTCACGACCGGTCTCTCTCTCTGGTCCAAGGTTGATTTCAACATATTTATCTCTTGTCTCATGAAATCTTCCTCGGCCTCTCCATTTATGTGTCTCGGACGCAGTCGTCCGAAGACAGCATTAGCCTGCATATTTTCAAAATATTCAAGTCAAACGTCCAAATATTCAAAGGAGAACAGAGATATAGAGGAAGAAGAGATTGTTATTTACCTTAGCCAAGTAGCTTCATCCCTCATCGAGAAGATTTAAAAATCGTGTGATCATCGAACCGGTGGTCGTCAGTGTTCTGAACGAAAACTCCGAAGAGGTCGAATGGGAAGTTGGCATTGAACCTGGGCCACAAGGTTGGAGATCCCACAGCCTCGGCATGATAGCCCTGACCTGAGGGACCGGGTCGTTCGGGGGAAAGTCTCGGCCTCTTCAGGAGTGGCTGTTCAGGAGGGGTAGGGTCTGCGTGTATAGTTTCAGTTGTGGGAGATTTATTTGGGGTGGCTCCTTTAGGTGTTGAAAGCGTAAGCGAACTTCGGATGGCTATCGAGTCGTTTCTCTTCCCGGATAGCGTTGGAATCCTTCGTCCTGTCACACCGCCTCGTCAATCAGTATTTCTCTGAGGGGCACGAAGGGTGGGATAATCAAGACCGAGGCACCCTGAGTTCTTCGGCAGTTAGAGGGGTTATTTTTGTTTTTAATTTTTTGGTCCGAAGTATATTTCTTCGATCAGGACGATCAAGTAAACCGCCTTGTCGAGGAATAGTTCTGGGAGTTGGCTCTATTTCTGGTGTGGATTCGGGAGGGGTGACAAGAGGGGCTGACCTGGGTTTTCTGGTGGCTCTCCTCTTTTGACGAGGATGAAGGGTCTCTTCTGGTACAAGAACCTCTTCGGACTCTGCTTTTTCTTCTCCATTTGAAATTCATCCGTATGAATTTTTGGGGTTGGTTCGACTTCGGGAGTAGCTTCAGTTGGTATAGTCTCAATTGCTTCCGAAGACTTCCCGGACAAAAAATCTTCGAACTCCTTTATTTCTAAGGAGCTCGATTCGATCGAGAGATCTTGCATAAATCAAATAATTCTATGTTAAAATTACACATCATAAAATATTTTCAAAAATATATATATTGTAAGACCGAAATTTTTTTAAATAAAAGGAATTTCCTTTATTTATTATTTTGAAATAGTAAGGGTTGATTTGATTAATGTGGATAGTAAAGGGTTAAATCATAAATATTTCAAAATAAGCAAGTGGTTATAAAATATTCATTTTTGTCGGGGAATATTTTTGGTGGTGGAATATTAAATGCTTTTTGGGAATATTCGTTTGGTGCGTGGAATATTAAATCTTTGTCGGGGAATATTAAATGCGGCGACGGCGACCCGTGTGTGGGCCCATAACGAGCGATTGGATGAGGAAAACAACAAAGTTTGGGTGGTTATAAATAACGGCGTAGTTATTCTGAAGTTAAGGCTGTAGTTATTCTGGATTAAGGCATTGGAATACCCGGTGGTTAAAATACTGATGTCTGGCGTGGTTGCCTGATGCTTTGCGGTATTACACGTATTGTTGAATTATTGATCCTTACGTGAAGAAGCCTTTACTTAATAATTTTCACGATGAATTCTTTGTTCAATATTTTATTTTATTGATTCAATAATTCTTTGCGTTGATATTTTATATTATTGTTGTTCAATAATTGTCAACACCTGATATTTCTCATTATCGGATCAATAATTCATATTATTTGAATAATATTATTAGATAACATTATTGGCAATGTCTAGAAAGTTACATCTAAAGAGAGGTTTGGTCACCTAATTGCGGCGCCCGATGGGAGAGATCCTTATTGGAAAGCCCCTCTTTCTGAGGAGCGACTGGTTGTCATAAATGTGATTACATAATATTATTTGTGAATAATTAATTATTGATTCATATGATAAGGAAATATTTATTTTATATGAATATAAATGATGGATTTATTTATGTGGTTATTAATGAAGGAATTAATGTTGAGGTGTTTTATCGGTATTTTATCGGATTGGAGGTGTTAAAAATCAAATCGGGGTTTTGAGATATATTATGGGGTTATAATTTTTAATCCGATAGTTGGATCGTTGTAATTTTTGGATATATGTTATACATACATAAGTTGAGTATATGTCCACAAATTTTGAACCATTAAAAATGCACGAATGATTTGTTGTGAATTTTAAGAGGTGTCGGATTAGGAAATTAGGTTTATAATTGATTTTGGTGGAAAATTCTAGAATTGAGTGGACCCCACTTGTGGTTGGTGAAAAAATGTGCTGAATTTTATTTCAAATGTGGTGGGTGGCAATAGTAGCGAGTAAAAGACATCGGTGTGGCGGTCAAGTGCAGCTTGGTAGGCTAACATTTTCTATAAATAGAGGCTAAGTTAGAATTGAAAATCACACGAAAACAAAGTTTTCTCTTTCTCTCTCTATATTATTGAGCGTATTTTGTGAGTATTTAGATACTTTGAGAGTTCTTTGTTTCAATCTGAGTTTCATTCGACATCACTTGAGCCTTTCCTTAGAAATCTTGATTCTTTGAGGTAAGGGATGTTATTTTCTTCTCGAATGATATTATTTCTTGATATCATTATCTTTGAAATATTGGTTGGAACTTTTTATCAAATTTGGAACTTTTTCATGTCGGGGTTACTATTCATGAGTTCTTATTCACGAGTTACTATTCATGAGTTACTATTCACGAGTTTCTTATTCACGAGTCTTATTAAGCGAAGCGTGAAAATGTTTTTTGTGGAATTTCATCTTTTGGTGTCGGAGTTACTTATTCACGTATCGGCACTTTATTCACGCATATCTGACCTATTCACGAATCTGACACTTATTCACCCAAAAATGAAAATTTTTCTTTTAAATCTAAAATATCTATTCGGATACTAGCTTTGATTGTATCCATGTTTTGATCATTCTTGAATTTTACTTCACTATGATTATTTTTGAGGTATTGTTGGACATGGATAAAACAAAATACGAATCCTTAATCCTTAATCCTTGTCATTTTGTTTCCTTTGGATTCGTTCTTTAAAAATATTTTTCATCATCCTCGGTCTTAAATGATGATATTATTGAATATCTTTGGCACGTAGTGCAAAGATGAATGATTTCTGAAGAATATCTTTGGCTTTGTAGTGCAAAGATGAAGAGATGTTTAAATGAACATGATGGACCGATGAATATCTTTGGCTGGCACCTAGTGCAAAGATGAGCAGTGTTTAAATGAACATGATGGATGATGAATATCTTTGGCCTTTAGTGCAAAGATGAGCAGTGTTGAGATGAACATGACCGATTGATGAATATCTTTGGCACATAGTGCAAAGATGAATATTTGATTTGAGATGAATATTGATTGATGTTACGAGGATAAAATATTGATGATGGATTTATTAAATTCATAGATTATAGTAGATTTCATTCTCCACGTAACTCTTACATGAATTATTATTTACGATGCGAATATTGATCTGAAACTTGTTGTCATTGTTTGATTACATCGATTTTTCCTGTTGGAGACTAACGATAATTTGTTGTATATTATCTTAGTCATAACATTCTTTCTTGGGCTAGTTGAGCTCACCCTTTTCCTTGTTGTTCCATTTTTCTTCTCGGGAGGCGAGAATGTAGCGAGTACTTAGTCGGGGTATGGAATGAAGGTTACAGAGATAGTTGTTTAGTAGTCCTCACCATTATTGTAAAATAATGTATCGATAAATGTGATGAGGATTTATTTGAGTATAAATATTGTCTAGAAGATAATATTTGTATTTAAACTCACGATTTTATTGTTGTGATAATAAAGTTGTAGTTGTTTACATACCATGTATTTGGCGACTCGAGAATGGGTTGGATGGAATGGACCTATTTTGGGGCGTCACGGTTTGGTATCGAGCTTAGGGATATGATCTCTGGCGGAGATCGGGAATAGAACTAGGAGGGAGAGCGAGTAAATCCTTTGCTAGTGTGTCCTACCTAAGCTTATTTGTTAGTTGGTCGGTATATAGGGATATTATGTGATTGATTTCCTTAATTAACCCTTGTTTTATGGCGGTGAATTGAGAATGTCGTTGAGAATATTAATAGTGGTGTAAATGAGGCCGTGGAGATGCACATGCTTAACAAGCGAGGAGAGCGTGCAACAGTGGCAATGTACCTCCTGTGAATAACACCACTGAAGCGAGATGATGAGCGAGGGGATGTTTAGAAGCTTTTGCGATTCATGCAAAAATCGAATGAGGAGACTCGTGTTCAAAATACGGGGAGGAGATGATAGCAATTCACGGGTGGTCACAAAAGCGATTCAAAGAGTTGGGACCACGAGTGCAGGGAAAGCCGGATCCGATCATGGCGGAAACATGGGTCAAACAAATTACCAAGATATTCGATGTCTTGGGATGCGAAGAACGAAAGTTCCATTCGCTACCTTTATGTTAAAATGGCGAGCGGATCTCTTTGGTGGGAGTCGTGAAGCGTACCCATCAAATTACACTTCGGCGTGTCGTGGGAGAGCGTTTGAAAGCAGTTCAATGACAAGTACTTCCACGAAAGTATTAAATCGTATGAAGGAAGTGGAGTTTATTAGATTGGAAGCGAGAATAACATGGCGGTGGTGTCCCGATCTGGCGAAATTTGCGGAGTTATCGAGTTTTGCACCTCATTTGGTGGAGAATGAGGAGCGTATGGCGTGGATGTTTACGAGAGGTTTGAAACCCGGCGTATGTCGATATCTCATTTCTCATAAATTTTCTCTCTTCCGATGTGTTGTAAATAGGGCTCGGTTGTTAGAAGCGAGATACTTGATACGTTCAACCGAGGGACCATAACGAGGATCATACCAAAGATAGCGATCATTAGAATAACGATAACCAAATGGAGAAAAGAAGAATACGGACAAAGCGGTAACCACTCTGGTGGTAATCGTGGCCATGAAAATAGAAGAAGCGAGTTGGGAGGAGATTTTAAAAGAGAGATTCAACAACGACCATGTGAAGGCGTCGTACCGATGGCAATCGGTTCCAAGGAGGAGAAAGACCATCGGTCGTATGTTACAAATCTTGGGAAGAGGACATATCATTGGCCGCCCTAGCAGTTTAAGGTATGCTATAATTGTGGAAAAGAAGGACATATCGCTAGAGATTATGCGATATCGAAACCTAGTCTGGTGAAGGCGGTGACTCGAAAAGGATGTCCCGGAAAAGTCAAAGTCAACGATTCTTGGAAGAAGCGTTTGTCGTGGCCGGTCAAAATCGAGGAACGACGAAGTTAGCACGGGTTAGTTAATTATAAATTCTTGCGAAGTTTATACCTTACTAGAATCTGGGTTCTACCCATTCTTTTATCTCTCTTTTTTTGCGCTCAGCGTTTGAACTTGACTCACGGAGAAATTAGACTTTGACCTATTTGTGGAGACTCCATTAGGAGAAACTTTCATTACATCCGTTGTTTAAAAATCTTGCTTGATTCAAGTTGGCACTATCACATTACACATTAACCTTATTTCTATAGAGATATTTGTTTTTGATGTGATTTTAAGGTTAACTACTCATCATACCAAAATTGATTGCTTTTGTAAGGTTGTTAGTTTTCATATTCCTAAGCAACTTTGTTATTCGAATTCAAGAATCAAACCATTGTAGTCAAACATTTTCATATCAAGCCATGAAGTCATTCGTTTATTACGGATGTCAAATTTTCTTAGTCCATGTTATGGATTTGAATAAAGACACGTCGATTTGAATAATATTCTTGTTGTTATTGATTTTTCTGGCGTATTTCTGAAGAATTTCTTGGCTTACTCCCAAAGTGATATTAAATTTTGTATCGACTTTGAACCCGGTACAAAACTCATTTCTAAAATCTCATATCGAATGGCTCTATTGAACTTGAGGAGTTAAAAATTCAACTATAAATTTGGTACATGAGCCTTTATCTTGTGACTTCCTTTGTGGAATTCACCTAAGCTAGAACTCTCTGTAGGGGGCGTCGTATTAGATGCGATAGTAAAGCGATAGGTGTCATTGTGACGTCTTATCGAAGATTGGGATATGAGTCACGATTGAGAACAACCTAAGTCGATGTCGAAATCGTAGCTTTCTAGGCTTAGTTGGTTATTATCGGAGATTAGTTGAAGGATATTCTCGAATCGCTATTCCATTAACGTAGCTAACTCGTAGAGATACAAAATTCGAATGGAAGCGAGGAATGTGGGAAGAGCTTGAAGAACTCGAGAGGAGACTCATTTAAAGACATATTACGACCATGCCATCTTGGAAAAGCGAGCGTGGTAGGCGGCGTGTTGAGTAGAAGATCGTATACAAATCTGAGTACGATATTGTCAAAGACTCATTTCAGTATAATATACAAATAATAGAGATGGAGATGAAAACTCTAGGTACCCACGTGATGATATCTGATGCGTGATGATATCTGAGTATAATCGACTTTAATCGATAAAGTTAAAAGTTGTTCAAGCTACACTTGCCGGTGATGAATTTGAAGAAGGAGGTGCGAAAGTTGTTATTTTAAAAGCGAGAATCGGTGAGGTGAGAAAGCTCGAACCTTGATTTATTAATCCATTTGAAATTCTCGATCGAATAGGAGCGTGGCCTATAGACTTCGTTTTACCACCAAGTATGGCGTGTTCATAACGTTTTCACGTGTCGATGTTACGTAAATATGTGGACGACCCAAAACACGTCATTGAGTTAGAACCCGGACGAGATAGCCAGAAGACTTAACGTCTGAGGAGGTACTGTCAAGATTTTGTAGAGGAAAGAACATGACCTATCTATCGAGGTTATACCATAAGTTAAAGTTTTGTGGAGAAACCATGCTATTGAGGAAATGACACGGGAGTTGGAAAGCGAAAATGAAAGCGAGGTATCTTTACCTTTTGAAACACACGAGTGCGTCGTCGTCGATTTAGAGGATGAAATTTCATAAGGAGGGAGGTTGTAAGACCGAAAATTTTTTAAATAAAAGGAATTTCCTTTATTTATTATTTTGAAATAGTAAGGGTTGATTTGATTAATGTGGATAGTAAAGGGTTAAATACGCATAAATATTTCAAAATAAGCAAGTGGTTATAAAATATTCATTTTGTCGGGGAATATTACGTTTGGTCGTGGAATATTCGTCTTTGTGAAGAATATTAGTTTGGTCGTGGAATATTAAATCTTTGTCGGGGAATATTAAATGCGACCAAGCGACCGTGTGTGGAGCCCATGTGAACGATTGGATGAGGAAAGCGACAAAGTTTGGGTGGTTATAAATAACGGCGTAGTTATTCTTAGTTAAGGCTGTAGTTATTCTGTTAAGGCATTTTGGAATACCCGTTGGTTAAAATCTGATGTCTGGCGTGGTTGCCGCGATGCTACACACGGTATTACGATATTGTTGAATTATTGATCCTTACGTGAAGGCACTACTCAATAATTTTCCACGGTGAATTCTTGTTCAATATTTTATTTTATTGATTCAATAATTCTTTGCGTTGATATTTTATATTATTGTTGTTCGATAATTGTCCTTTGCAAGATATTTCTCATTATCGGATCAATAATTCATATTATTTGAATAATATTATTAGATAACATTATTGGCAATGTCTAGAAAGTTACATCTAAGGAGAGGTTTGGTCACCTAATTGCGGCGCCCGATGAGGAGAGATCCTTATTGGAAAGCCCTCTTTCTGAGAGCGACTTTGGTTGTCGTAAATGTGATTACGTAATATTATTTGTGAATAATTAATTATTGATTCATATGATAAGAAATATTTATTTTATATGAATATAAATGATGGATTTATTTATGTGGTTATTAATGAAGGAATTAATGTTGAGGTGTTTTATCGGTATTTTATCGGATTGGAGGTGTTAAAAATCAAATCGGGGTTTTTGATATATATTATTGGGGTTATAATTTTTAATCCGACCGTTGGATCGTTGTAATTTTTGGATATGTTATACATACATAAGTTGAGTATATGTCCACAAATTTTGAACCGTTAAAAATGCACGAATGATTTGTTGTGAATTTTAAGAGGTGTCGGATTCGGAAATTAGGTTTATAATTGATTTTGGTGGAAAATTCTAGAATTGAGTGGACCCCACTTGTGGTTGGTGAAAAAATGTGCTGAATTTTATTTCAAATGTGGTGGGTGGCAATAGTAGCGAGTAAAAGCCATCGGTGGCTTGGTCGAAGTCTGCCTTGGTAGGGCTAACATTTTCCTATAAATAGAGGGCTAAGTTAGAATTGAAAATCACACGAAACAAAGTTTTCTCTCTTTCTCTCTATATATTATTGGCGTATTTTGTGAGTATTTAGATACTTTGAGAGTTCTTTGTTCAATTACAAGTTTCATTCGACATCACTTGAGCCTTTCCTTCCAGAAATCTTGATTCTTTGAGGTAAGGGATGTTATTTTCTTCTCGAATGATATTATTTCTTGATATCATTATCTTTGAAATATTGGTTGGAACTTTTTATCAAATTTGGAACTTTTTCATGTCGGGTTACTATTCATGAGTTCTTATTCACGAGTTACTATTCATGAGTTACTATTCACGAGTTCTTATTCACGAGTACTATTAAGCTGAAGCGTGAAAATGTTTTTTGTGAATTTCTATCTTTTGGTGTCGGAGTTACTATTCACGTATCTGACTTTATTCACGTATCTGACACTATTCACGAATCGGCATTATTCAAAAAAAAAAAAATTTTTCTTTTAAATCTAAAATATCTATTACGGATACTAGCTTTGATTGTATCCATGTTTTGATCATTCTTGAATTTTACTTCACTATGATTATTTTTGAGGTATTGTTGGACATGGATAAAACAAAGTACTGAATCCTTAATCCTTAATCCTTGTCATTTTGTTTCACCGGATTCGTTCTTTAAAAATATTTTCATCATCCTCGGTCTTAAATGATGATATTATTGAATATCTTTGGCACATGTAGTGCAAAGATGAATGATTTCTGAAGAATATCTTTGGCACGTGTAGTGCAAAGATGAATGCGGTGTTTAAATGAACATGATGGTGATGAATATCTTTGGCACTGTAGTGCAAGATGAGCAGTGTTTAAATGAACATGACCGGTGATGAATATCTTTGGCCTTTAGTGCAAAGATGAGCAGTGTTGAGATGAACATGACCGATTGATGAATATCTTTGGCACATGGTGCAAAGATGAATATTTGATTTGAGATGAATATTGATTGATGTTACGAGGATAAAATATTGATGATGGATTTGTTAAATTCATAGATTATAGCAGATTTCATTCTCTACGTAACTCTTCTATGAATTATTATTTACGATGCGAATATTGATCTGAAACTTGTTGTCTATTGTATTCTATCAGATTTTTCCCTGTTGGAGACTAACGATAATTTGTTGTATATTATCTTAGTCATAACATTCTTTACTGGGCTAGTTGAGCTCACCCTTTTCCTTGTTGTTCCATTTTTCTTCTCAGGAGGCGAGAATGTAGCGAGTACTAGTCGGGGTATGGAATGAAGGTTCTAGAGATAGTTGTTTAGTAGTCCTCACCATTATTGTAAAATAATGTATCAATAAATGTGATGAGGATTTATTTGAGTATAAATATTATCAGAAGATAATATTTGTATTTAAACTCACAGTTTTATTGTTGTGATAATAAAGTTGTAGTTGTTTCTGTACCATGTATTTGGCGACTCAGAATGGGTTGGATGGAATGGACCTATTTTGGGGGCGTCACATATATGAAATGAGCTGGTACTTACACTTATGGTCATATAACCATGCCTGCTTCGAGAGGAGTCCGTATTTCCACTCTTCCTTCGGGAAGTTGTCGAATAGTTCCATCATTTCCACTTCCGCTTCTTGAAATGTCTCCGAAGTCGTGAGATATCTTTTCGTCGATTGCCCATTCGGTAAAGAAGAAATCTCGGGGCCTTTGACGAAGAACCATTTCTCGTGCCATCCCCTATTGCTCAAGAGGTGTTCACCAATGAAACGCTCTATCGAACTTTTCTCCGACTTCTTGAATGCTTGCTAAGGGCCTTGAACCCCTTCTCCTGGATTGGACTATCTTGTAAAGTGAAGAAGAAGTCGAGGGAGGGCTCGGCCGCCAACTCTTCATGGCGTAAGGCCACGAAGGCGAGAATGTGAATGTAGGAGTTTGGCACCAATCGTGAGAACCCCACACCCGAAACCCCAAAGTGGGTCACTATAAAGATGTGTAGGGAAAACGAACCCCTTCTCTAGTAAGGTCACCGGACTGACCAGTCCAACCTTCAGGTAGTTGGTACATCTTTTCACCGCATCGGGGGTACCACGATCGCGTGGTATCCGGAATGTGGAACCGAGATCGAACCCTCTTTAGTTCAACCTCGCCATGATAGAAGGAGTGTTGGCATGCGAGAAGCGATCCGCTCTCTGTAGTATTCGGAGGGGTTTTGGAGTTTTCGGCTTGGGATTCGCGGCATGGTTCCTTCAATGAGGGTTGGGGTTTGGTGGAACCACTTTGTGATTGGTGTTACTAGTATTGGGGAACTTTGTTCGTAGAGTTGTGGGAAGCCATTTGTGACGATTTGCGAGAGAAAGATCGAGAAAGTTTAGAAGGCGCTCAATTTCAAATGAACAGGTAAAACATCAAATTTGGTAAAGTTATCCTTTATATATTACATTGGTTTCACGGTGTTCAAGGCGGGTACATTAAATGTTAGTAATAATTTGGAATTTGAATGGGAAGCGTCCGGTCTCGGGTCCGGATATTTAATAGATAGGGCCTTTCTGATTTGGGCCTTTAATCTCCTTTCATCTCATTTCGTGAGCAAAAATCGGGTACATTTCAATTACTTCTTATTATTATTGATTTTCAGTAAAATATCATGGACTATTTATAGTTTTCTATTAAACATTCTGTTTAACAAAAAACTAGGGGGCAATGTTGGGTCCTGATATTTTCTTTTATTGGGCCGGGTGGATTGGGCTTACTCTTGTAATTAATCTATTGGGCCTTTATTATTAAACCATGAAAGTCTTTGAGCCCAGTTATCTTATTATTTTCATTTTGACTTATAAGACCGGGTCGGTCCAGTGGGTCGATCCTTTGGATATTTTAATATCTATTATTTTGACCTCTGATGATGAAAAAAGCATGATTGGTTGACTAGAGAACCTGCCATGCATTAATGTGGATGGGATTATAACCGGCCGGCGGTGGAAACAGTGACCAAAAAGCAGTGGATAAACTACATGCAGTCGGTGGAACCCATCAGATCAAGGGGATGTGTCAGGTAATAGTGGGTGGCACTGTAATCCAGGAAGAGAGGATATAGCTTAGCAAGGAAGTCATCACGAGGAGGTATGTTTTCACACAATTATTCATTCATAATCAGATATACACAAAAGAATTATTATTATCTCTCTCTCTCAATACACTAAACATTACAATATCCATTTTGTTAACTCTTGAACACGCGTTCTTGACTCTCACGCTTTGAGCTATCCCACTTTGAATCGCCGTCAAGCTTGTAGTGTTTATCGTGTTCTTTATGCGGGATCGAGCGTCTTACGTGATTGGGACGTGACAGAAGATCTTTGCGTTAACAATGAGGATCACTGGTATTTATTTTTTTTATATGTTTTTTTTTTCACTCAGTGTGACATGCTTTTATTTTAACCCAATAAATTCATTTCAGTTTAAATTAATTATTTTTTATAATTATCTGCTAATTTTATGATCAATCAAGTTAATTCAATTATAGAATTCCCTATAGTCGAATAAGTTATAAAATAGATTTTTGGCCAATTTAAGATTATGAATATTTGGGACCTGTTTTGATGTGAAAAATTTGAGCCCACAAAATAGATATAGATTATCAATGAGAACTGTTAAATCCACAACAGAAAATGTTATTTTCACAATAAAAGTGTCGCTACAATTTTTACCGTCACTATACATCTACAGCGACACTTTTGTTGTGAAAATAACAAAAAATATTGTGAATTTAACAATTCTCATTATCAATTTATCATCAACAAAATTAATTCAATTTAGGGCTCTCTTGGATTGTTATATATAACAAGGAGTGTACCTATGCAAAGTAAGGATAAGTTTACGAAATAAGTAGTTACTAAAAGTATATGTATTCATTTATCAACAACAATTCAATGTATAATTTAACTATCAACTTCATCCTGTTTTATAAAGTCAATAATTATTAATTAATTTAAAACAAAATATATATATATATATATATATATATATATATATATATTAAGGAGTAGTACATGATTCCCAAATAATTTTAATTTGTTTTATTGGAGTTTAAATATTAAATGATATGCATATCTTAAATGTTAAATACAAATAACGATTATATGTTTTTAGATGTTAAATGATATATACATATCTTAAATGTTTATAATAACTGCTAATATAGCAATACGTTTTGGGAGAAGAATAACTTTTGTATGTTTTCTAGGCTAAAAGATCTAACTACTTAATTTAATTAATTGTTATTGAATGAAATAAGAAAGGGCGATTTTAAATTGAACTTATGACGTCGCATATTAACGTATTTAACATAATTGAACTTATGATCAAACTTAAATTTGTTTATTTTTATCATTAACTTAGTAAAATAACTTTGTACAAATGAAATTGACTCCTAATTAATTAAGAATCGACTCAAATTACCACTTATTATATACAAGTATAGATAAGTTATTGGTAAATGTAAAGTTAAGACTTTATTTTAAAGAAGTGATATTTGCATTTTTTTTCATTTACACTAATGTTTATAAAAAGCAAATAAAAAAAAAAAATTGGATCACAAATAATATTACGAGGATCCTGTGCACTTTGTTATACTCAATCATCAAGTGGTATTCTTAGTGTTATATATAATAATTTACACACACATTTATTCTTTGTTTTCTGTATCTCATATTGATATTATTGAATTTCTTAATAAAATAAATTAATAAATACTCCCTCCCTCCATCCATCCATTACCATATCTGGAAACTTCTGGGAATATTAAACGTGGACGGTGGATGCTAGCTTAAAACTCAAGCTATTTTATATACATGTGGTGGCAAGGTTTGACCAACATGGACACGTTTTCTTTACACTACTAGTAGTACTATATTTTGGTTATGAAACGTGGAGATATTTTTCATAAATGATTAGACCATGTAAGTCTCAGTGTGTGACGTAAAACTTTTGACGTGGAAAATTTGGGAATAGTTAACATGAAGTCAATTGATCAATATAATTAATAATACGTATAGGCGGGAGGTGATTTTTCTCCTCGTATAACATCAGATATTGATTATTTGATCAACTTATCATGAAGTTAACTTAATAGATCCAAAAAATTTATACACGCGTGGGATGGGAAAATAAAATTTTAAGGTTAACTCGGACTTCTTAGTTATAAGTTAAGCACTAAACTCGTCATCAAGTAGAATGATCTAATGTTATTAACCGAAATTACTTTGAGAGAACAAATTAAGTTTTTTCATTAGAACTTGGTGGTTGATCACGATATATATATAATCATCTGTTTATTAATGTTGCAGGCGTGATTCGAAATTTATAAACATTTGAATAAATGTCTAACAGTATAATCGATCTATCAGAATTTATCCTTAAAAAAACATCGATTCATGTCTTGTTTATATGTATTTTAAGAAATAATTTTAATTTTTAAAACAGAACAGAAAATATGAACATTATATGTATGTACCTAATGAGCTGGACATGCATGGGTTTAGTAAATTGATTAGGTTTTGGGAGCAAGCTGGATGATGGGCTGGCTATACACACAATACACTTTCAGTTTTTGGGTTTATTTAAC
Organism: Panax quinquefolius; assembly: GCA_020205615.1. Classification (NCBI taxonomy): domain Eukaryota; kingdom Viridiplantae; phylum Streptophyta; class Magnoliopsida; order Apiales; family Araliaceae; genus Panax; species Panax quinquefolius. The sequence continues at coordinate 162,920,010 of CM035152.1, forward strand.
TACTTTACATCTTTCTTTAAAGACAAAGCTTCTTTCAAGAATCATTACTTTTAATGACGGTTGAATCCTTGAGAAAAGTTTTGCTAAAGATTTTTTTTAGAAGAAATATTGATGTAAATTAATCTTATGGGTACATACATGTTGAACATTTTGAGGCATGAGATTAAAATCTAATTTTTATGTCTAATTATTATATTTAATTTTCATGTTTAATTATAGTGTATCCGCAAGCTCAATAATATTATGACAAGTTACATACGTGTATTATGATTTGATGGGTTAATTAATTCTATAAGTGAAGTAGTATAATATTAACGTACTTTCGGATGCGTGCCTAGCTAGCTATTATACTTGTGTACAAGCATTATATATTTAAGTGATAATGACCAACCCTAGCTAGCTAGTGTGATGGAACTCAATTTCAAGGATATATATATATATAATTGGATCCCTAGGACGTTTCCATATCAGGGGGAGAAAAGTACAACCTTAATAAAATAAAGTCGGAGGAGTATACGTAGATGGAAAATTCCCCAAAAAGTTAAAAAGAAAGAAAGACCCTTAATTATTACTAGTCTCTATTTCCATCTACAAACAATTTACCTCAAAAATTAACTCTTATTTTCGGACAGGGGTAGTATATATATTATATAGGAAAGATCGTTACGTATCTGTAAAGAACATTGCAGCAGTGATGATTGCATACATAGCGTAGGCTGGTTTTTGTTGAAAGGACCATTTCTATTTTACTACTCCATTAATTAAACTACTCTTCTAATTCAAATCTTCTACTTCCTCAATTATTTCATCCATCGATCGATCTATCCAACCTGGCTGGCTGACCATGACTCCTTAATTGGTTCTACTAGTTTTAATGTTTGTTTAATTAAGTGTAATTATAATATAGTTTCATTTATATATATATATATATATATATATATATATATATTATAGCAAGTAACAACACAGATAATTGTGCCAGCTACTTGCAAACTGTTGCAGTGTTATATGCAGTGGTTGAAGTTTTATCCCTTTAATACGCCCTACCTCGAGTCTCATTAATTGTCAAAAAAAATTTATTTATTTTGAGCTTGAGAATATTTTAAATTAATTTTTAAAAAATCAGTAATAATGATCAAATATTTTAAAACAAAGCTAATATTTTTTTAGGAATGTTGACTAGTGATATAAAATGAACGATAAGTTAATTTGCCACGTTTCTTTAATGATAAATTTATATAATCTATATAATAAAACAGGATCATATTTGAATTTATTCCTACTTAAAATTTGACAAACCACAACAAAGGCCCAGATTTCATCTTACTTAATCTAAAGGTCAGATTTCATTACAGACAAAACAAAAAAAAAATTAACCGCCCAAATTAAATTTATCCTCCTTCCTTCCCGTGTACTCTCTTGCCTCCTTCCTTCAAACCCCCAAATCAAAATCCTCGCACTCTAATGTCTCCTTCCTTCAAAACCCCAAAATCAAAATTTCCTTCCCCGCTCTCTTTCAACACCACTCTCTGTTCATGCTCGACGGTGCTCACTTCCGTCAGGTCTTGTGATTGTTCTTATCTTTTTGCTACGGCATTGATGGCAAGCGGAGGTTGATAAACGATTGCTTTTGGTAAGCACCCCTAATGAAACAGTCCAGATTTTAAAAAATTCACCAGATTTTACCCACTAAATTTTGTCTTTGATTCAGTCGTGTCTTTGATTACGTGCGCAAATTGTTCTTATCTTTTGCTAAGCGACGGCGATGGCAAGCGGAGGTTGATAAGCGACTATTTTTGGTAAGCACCCAATAATGGAATGATCCCGATTTTAAAAATTCACCGATTTTACCCACTAAATTTTGTCTTTGATTCATCGTGTCTTTGATTTTATGTCAACCTAATACAGTCCAGATTTTGGAAGATTACACCCAAAGAATTTATGTTGTCTTTGATATATCTTAAGGCTTTATGTGAGTTTAATGTTTATAGAATTTTTAAACCGCACTTGTCGATCCGTTTGGTTGTTTCATTTTTCATTTTCATATGGTCTAAGAGTAGTATTTTGGAAGATTACACCCAAAGAAATTTATGTTTTCTTTGATATATCTTAAGGCTTCATGTGAGTTTAATGTTTATAGAGGGAAGACTGTATACAGTAGAGAGTCGAAAAGTGGAGTGGAATCAATTCATGGAGGTTTCGATATCCTCTGTTGTTCCTCATCATGCGGTAATTTTATATCCTCTCAGTTGTTCAGAAATTAATTGCTCTGTGACACAAATTAACGAAAATTCAAGTGGGTGCAAAATTAGTTGCCTGTGACACAAAAAATAGTTGCCTCATTAATTAATTTTGAATACGTAAACTTCAGTGGTGCTTTCATCCGTGGGTTTTTCTCTATTTTGGGTGATTGATTTGTATGCCCATTTGTAATCAAAAGGTTTCATCAAGATTTCTGAACCTCATTTTGTTAACTGTACACTATTAATCTCTTTATTCATCTTCTCCTAGGTAATGTGAAAATTATAGGACTCAAACAGAAAAATCAATGGCTCTAATCTTCGGTCTTTGAAGCGGTGAAATAAGCTCTCTCACTTTCAAAGTTATTTTTTTCTTGTAATGGCGGTGGATTCAAGGGAAAAGGTGAGATTTATTACTCAATTCTACCTAGATTTCTCTAATTCTAAGCTGCATTTTAGTGTTTCTTCACACCCATCAAATCTTTGTAAGACTTTTTTTAGAACGAAATAATTCAAATCTTTATAAGACTTTTTTTAGAACGGAAAATTTATATTAAACGAAATAATTTTTAACAAATCCAGATAAAAATTACTGATTTGAAAGGAATGGGGGGAGTAATAATGGTTGTTTTACCAAAATTCGGGGGCTGAAAAACAGAGGTTGGTGGGTGGTTAGGTGAGGTGGAGATAAAAAGGGTTAGGTTAGTAAGATAGGTGAGCCGGCCTGATCCCAATGTTTGTAATTGTTTATAAGTATATACATCTATATAAAATATACACAAATTAGCAGGTGTGAAACGTCCACTTTTTTTACCTCACTCCCATAATCTCTCTTCTTTTCTACGGTCTTTGTTGAGAGGGTGAGTGACACCATTACCACACTATTGTCTTTGTTGAGAGGGTAACCGCTATTTACTGTTTTTGGTTGAATATTGTGAGAAAGTATGGTTTTGGTGCCACAGGACAATTTGTTCTTAGTGAATCTATTTTTGCTGAAGGAATGGAGAATGACAGGATTTGTTTGGATTGGTTCTAAAACATTCTTTTCCACATCATATCATGAAAAATCTCCAGTCCTCCATTAAAAAAACGACAACGGTACACATTGCTTCTTATGGAATAAATTTTAAAATAAAGATCGTTGGATCCCTCAATAGGGAAAGAATTAAGACTAAAGTGCCAAACAGTGAGAGAAATCCTTAATATATATTACATTTGAATGCAAGATGTTCTGGTATATATCTTCTGTTTTATTAGAGTTAGATATGATGGAAGATGTTTTTATCTATATAATAAAACAGGATTTCTGTTTGGTTCATGATATATAATTGTACATAAGATATTTTAATTTGTAACAAAGTGGTTATAATATATATTTGTAGTATATGATTTGATCTTTTTTGATTAGTTAGCATCATGTTAACGTGTGATTCCAGTTGATTCTAATTCTCACACTTGATAAAACTTCCTGAACCACCACATGGTGTCCTTGCACCCACTTCAATCAACAACCTTGAATCCTGAAGTAGTAAGCAAAGACTCTAATTTTCAAGAAGAAATACTCCAATAAGTGACCGATATGAAAACAAAATATTAAAAAATAAACTTAGTGAACCCAAACAGCCAACCTTCATTCTCTGGGTGCTAAAGTGAAAGATATATCAACATAAATATAAAATAATAAATGAAAGGAGCCTGTACTTTTTAAATAATGAAATAACATATAATTTCTGTAAACAAAAAACTTAACAAATGCATGTACTTTTTAAAATACATACCACAATATGTATTATGTAATTGATGTTCATTATCCATAGCTTATGAAATTTCTATCGTGTAGGTAGATAACTGCTTTCAACAACACAATCATCGACCAAATGGATGATGTTGTTATATTTGGTAGTGTAAGTTTATCATCTGATTAACTCTCTCTAAATATATCTTATTGATTTTTTAATAACTTACGACTTTTAATTTATTTTCATTAATGTCATGACAGATGGATGACCACCTAGAAAACACTGTATGATAATAATTTCTTACTCATCATTTTCTTACTTTTTTATCTTATCTTTTTACTAGCTTATTTACTATTCAACGTTCTTTTGTCTACAGGTTTGAATACTTCGTCGTAATAATGTAGGAGTAATAATTCGTAATGAGTATGAACTAAATTGTCTCCATTTACATGAGGTAGTGTATACTCACACCTATTTCTCATTCATTTTTCCTTCTTTTTTTTTTTTGCTTTAAGTAGCGTTTTCTTACGTAAGGAGAAAAAAAAAAGTCGATGCTTCATGAATGCCAAATTTAAGGGGAAACAAAAGCAACTTCTTCACCCAAGGAAGAAAAATAAAGATTGCTAACCGGTATCACTTTTAATCATATTCTTTTCTTTGTTTTTACAATGGATTTGGATGTTAATGAATTTAAAAAATTTGAAGTTTTGTTTTATGTAGATCGTTTGATTTGTCAACATGTTTTTGGTTTGTCTCACTTAATATTACTTATTTTTTTTATCGTGTTCTTACCCAGAAGGAAAAAAAAAGTCTGATGCTTTGGCGAATGCTAAATTTAAGGGGAAACAAAAATCAACCTCTTCTACCCAAGGAACAAAAAGTACAAATTGCAAACTGGTATCACTTTTAATCCTATTATTTTTTCTTTATTTTTACAATGGATTTGGATGTTATTAAATTTAAAATATTTTAAGTTTTGTGTTATTCTGTTGCTTTGTATCCTTTAAGCTTTTGTTAAAATATTTGAATCTTTTGTTGGGTCCGATTTTTTTAAACTCTAAATTTGTTTAAACATTCCATAATTTGAAGCATCGATCAATAGTGAAACCTCAACCTTTCCAAGTAGTTTTGATCTTATTTATACAATACCTTTCAAGCTGTTAAATTCAATATGCTATTGATCGAGCGTATTACTATAGAACAATGTGTTGGATGCAGGGCTATGGTGTTTTATTTTTGCATCAAACAAAAACTTTATGATAATTATAATGTTGATAAATGGTTAGGTAGATAGTTCTGTGAATGTAACACTTTATTGTCATGTTACATCACGTTGTTATATATACAAAGTGCAAAATGATACGATATACGTTAAATCAACAAAATAATAATTAATTTTTTATGAGTTTGTGGTTTAGGCACCAAACTATAATGTTGTATCAAAATCAACATTGCCGCAATGTGCAAGACTTGCTCAAAAAATGTATCAATTCTATTATTTTTTCTTTATTTTTACAATGGATTTGGATGTTATTAAATTTAAAATATTTTAAGTTTTGTGTTATTCTGTTGCTTTGTAACCTTTAAGCTTTTGTTATGATATATAATAAGAAACTTTTGTTGGGTCCGATTTTTTTAAACTCTAAATTTGTTTAAACATTCCATAATTTGAAGCATCGATCAATAGTGAAACCTCAACCTTTCCAAGTAGTTTTGATCTTATTTATAGAATACCTTTCAAGCTGTTAAATTCAATATGCTATTGAACAATGTGTTGGATGCAGGGCTATGGTGTTTTATTTTTGCATCAAACAAAAACTTTATGATAATTATAATGTTGATAAATGGTTGGGTAGATAGTTCTGTGAATGTAACACTTTATTGTCATGTTACATTACGTTGTTATATATACAAAGTGCAAAACGATACGATATACGTTAAATCAACAAAATAATAATTAATTTTTTATGAGTTTGTGGTTTAGGCACCAAACTATAATGTTGTATCAAAATCAACATTGCTTGAATGCAAAAAGACTTGCTCCAAAAATGTGTGTGTTATCTTTGGGAAAGAAAATGAGTGCTCCAAACGTCAATTGGGACAACTTACACGTTATGAAAGAGAGCGATCAAAACATTGTGCCCCGGCCCACCCTAGATTTTTCCTTCTTTACCACTCAAGCCGTCGTCAAATGAGAGCATGCCTTGAACGAGAATCAAATAAAAGGTCCCGCCTTGAACCAATGACTTTGTCTACCAAAATTTCACATCCTGTAATAGATAAAGATAGTGACAACAAATGTTTTAGAGTCATCACAACCACCTTGCTTCAAAATCTTAATGAAGATACTACAACAATTGTTTCACGATGGTTGTCTGTGGCCATCATGAATCAAGAAAATCCTCCTCAAAATCTTGAAGAAGGCACACCAACAAATATCTCAAGGGTGTCGCCTGTGACTACCATGCTCCAAGACTTGCCTCCTTAAAACCTATACAAAAGCACAACAACAGTCTTGGAACCATTCTCCCCACGTTCCCCAGGGGCATCGTATATGACAAACATGTTCCAACAAATGCGTAATCCGAATGAAGGCACCAGGTGTTCGATATAAGTATTAATTTTCTATTCTCATATTTGTTGTCTTATTCATGTTCTCCTTTTAAAAATTGTATGACATCTATAATTTTATCTGTAGTGCCTATACAGTAGAAGGTGTAACTATGGATGTTGAATTTAATCCTAGAAACCATGAAATTCCATATCGTCATTCCCTCGGCTTGATGAATCGAACATGTTCTCATTGTTCTGCCTTACACTGGCTTGCTGAGAAATTAACAAAATCATCTGTATCAAATCCTCTCTTTGGTAAATGTTGTTTACAAGGAAAAATTAGACTACCTCCACTTTTTGCACCTCCTTTAATGCTTAAAGCATTGTATGACGACAATGATGAACAATCAAAATTGTTTCGTCGAACACACACGAGAGTATAATGCAGCTAATGCGTTTACGAGTCTTGGTGCTACTTTGGATGACAGATTAATTCCTGGGAGGGGGCCTAGAACATTCACCATCCATGGAGAATTACGCCATCGAACAGGATCGCTTATGCCACAGCCAGGGTGTGAACCAATTTACTCTCAACTGTACATTTATGATCCTAATTCAGCTTTAGATGTTCGCAGCAACAAAAATCCTAACTTGAGAAGAGATGTTTTGAAAACCATACAAGATTGTTTATTGCAAGTAAATCCATTTCCTATAAAATTTTGGCAGGCTTATGCAATTTTAAGTGAATTGGAATTGACGGGGGTGAATTTACCGGCCTATCTTCACTATAGTTCTGTAACAGACCGACGTCGATATAATCTCCCAACAACCGATGAGATTGCGGTAATATTGCCGGGAGATGGAGCTGAATCAAGTGGAATGAGAGATATTATGTTACATTTGAGAGGGGATAATGGTTTGATGCAAATTAATGAGTGTCATCCGACCTATTTGCCATTGCATTATGTGGTATTGTTCCCTTATGGTGAGCTAGGATGGAATCCAGATTTGAAATAGTGGAACGCTTCCCAAGGTGGGCCTTCATCTACTCGACTGACATAATTGAAATATTACAGTTATCGTATGTGTAAAACCCCGAATTTTATGAAATAAAAGTATTCAATTTTTTTTAATTACTATTCACGAGTTACTATTCACGAGTTACTATTCATGAGTTACTATTCACGAGTACTATTCATGAAGCATGATAATTTTTTTTCGTAAGAAGGCACTACTCAATAATTGTTACAAGAATTATTTGTCAAAGATTTTATTTTATTGATTCAATAATTCTTTGCATTGATATTTTATATTACTTTGTTGTTTCAATAAATTGTCATTACACAAGATTTTTCCATTATCTGGAGCAATAATTCATATTATCTGAATAATATTATTGGATAACATTATTGGCAATGCCTAGAAAGTTCGTCTAAGGAGAGGTTTGGTCACCTAATCATACGCCAAGAAGTGAGAAATTCTTATTGGAAAGCCCCTCTTCCTGGAGAACGACTCAATTTGTCATATTGTGATTATGTAATATTATTTGTGAATAATTAATTATTGATTTTTATGATGAGGAAAATATCTATTTTATATGGACATAGATGGAGAAAATTTTAATGTGACAATTGTTGAAAATTAAAATTTTATCTTTTTCGATAAAATAATTCATTTAAATATATTATTATATTTTAATAATATAATAATGGTGATATTTTTACAACGAATGTGGGATATATGAGTATACGAGGAAGAAGAGTATTTTTATTGCAATAAATATTTAAAACATGTTAAACATATGCTCTGTGGACCCCATTTATTATTTGAAATTTGATTATAACTTTTAAAAAATCGCCTTTTGTGGATTTCGGTCTATTTCTGCTTTGGAATTCGGAAAACTTTCTTCTGCAAAGTTGTAGAGAATTGAATTTCCTATAAAAACTCATGAGATTCGAATTTTCTGATAAAAGGATATTTATTATGAATTATTGAAGTTCAAGTTCAAATAATTGATTTTGAAAGTTTTAATTAATTTTAATAACAAAACGTTTTTTTTTTTTTGTCATTATTAGTGGCTGAATTCAGATGGTCAGATGGTCAGAGTGGGCGAGGAATTTAATATATATTATATTAATATTTTATTAAATTTTCTGCTTTGGTGTTCTAAAGATTTTCCTATAAATATAGGGTCTTGGGTTAGAATTGAAAATCACACCGTAACCTGAAATTTTCTCTCTATATTATCGAGCGTATTCTTGTGAGTATTTTGAGTATACTTTGAGTATTGCTATATCGGTGCAAGTTCGTTCAAATTGTTATTCCAATCAAGATCGCTTTTTTTGAGGTAAGGATAGAAGGATTTTTAAGGGTGATTATGTTTTTTTAGTTTTGTATTTTTTCGGACCTTCAAAAATTTTGAAAAATTTTGAAATGATATTTTGATGAGTTTTGTAGATTGTGTCCAAAAATGGCGATTTTTTGGATATATAGATTAGGAGTTATGGATTTTATGAGAAAAGACTATTTTAAAAGTAACTGCTTATAACTTGTTGTGATTAACTCCAAAATTGATGAAATTTTTATTGGGAGTACATCTATATAATATCAGTATACCGTGTAAATTTCAAAATTTTTGGACAAAATTACAATTTATGATAAATGTTTAAATATTCGGTGGTTTTGGCCATGTGAAAAATAGTAAATGAATTTTAAAAATTCTGAGACAAATATATATTCAATATGGGACTATATTCTTCTAAATCCCAGAAAATAAATATTTTTGGAACTGATTTGGTATTTTTCATGAAAATGTTCTAGTTATGAGTAAATGAATTAAATATGTTATGTGAAGTAAGAAAATTATAAAATATGATTTATTGGCTTGAGAATCATATATATGAGGTATATGCAGATTTTTATGAGGGTTTTGGTTAATGATGATGAAATCTTATGAGTTTGGCATTTTAGATGATTAAATGCATTAATTATTAAAGTGTAAATAATTGGATTAAATTATTTATAAGTTTAAGAAATGATTAAAATATTATTATAATATTAATAATATTAGATTATGAGATTTCTAAGTGATTTATAACATTTGGATTAAGGTGTTATAAATATTGATATGGATTTTATTATGAAACTTTATCTTTTCGTAAGTCGAGAGTTACTTGCGACGATACTACGGTACTATGTATTTAATATCATGGTACTATTCACGACAAATTGGTTTCTTCTCCGACCAAATTTTCGTTGATTTATGAATCTTACTCTTGAAATTAAAACCATGTTTTGATTATATTATTTTATATAACATTCTTATAACCCTAATGATGATATTTCTCTTTGACTTGAGTGTAAAGATGGGTAGATTATTGGTATGATCGTGACCATAGGTTCTCTTTGGCCAATGTAGTGCAAAAGTTGAATTGTTGACTGGTATGATCATGACCATTGAATTTACAATTGAATATTTTTAGCTTAAGTGCAAAGGTGAATTGATCAACACGGTTATAATTATTGTTATATAACTTCTAAAATGATTATGTATTTCTTTGATATATGAATATTTTTGGCTCGTAGTGCAAAGATGACTTGTTGATGAATATCTTAGCCTATAGTGCAAAGATGAATTATTGATGAATATCTTTTGCTCGTAATGCAAAGATGACCTGTTGTTGAATATCTTTAACCTGTAGTGCAAAGATGAATTATTGATGAATATCTTTGGCTCGTAATGCAAAGATGACCTGTTGTTGAATATCTTTAGCCTGTAGTGTAAAGATGAATCTGTTGATGAATATCTTTGGCCGTGGTGCAAAGATGAATTTATTTGTATGATTATGAGCGAACTCGTGATTTGGTATAACCACGATCTTTGATGTTTCGGGTAAAGACAGTGATGAAATTATCTTCGTCTGGATAAGAAGAGGAATTTAGAACTACAATTATGATTATGAGTTATACATGTGATTGTGGGCGAGAATTGTTGATTGATGTTACGAGGATAAAACATTGTTGGTGGACTTTTAACATGGAGAGAAGATAATAGATTTTATGGTCTATTCGACTCTTCTAATGGATTGCTCATTCCACGCAACTATGGTTGAAAAGTTTTATCATCTACCATATGTTCTAAATCTACGATTTATTCTTGATGAAGACTATTGATAATTTATTTATCTTTAGTCATAATATTCTTTATCGAGCTAGTTGTGCTCACCACTTTTGTTTCACAATTCCTTTCGTAATAAAAGTGTAGTACGGGTTGAAATGGATAACAAGGGAATAGAATCGGTGGTCTATAGTTGTTGAGGTTCTCCTAAAGAGTATGGAAATAATTTTAATGAGGACTTTAGTGTGTTATATTTTATACATCATTTAATAGTTATTTTTGGTGAATTAAATAGGGTGAAAGCGAACCCAACTTTGGAAGGTGTTTTGTCACTATCATACAAGATGTCTAATGACATACAAACTCGTGTTATCATAAGACATGGTTGTGCTCATCCACTTGCCGAGTATATTTACAAGCACTACCTATATAATCTTGGTGTTTGTTTGGAGTATAATACCCAATTAGAGACAAAGTGGAGATAATGATATTTCAAGAGAAGACTCACCATTGGGAAGAATATGATAGTAATCTTCTCGCTTTTCTTTAGGGTCTATTGGGTCAACCAAGGATAATTACTGCACATATGATATCTACCATAACCTAAAAGCATGGCCTCCCATGCACGAAGGTTTCCTTGAGCACTTCCCAAAGATTCTAATTTCTAAAACAGTTTTTTGACTATACCTTTATGTAAGGTGTCATTGTGACGTCTTCTGCTTGGTATATATTTGTATCCAAACTCATAGCATATGTGTTGTTGTATTTTGCACGACAATTGTTGTAATAAAGTTGTAGTTGTTTTCCGTACCATATATTTGGCGACTTAGAATGGGTTGGATGGAATGGACCTATTTTGGGGGCGTCACAGTATGTTCCAATGAGACACTGAGTATTCAACAATTTTGAGAGCCGAAAAACTATTTCAAGAATTTGTAGTAGATGCATGGGCCGCTACTAAACAAAATCGGTTTACATACTACAAGTTGAATCAATCGAAGCTTAGTGCAGAACTTTACCAAGGTCTTACAGATGTTTGTGCAGATGAGCTTGGTCCTGAACAAGTTGGTCAACGAATGATTTTGCCATCTTCATTCACTGGTAGTGCAAGGCATATGTTTGAAATTTTTCAAGATTCAATGGCTATCATGCGGTATAATCAACACCCAAATATTTTTCTAACTATGACTGCAAATCCCAAATGGCCTGAAATTACTAAATCACTATTGCCAAATCAGATCCCTACTGACCGTCCTGATTTAGTGGCCCGTGTTTTTGAGTTGAAGCAAAAAATTTTGATGAAAGAGATAAAAACAAACAACGTCTTTGGTAGAAAAGTGGCGAATGTTTTTACAATTGAATTCCAAAAAAGGGGGTTACCGCACATGCATGCACATTTGTATATTCTGACGAATCAACTTTCAGTCCTTCCCTGCCGAAATCATCTGGACCCTCTCGGCGACGTCAGCCAACGACTCCATCTTTTAAGCTAGAGGTTACACCTCCACTGGTTTCGATAAACCCTAATCTTTCCTCTGATCTTCCTGACAACTTTTTTCGAAGTAATGCTTATGAGGTGCGTTTTAAAACTGTCATTTTTCCAAAATAATTGGTTTATGAAAAATCAGTGGATCAAATCTGTTATCAAGAGTCTCCTTTGAAAACTTTGTTTGAATCTTGTGGTATCTCTTCCATGCTTTTTCCTCCTTCTGTTGCATATCCCAGATTAGTTCAACAATTTTATACTAATCTGGAATGTCATGGAGAGTTTTATACCTCATTTGTTAAAGGAAAATCTTTGTATTTCACAGTCATGGATTTCGGTAGTATTTTAAACATTCCATTCACTAGAGATTGTCCATTTACACGAAAAGGGGTTGTTCATTCTCCATTCACCCCTTTGGAACAATTAAAGATTTTAATGAATAATCCTTTATTGAATGATATTTTTACTCCAAAAACTGTGGATGTCTCTCCTCTTGCTTGTGTGATTCATCATCTTGTTAGGTTTAATCTTTTGCCTCGTTTAGGTGGTAGTGCTGATTTTACTTATCAAGATTTGATCATTGTTGCCATGATTTTAAAAGGTATGTCTTTTAATTTATCCCAAATGTTACTTCATCAAATGGCAAGTTGTTTGAGAAAAATAAAAACCTGTTTGCCTTATAGTGCTCGTCTCACCACTTTCTTCAATCACTTTAAAATTTCTTTTGACAATGAACTTTGTGTTGTTGTGAATGATTCACTCAGTGTCAATACTTTAAAGCTTTCTCGTATCACTTTGATTGATGGTCAATTTGTTCGTGTTACTTCTGAGAATCCTATTCCTCTCATCTCAATTCCATCTTCTCCTGTTCAGCCCCCCACTCAATCTTCTTCTGAGATATTGACATATTGAAACTGGTGCTTAGTAATCAAGAAAAAATGCAAGCTGAAATGTCTCGTCTTAACACTCGTATGACTTTGTTGGAGAAAGGCAAATTGCCTTTGGGTGCCCCTGAAATTAACAAACTTTATAACAATCTTGAAGATGAATTTATTGACTTAAAATCAGGTTTTGAAGTGCAAACCACTGCTTTGGCAGAGGTTATGCAGAGAAGGCTTAATCGAAATTCCTGTCAATTGAGTCAAGAGATCAAGTTTGTTAGTAATCAAATCGGGGAGTTAGCTGAGTTCATTTCTACACGTTTCAATGATGTGGGATCTAAGCTCCATATGCAACGTAAACACTTTACAGTCACGGAATGGGTTCATTGCAACTGGCTTGCTGAATACATTGGTGAATTTCTTGACGTGCCCTTACCTCCTGGAACTTTTATTCTGAGACCTCCTCAATTCGTTGCTGATCTAAGCATTGCTGAAAAAGTTCACCGTGCCAATCATCACCCCTATTTCACACAAAGGGCAGCTCAGCGCGCAACAATGGTAGATCTCGATTGATGACTACTTCCCTTTTTGTTTGATGACAAAGGGGGAGAAGTTTTATGATGATTGGTTTTTGGATTTTAAGACTTATGTTGTTATGTTGGTTTTTGGTTTAGTGTGCATCACCAAAAGACTTATTATTAATTTGGGATTTGGGTTTTAATTTGATATATTTGTTAGCAGTTAAATTTTGATATTTGATGACCTAACAATACTGCAGGTAACAGGTTGCTTACAATTGTTTACAAAATTCAGGATTTTGTAAATTTACTGAAAATCGAATTTCAGAATCCTGAAATGGTGTTATTGCATGAAGTTAGGGGGAGCTAATTATTTTATGCATATATTTAGGGGGAGCTAAATAAAAATTAAATAATTTTGGGTTGTCATCATCAAAAAGGGGGAGAATGTTGACTTTGTCATATTCCATCCTTATGTTTTGATGATGTAATGTTTATATACTAAATTGTTTTATGGCATTTCAGGTATTTTGGTGATAAGGAGCTTTGATTGGATATTCAAGATATTGAAGAATTTTTCTTTACTAGGAAAACCAACTGTAAGGTCAATTGCATAATAATTGATTTTACATTTAAAGGCTCTAGGACATATTGTTTGCATTTTGTTATATGTCTTAAATGAAAAATGGTTTAAACGTTTAATGAAAAAGGTTTTTCTAAAATAAAAAGAGATCAGATTAAAATATATCATCCTGTACAAAAAGAAAGTAATATTTATTTGATATCTGTATTACATGTGTATATCACTTAATATATGTATCACATGTATTAGTCCGTATGCCTAGAAGCTAAAAAGGAGGATAACATTATGATATGATTGAAAAAGTGGTTAATTGATATCTCTTGGACATTTTAAAAATACTCCTACACGTGGATATGCATGTAATTATGATTTCTTAGAAAATCTAAAGGATGGCAGCTACTTTATTGTGATTTGTTGTATTTGCGGTTTTCAAGGAGTAATTATATATTAGAACTCTAAAGATCTTTGGAAAAAGAGTTTGATGTCATACGTTACTTGAGTTGCTTCACTTTAGTAGCTACCACCACCTTTATACGGAGAGAAGAGGTCAAAGTTCTTTAGTAATGAGTTATCTCTTAAAACTATCTCAACAGTACAACACTAAAGAGGTTTTATTCTGTTACTTGGATAATTATCAAATTAAATGTTCACCTTCTGTGTTGTTGAGGATTTCTATACCGGTTGATTATTTGAACAATCAAGACATATCTTTAATAAACGGTAATATTTTGTGGGCTATAAATCAGTATTTTCATGGATGGAAAAATACATAACTCACGAAAATTATTCTTGCACTTATTTACTGATATTTATCTAGCAACTAAATTTTGATTTAATCAAGTGCGAAAGTTGAGCAGCTAAGCAATTAACGTTTGATATTCTTTAGCTGGTATTGGGTAAGATTTAAATTGTTTATCTTTTTGTGCTAATTGATCATTGCATATAGTTGAGCCTTTAATTGTTAAATTGATTATTCTTGCATTGATCATAGACCATATTTGTATTGAACTTTTTATTGGACTAAGTGTAGTCTAAAGGTGTTAATCCTAGTGGATTAGAAAAAAGACTTACAAACAGGTTCAAGGAAGCAATGGTGCTTGAATAGTGCATAGGTGCACAAGGAGCAAGAATGCTCAAGAGAAATTAATTGTTAATTATTTTTTATAAGAATTTATTTTGTAACCAGTGTTTATTTATAAAGAAATAAATAAAGTGAGTCTCCAATACTAGTTGGTAATGGACGTGGACTAGGCTATTATTATAGAGGGTAATAGCTGAACCACGAAAAAAAAAATTTGGTGTTGATTTTATTATTTGCTTTACTTTAAAATCACATAAGCTATTTAATTATGTTAATAATTAAAATTTTGAATACTTGCATTATATTAAGATAATTCTTTACCACCAAGTATTTTAATTAAGTTATAAATTTAGCAGGATATTTTCTTGAAATAATCAATCAATTCAGTAGGTCATATTAATTCAGTAAACTGATTTCATAATTATAGTAGTCTGAAATTAATAGTTTAATTTAAAGTTTAAAAATTAGTCATAGTTTGCTCCCACACTTATGCAACCCCCTTCTAAGTGTGCCTAGATAAATTTCACAATCAAAGGAGTTTTTGAGAAAAATCATGTACCTCAGCTGTTAGGGTCCTAATTGATACCCTCCTAACTTTTATTTCTAGCTTTAATTAGCTAATCAACAACTAATTTGTAAATTATTACTACACAATTAGAATATGTATCAACTACTTTTTTGATCAGATTATTCTATTTATTCTCTTTCATATTATTACTACACTGCACATATTAACCATTAACAGGATGAAAAAAATAAATCTCACACTAAAGGAGGACTCACCATAAATATATTAATAAAAATTATTGGCCTTGTTGTCGGATTCCGATCTGGGTTTTACTTGAGAGGGTTTAACTATTTCTCTAGCGCTCTGTTCTTTTAGCCCTTCAATTACTCTTGCCAAGACTTTGCTCATGTGCCTCAAGCTCATGATCTTTGTAGATCTGATTAATTATCGGCAAATTCGGCATAATATCATCAATTTTTTTTTTCAATTCAGTCCGCTAGTTATTCTAGCGGACGATAAAGCCTCTTTTTTAAGCTAAACCATTAATAATCATAATGAACGTTAGAGATACTATTTGCTAGTTTTTACAGTTTAAATTGTCAGGTATAATTACTCCCTATCAATCCTTATATATAAATATATCACAGCCTATCCTCCAACTCAATTAATTAATCTGACTTCCAAACACACCCAATTTTAATCAATTGAAATCAATTTGATTTTTAACATAGTTAAAAATTAATTAATTAATTTCTCTTCCAATTTGATTTCCAACAGAAACTCAATTAATTTCATAGCACATCATCTAACTCAATCAATTTCAAATCAATATCACAACCTATCCTTCAACTCAATCAATTTCAAATCAATTAATTAATCTGGCTTCCAAACACACCCAATTTTAATCAATTGAAATCAATTTAATTTTTAACATAGTTAAAAATTAATTAATTAATTTGTCTTTCAATTTGATTTCCAACAGAAACTCAATTAATTTCATAGCCTATCCTCCAACTCAATCAATTTCAAATTAATTAATTAATCTAGCTGTTAAAAATCAAGTAATTAATCTGTCTTCCAATTTGATTTCCAACAGAAACTCAATAAACTCAATTAATTTCAAATCAATTAATTAATTAACACACCCAATTTTAATCAATTGAAATCCTACATACAACCCAATTTTAATCAATTGAAATCCCATATACAATTGATATTAGCCATTAATACATAATATTAACCATTAATACATAACAGAAAACCATTAATTCAGTTGCCTCTTCCAATCCAATAGTTTTTCTTTTCTTTCATCTTCAAAACCGCCACACGGATTCATGCTATACAACATTGCATTACAATTAAAGATACAGAGTTAAATCAATGTATAATCCAAAAGACAACACTCACTATAGCCATAAATATTAAAATTGGTAACATATAACGGATAATAGACAATCCAAAAGACAACACTCACTATAGCCATAAATATTAAAAATGGTAACATATAACGGATAAGAATTGATGACAAAAAAAAATAAATACTCATTAAATATAAAACACCTATAAATACTACTATCACATAAACAAAAACCCCAATACACAAATAATATCATACAAAATACTAAATAATGGATATCGTAAAGTAATTAATTTGTTTTTTAACTATATATATTCTTCCTATTTTGCATGTTATTTTTAAAATTTTATGTGTTTTCATTTATTTGCAGATCTATACCAACAAAAAACAAAAGGCAGAACAAACGCCAAATTATTAAAATAAGCGATGATAGCAGTAGTGACAATGGTGGTTATGGATATTCCAAGAATGCAAGGATCGAAGAAACTATTGTTACGCTACAAACAAAGATCGAAGCCATGAAAGAGAAGATTCAGAAAATTAAGCAACAACTATTAGTTTGTTTTTTTAACTAATATATTCTTTCTATTTTGCATGTTATTTTTAAAATTTTATGTGTTTTTATTTATTTACAGATCTATACCAACAAAAAACAAAGGGCAAAACAAACACCAAATTATTGAAATAAGCGATGATAGCAGTAGTGACAATGGTGGTTATGGATATGCCAAGAATGTAAGGATCGAAGAAACTATTGTTACGCTACAAACAAAGATCGAAGCCATGAAAGAGAAGATTCAGAAAATTGAGCAACAACTGAATGATCTTAAATAAAATGGGTTATCACAATAAAAATGGAACTGTGGAAGTAATAAAATAGCAATAGCAACATATTTATACATGTAATTGCTATGCCATGCAAAAAAAATCAAAAAATTTATATAAAAAAAAATATTATTATTATGAAAAATCTTTCATTCTATTTTTAAAAATTATACAATCGAAAAAAAACAAAATAAATTAAAATGCGATCGCTTTACCATCAACTAAGATATATAATGTTGGATGAATTCAATTGTCCACATAATTATTGGGTCGACCATTGAATTCACTTACGTTGACAATGATTCATCCCGTATACAATACACACACCAAATAAAAAGATCTAAACTATAATTTAGTTAAACTTTAAACATATGTTAGAATACACTTTCAAATGGTAACATGTTATGGTTAATTGTATTCTTGGTGTTTCAGAAAATATACTTAATTTCCACAAGATTAAGTGAACAAAACAAGTAAAATCCCAAACCACCACCTTTCCACAATTCAAGGATTCCTTTCATGTCTTAATCATAATATAACCGCCAGAGGGCTGGCTATCATCCATACAGTACCATCTGGTTTTAGCCAGATAAACCTCAAGAAACAAATGTTGCTTCAGATACGAGATGCAAAAACTATTTCATTGCTGTCAATAAATAATAAACAAGTAAATGCTATAGATACTACTAAAGGATTGAGACGGTAGTTTAAAACCTTGTCTATACATTAATCATCATCATCATCATCATCAATTTCGACACGAGTTCCTCGTACTCAGGTAAGTCTGGCAACATTTGCCAGAAAGTCATCGGACGCAGAAATGTTACTATTTACAGAATTGTTGATTTTACCATTCAGTAAACCTCATTAAAAAAAAATAAAAATTAAACAAATCACATGAGTGTGAATTTAACTGTAGAAACCACAAACCTCTTTCAGTGGCTATGTTGGCGCAATTTCAGGTTCCAATGATGACAATCCATCTTTACCCTCGGTCTTATTTTTAGGAGTGTCTGCTATTTTTGTGTCTTCTGCTTCAAACCCTTGCTTGAACCTATCATAGTTTGTAGGTTCGCTACTCTTGAATGGGCGTTCACCCAGTACTCTAACCAAATCATCTTGATGTATTGTTTCCTTTTCCAGTAGAAGCTCAGCAATCTGAGCTACATGGTCTTTGTGCTCCTCTATCAGCTGTACCGTGCGATCATATGCCTTACCCACCCATTCTCTCACTTCATTGTCGATAATTGCAGCAGTCTTGCTGCTGTATGGCTTTATCATCTCAATTGCATCATCCTGTTGAGGAAAAGAAAGAAGACCAACCTTGTCACTGAAACCATAGACTGCTACTTGGGCATAGGTCATCTTGGTCACTTTCTCCAAGTCATTTTGCGCACCAGTTGAAATCCTACCAACTAAAACCTATTTTCAAAAGAAAATCACATTAGTTCCATGGAGTGACTTGAAAAATGTTTTATTAGTCGTATAAGAACTTTTGAAGCCACTAATTGACCTACAGATCACAAGCAAAAACAAGTTTGAAGGAAATTATGTTATATGCTTGAGTAATTTTATGAACAGATACGTCCTCAATGATATTGCATGTCCTATAACAACATAGCAAGACATTACCCTCCCTAATAACGAAATCGTCCAAGGAAATGAGTTCTTTCTATATAATGATAATAATTTCCGGATAGCATTGCATTGACATTTTCAGAAGAAAAGCAACATAAGAAAATAACTCTAGGCTTTTTAAGATCTACTACTGTTTGATATGTAATCTTCGGATGGTAATAAATGGCATGTAATTCCTCATTTAACAATTACAAATTAAAACATTTACTTTTATTGCTCAGAACCATTGGAAAACATCAAAACTACAGATTTAAAGCGTAAATAAAAGAAAACAAACACATGAAATCCAATGCTTTCTGGTGCCCTAGAAAGTCGCACAAACTTCATTGATTCTATGAAGTATTATTTAGAATTCATTCGATCCCATAGCTACCATGGAAAATTTTCATACTCCTTCCATTCCAAAGGAAGAGTCCCATTTGCGAAATTTGAAAACTTTAAGGATATATTTTTCTTCCATTTATATCCCTAAATATAATGAATGTTTAATCTAGCAGTTGTGGCATTGTAGTTAAATCGTGTTGTTAATCCAGAGACATTAAGTCATTATATACAATCATCTGTAAAAAGAGAACTCCTTTTGTGGAACAAAACTTTTTTACAAATGGGAATCTTTTGTAGTATGGAGGGAGTAATATATAGTAGTTGTAACTTAATTTCTAACACAAAATAAGTAAAATGCTTTGTTTATTGATGATTGAAAGTCCAATAACATAAAACATGAGATCACTGCAGGAGGTAAGAAAATTGCATTCAAAGGGCTAAAATATGCTCATCATTCATAACTTGATTAATAAAAAAAGGGAAGGAGGAGGGATTCAATTTATTAACCTGCTCAGCTGCTCGACCACCAAGAGTCATGCATGTCATATCAAAGAGCTGCTCTTTGGTCATTAAAAGGTTTTCATTAGGAACGTACTGAGCAAAGCCAAGAGCTGCAGTACCACGAGGAACAATTGTTACTTTAAGCAAAGGTTCTGCATGTTCCAAAAACCAACCAGCAACAGCATGTCCTGATTCATGGTAAGCAACAGTCCTCCTTTCCAGCTTGCTTATAACCTGCACACAGAATAGTCAAGTGATTCCCTCGTGTTTTAATAAAATCTCATTGTTAAACGTAAAAGTTTTTACTTCTCAACTAAAATGATCACCGGAACACCCCTCCACATAATCCTCAAAGGATTAGCAGAGCACATGCATTTCATAAGCAATAAGCAATTCAAATATTTTTACCAATAAGTATCTATATTTTACTAAAAAATCCATAACTTACAAGTATGATCTAAAAGAACAACAATATTCATGTTTGGATGGTACAACAGAGACCAAATTATACCAAGTTTTTGGCTCAGCAACCATTTTTTTTCCCTCCTGTGAAACTGTATAATCCAACAAAGGACAAATGTACAATGATGAAGTTCTAATATATAATTTCATTTTTTATGTAATCATTTTCTATATAAGTAAAAATCCTGAAACATTCTACTCCAAGTCTTTATAACTTTAAGGTCCTTAAAGGAGGAAGTAGCACTATACCACATCATAAAGTTTCATAATAATTTTTAATAACTGAATTTCATAAGGATCACACAATTGATTTCCAGACATTAAACTGTGGTAACAAGAGATGTTATAACATGGGAAAAGTCGGATACCTTGTTCTTCTTCTCCAAACCTCCAATAACCCTGTCTATAGCTGCTTCAAAATGTTCCATTTTGATCAGTGCAGTCTCACTCCTTGCTGCAATTAAAGCAGCCTCATTACAAACATTTGCAATATCTGCTCCGGCAAATCCAGGAGTCAGAGCAGCAAGTCTCTGGGAGTAAAATGATGGATCTTGATCAAGTTTCAACTTTTTCAGATAAATGCGAAATATTTGGTCGCGTCCTTTAATGTCAGGTTTATCAATTGTAATTTGACGATCAAATCGACCAGGCCTTAGTAACGCTTTATCTAAAATATCAGGTCTATTTGTGCCTGCGAGTACAACTACTCCAGCAGTGGTCCCAAATCCATCCATCTCTACCAACAACTGATTTAAAGTACTTTCACGCTCATCATTGCCACCTGAAAATCCCCCACGCCCTCTTGCTCGACCAATTGCGTCTATCTCATCAATAAACACTATACTAGGTGCACATTGTCTTGCCTCTTGGAATAAACTCCTGACCCTGGCTGGTCCAACTCCAACAAACATTTCCATAAAATCTGACCCAGATATCGAAAGAAAAGGTACACCAGATTCACCAGCAGTTGCCTTGGCAAGAAGTGTCTTACCAGTCCCGGGAGGACCTACAAGAAGAGCACCTTTTGGAATCTTAGCTCCCAACTCCTCATATTTCTTTGGATTTATTAGGAAGTGAACAAACTCCATGATTTCTTGCTTTGCCTCATCACAGCCAGCCACATCTTTGAAGAATACCTGCACAATCAAATAAGAAAGAAATTGCCTGAACTTGAATGGATTATAAACTTTCTTGAAGGGGATTATTATTTGAAACTTATAATGGTGGGCTAATTTATGAAACATCTGACGACAAAACTAATCAATGAAACACCATAGCTCACCTTATTCTTAGCATTTTTATCCAGTTTTGTAACATTTTCTTTTCCCATATTGAATATTCCGCGAGCACCCTTTCCACCAGGACCACCAACACCCATTCCACCCTGCAATCTTTTTCCCATATACCAGAGGGATCCTAGAAGTAAGGCTGTTGGAGCAAACCTCATCAGTTCTACAAACCAATCCATTTCAGAGACATACGTTACTGGAACATAATTGTGAGGATCAATCCCTAGTGCATCCTGGGCTTCCTCCAATTTCTCTTCAAAAGTATCGACACTTCCGATATTAAAAAAATATTTACACCGTCTCACATTTCCTTTACCACGGCTACCATTAATAGGTCTCTGGATAGACTCATCATTGGTTTCATTAGTAGTAGATCGTGGGCTCTTTACATATACTTTCACTACTGATTTATTGCTAACAACAATGTGGTCCACCAATCCAGGCTCAAGTAGTTGGTTTTTGAACTCTTGGAAACTAATCTGAAGAACAAATCCAACAATCAATTAGGAGAATAAAATAAAACATGAGATACAAGAGTACTACTTATTTCCTTCGAATAATGAAAGAAGATATAGAGGTAAACTGATGGATACAACATACGTAATGTTAAAGACATAACCAACAGAGATAAAAAGCACAAAACAAGCATTTAAGTCATCAGACATTGACTCATTGAGACAACACAATAATTAATACATAATACACAATATATCGCTAGAAAGTTTTCAGTTACCTAGGCATTAAAGAAAGCAAATCCAAGGGTTTGTCTTGTGTACGACCCCAGAAGTTCCTAATATATGTTCTCAATATTAGATTGGTCAGCTGACCCACAAGTCAAAAACAAATCCATTTACCCCTGCTAATTGGACTTTCTCCGCTCTATGTAATCACCAAACCGATTAAACTTAGCTCCAAAAGAATATAAAATGCATACAGAAAGAAGTGAAAAATTAAAAGAGCAGACAAACTTGAGTGAGAGGTCAGGAGAATTATCGATATCTCATCAGTCAATCAAAATATAATATAGTAATATACAAATACAGAATGCCGATCAGCCAACAAGTTATCTCAAAAACATAAAAGTGTTATTGACTTTCTACACATTAAATAATCAAATAAAAATGTTTAAACATTAAAGTTTAGTTAAAGAGTAACCTGCTTCTGCTCACGTGGACCCATAACTATGAATGAAAGGACAAACCCAATAAACATCAAGGGTGTTAAAACATTTTGATACTGTTTCATGTTCTCCTGATAATTCCCATGATCACCTGTGCTCGAGTCCCCTGGTGAAATCCACAGAAACAAGAAGAATTACATGCCAAATATATTAAAAAGGGGGAAAATTAGATGAGAAAACAAATTCATAGTATATAGATTACAAATAGAAAAGGAAAGATGAATTTCAGAATACATGATCCTAAATAATAGGTAAAACTCAAAATCTTATTTAGTCAAAAATGTGACCAGGTTTCCATCTGCCAGACTATCTCTGTCAGCAAAAGAGAGACCTGCCTCTTCTTTTTTTCTCTGTTTTCTTACTTTTTCAAAAAGGAAACTGATACTTTCACATGACTTTTGATATTTCCACATGAAAACCATCGCTATAGATCCTATAGCTACGGTGTTTACCGTCGCTATACATCTATAGCGACACTTTTCATGTGGAAATATCAAAAAGTCATGTGGAAATATCAATTTCCTTTCAAAAATTAAAGTTTGTACAAAACAGGCTTAAACATAATTTTGTTGACTGATTAAATTATTTTTTCCCTAATATTAGACTTTAAAGACTAAAATTTATTATTAGAGAAAAAAAAGTCTAACTGTGTCCTATGCAGAGTTGCAGACCTTATAATTTGGAGGAGGAAAAAAAGCACAAAGCGTAGAACTCTATTTCCAGTCAGGAGGGAGTATAACTTTGTTAATTTCTAGCAAGACATTATCATTAGAAATGTCTGCATGTGCACATGCACACAAACAAACAACAACCTAGAGTATCATATATGCTTTTTATACCAGTGAACAAAATATGCATGCTCATCAACATCATATATTACAGAACCACAATACATAGTAGCCTCCAGTAACATTTGAAATGCACATTCCCACAGACCAGCAATCATAAACGTCTAAAATTGTTATCCCAACACAAAGATGTCCACTGGATACTAATCAGTCTCCCCACCCCAACATTGAACATTGAAATACATGACATAGAATAAAATCCGTATATGATCCCAGAACTTGGTGAAAGGCTACATAATTACATATATTTCACGACAAAATGATCTCATTAGGACACTGAATACTTCAATGCAAAATTGGCATTAATGGACCAGCACTTAAAAAATTAAAACTCCCTCCATTCCGTAAAAAGCCCATTCACAACTTTTACAAACATTTAGGATGTGCTCCTCCGTTCAAATTATAAGATCATTATTAACTTCTAAAAGTTAATTTGAGATATTTCCAAACTCAAAATTGACATGATTCATTAACAATTATGAAACAATAAATCTTATAAGTAGTAGATTATTTTAGATAATTTACGATGTTCATCATTGTATTGACTAGAAGTGAATGAAGCTATGTCAATTTTGAGTTTTAAAATTTCTCAAATTGACTTCTAAAAGTCCATCCATGGTCTTATATTTCGAAAAGTAGGGAGTATTTTTTTTTTCATGTTTACCCTTTAAATATATTCATGGCATGGTAAAAAAATAATGATGATAAACTTGAGAACCGTGAGTCATTTTATACTACTATCAAGAATAATGAAAAATGAGAACAACTCTTCAGGGGATTTTTTTTTTTTTTGTAAATGGGAATCTATTTGTGGAAGAAGGTAGTAAATCAATATGAGCACTCACCTCACAGCATGTCATCCTAGTCTCACAAATATGTCATAGTAAGTAACTGCTTGCTCAAAATCTGAGTAGTGGTTAACTATAATCATACCTTTAGAATCTGATTTCTTACCCTTTCCTTTAGGAACTGCCTTTTTATTCTTCGGAAAATAATTTTCACAGTCTGCAATCACATTACCAAAAAACAAAAGGACCATCAACACGCTGCAGCAAAACCAAAACTAAACAACAACGCAATCCAAAAGCTCACACATTTCTTACTTCTTCTTTTGGGAGCTTTGCTGCAAAATAGCCTTCGAAGCCTAGGATTCACAAAAACAGAATCAAGCTCTGATAAAAATGTTTGAGAAACAATTTGCCTCCCACTCGCAGCTCCAATTGAAGTTAAGTATCCCCTAACAAGCCCTAATCCACCATCAACGCGTGCATTCCACACATTCACAGATTCATTTCTTACAGCATAATTACCAGATATAACACTCTGCGCATAATATATAAAGAAATCACAAATTTGTATCATTCGCAACACAAAAATTACAATAAAAATTAAATAAAAGCTTCACCTTTATGAATGTAGAACAAGAGGAACGAGGGAGGGAGCGTCCAATACGTGAAAATATCATTATATTGATGATTCGAACTCGAATTGAACGATTTTATAAAAACCTAAAATATAAATTTAAAAAATAAAACAAACGATTTTGATTATTTCCCTCGTAAATTAGGTTTAACTAAGCTTCAATTAGATCAATATAAAGGCCAAGGAGTAAATATATATACACAAGTAGATAGGACGATTGGGTGGAGAGAGGGGAAGATGTTGCATGAGTTGGGAATGAAGGTGCTGAAGTAAAAAAATAAAGGAACTGTTTGTTTACCGAAAATAGCTTTAATTCCTTTTTTGTGTCACCCAAACGAGACCCATACAAACACTGGACCCATTTTGAATTGGGCTCGACTGTTCTTGCATAAAAACCCAAAAATAAAACACAATTTATAATATTTTGAATTTTGAATATGATTCATTCCACTTCAATTTTATAATTCACATGGGCCTTTTAGGGTTTATAATATTTAAATATTTCAAATATATAATAATGGTGACTCTATATACCAACATCAAAACACAAAGGAGCATAATAATCAAGAGGAGACCAAGAAAAAGAAGGTGATGAAGTGGGGGGAGATGGGCAAGAAGAATCGGATGAAGAATGAGAAGAACTACAATTAGTGCCGATTTGTGGATTTCTTATAACTAATGGCACCATATCCTCGAGCAACCCTTTGGGTCCAACTTCTTCCTGGGCCAGGATTGTAGCGTCAGAATTGACATTTCCTAGTCGTTCTTCTTCTTGTAATGGTTGGTCTTCTTCATGGGCTTGGGCCAGTGGAACTGACATTTTGGGCTTCTTAGCAGGTGGACTGGCATTGTCCAACGTAAAAAAGGGGTATGTAAAGTGGAGGTGGAGCCCTTCGTAAGTGATGATGAGAGTGTCCGGGTCATCAGTACATCGTTGGACTTGCTTTTTGGCACCGCATCTGGGGTTGGTGCACCTGTAGTAGCTCCTGGTTCAAGTTTACAACACAACACATAAAAAGAGTGTAACAAAAAAATATATCTACGTCCATATTCAGTACCATATTTAAGGACGAACATAAAGATAAAATATTAATAAAAAATGAAAGATAAATATTTTTATTATTATTTTATCTTTGTGTGCATTTTTAGATGTGGTACTAAATATATACATACATACATGCTCTTGTTCGTGAATCTGACCGAAATATTTATAACGGATCGTCTGTCGTTAAAGCTCATAATGAGCAATGTTATGGGCTTTAAGAACTCTGTATCCAATTAAAGATCGTCCGTTAATCTGACCAAATTAACATCTATATACATATACTCGTGTGACAAATATTGACAAGAGGTATCCAATTACGAATGTATTTTTATTAACACTTTTATGCCTTGTGCATTAATTATGCGGACTTACTACTTGGGTACAATTTTGTTAAATTTGTAAAGGTATATCGGATTTAGTTAGAGTGAAGTTGGCATCAACTTTATCGTATTAAGTTATATAATTTTTTATTGTATGAGTTATAGAAAATATTAAATTAATAAGTTCTATAATTTTTTTATTACATTGATTAATGTAACATTTTTTATAAGTCATGCAATGAGAAGTTATATGAACTTATATTCCATTCATAATTATTAACTTTTTGACTGGATTATGCATTGCTCGACTATCTTTTGTATCTTAATGTTTGTGCATGGCACATGGCACTCTTAAGGATGTACTCATCATCAATGTTAGAACTTGGAATATATATTTTGTTCTACATTAAATATCTTGAAAAAGTATAATGAGTTGGACCAACTTTTCTCATAGCCCATTATTTTTGAGTTAGAGAGTCTGGATAACGAAATTAGGGTTAGAGTTTCATGTTGGATGAGGAGGAGAGAAATCCACGAAGAGTACGAAATTGATTGATGAATTGAAGAGGGAGAAGAACAGGTGAACGATTACTCCAATAACAAGTGACAGAACTCTTAGGATCCAAGAACCTTGTTAGGGTAGCAAAGATTCAGAGAGTCTTCTTGAGTACTTCGGGTTGAGAGAGAATCTCCAAGTCTTCAGTCCTCCCAAAAAGTTCTGAAAGTCCTTTCTTTATAAAATGGAAGGGGCATTAATTATAGAGTTTCTTAGAAAGTGGTCACATGCCAGGCACATGTCCTCGGGAAAATTCCAAAATACCCATAGTCACCAGAGTAATGCCCAGATCATACTGTTCTTCTAGCCACCAATCCAATCCCTCAATCAATTCCCAAAATGAGTCCCCTCCACGAGTCTTTTGCCTCAGGACACGTGGAGACTTCTCTCGAGCTTCGCACATTTATTTTTGACTTTTTTGTCATTCATTTAATTATATTGTGAACTCAAATTTGTTCATTTAATTCAATTAGGTCACGTGAATCCTAATTTGCACTTGGGACCACATTTGTCTCCTGCGAGAAAGTTGCGATTCCAAAGACACGATCATGCAAGAATACTTTGAGCTTCTGAACGATTTTTTGGGGCTCAATTTTATAAGTCTTGCAAACGAGGTCCTAGAAGAAAGAACCCCTAGGGGGCCGAACCCTAAGGGTTAAACCTTAGGAAGACAAGACCTAGAAGGACTCTTCCTTGAACATCTTGGGAAATCTTCTGAAAATCTTTCTAGATCTTGCTCAATCTTTGTTTCCTTAATTTTTTCTGGAAATTGAAACAAGATTGATCATCATATATTATTAAATAAAATTCTATCTTGTGAACTAAATCAAATCTTATTTTATTTTTTGAAATAAAACTTTCTTTTGGAAATCAAATATTTCCTTTTTATTTAGGAATAAAATCAAATCTTATTTTATTTTGAAAATAAAATCTATTCTTTTTATTTGGAAACAAAATCAAATCTTTTCTATGTTTAGAAAATAATATCTTTCTATATTTTTATTTAGAAGCAAAATCAAATATACTTCTATTTTTGGAAACATGAAATCCTTCCCTTAATATGTCATAGAATGGCTGTTTCCTTTATTGATGCAAGAATACTTGGGAATATATGTATATCTCCCAAGTTATTCATGCCTCACTTTTCATCTTGCTTCGTCATAGAATTTTCTCTCCTCCGTCAAATCGAAAAATCATCAAGAAGGCATGAAACAAACATTTTTCAATTCGGGCAAATAAAAAAGTTAGGAAAAAGACTCTTCCCTATAGGGCCGAACCCTAGGGCGTACCCGAACCCTAGAGATTCCATCCCTTCTTCTCGTCTTTACTTTCTTTCCATTTTTTTGTTTATTGGAATGCTTTCTTTGAGATTTTTTCTTGATTTGCTTCATTTATTTCTCTTTTCAGGTAATTGTAGTCTTTCTTTTCCAGGCCACCTCTGCTTAACAAGGATTTTGACTTTTTCTCTGGATATTCTCAAAGAAAGGCTATAATTTTTCGTGGCGAAGAAGTATTCATTCCGAGCGGTTGATTCTTCGAGCGAACCCTATAGGGGGGCCAAACCCTAGCGACCGTGGCCTCACGCTTTATATTTTTTTTCCGTCATTCCTTTACTCTTCTATTCGAATGACTTCCTTTACTTGTGCTTTTTCTTGCTTCCTCTTTCAGACAACTCTAATCTTTCTTTTGTTTTCTGAGCCACATTACCTTGATTATATTTTAGTTTTTTTCCTCAGATCATAAAGAAAGATTGACTTTTTTTGACAAACCACGAAGGAAAAAAATGCTCCTTCTTTCTTTTGTTTTCCCAGCCACATTATCTTGATCATGTATTGGTATTTTTCCCTTGGGTCATAAAGAAAGGTTGACGTTTTTCGATAAAACACGAAGGAAAAAATGCTACTTCTTTCTTTTGTTTTTCGAGCCACATTATCTTGATCATATCTTGGTTTTTTCCCTCGGATCATAAAGAAAGATTGACGTTTTTCAACAAACCACAAAGGAAAAATGCTCCTCCACGAAGGAAAAAATGCTCCTCAGCGGGACCACCCTAGGTGGCCGAACCCTACCAAACCTTAGGGGGTCGAACCCTAGGAGGCAAATCAGCAAATGATGGGAAAAAAATAAGTCTGAGAAGGGTGGTCGCTATTTTGACCATAACTTTTGATCCACATGGAATTATAGGGCCTATAATATATCAAAATGAAGCTAGCGATGAGCTCTACAATAACATCAACTTTTGCCAAGAAAGACACCGTTATAAGTCCAAAAAAGGCTTGGAAGAATGTGTTCGGGCTGTCCGAAGTTTTTTTAAAAAATATCAGAATTTTTTTTCCTCCGTAATTGTGATTTCTAACTTTCGCTGACTTTGTTTCTTCTTCTTTTCAGGTGTTCTTAAGTTTAAATCTCAAACTTTTCTTCTTTGCCATGGTAAACACTTAAGTTCAAATGTTTTCATTTACCTCATTTCTTTGTTTTTTGGAATCCTTATATGCTAGATTTTCATTGATGGCAGGCCCTTCCCATTGAACGTTATGCAAACTCGAAAACTGCCAAGGAGACCCCATTCATCAGTGAGTGGGGAAGGACTCCCCTTCTTTGGGCCTTTTGACATTGTTTGGGAGAAAGCCAAGACTTATGACCGTATAACTTTTCCTCTGTCAGAGAAAGGAGGCTTGTTTTTATATGCTGCGGCTTGCGGAGGTTTAGAGGACTTCCCTCATTTTGATCGCATTCCCCGCATATGCATAGAGAAATAAGAGTACCCTTTCAGTCCCATTCGCTTCTTGTCTGATTCATCCGGTCACATTGAGGAAAGGCATTATATTGGACCGACGAGATCCTTGGAAATTTTGATTACGTGGATATACTAAAGAGTGCATGAATTTTACGTTGCATTTAGCTATTTAGGGATCTAAATATCCAATAGGACCATGATGCCCTTACCATATTGATTTCACGCTGGTGCTCCTCTACATGCACATTCGTTATTGCTTGGGGAGGAATTCACCCCTACTCTAGAGGATGTCTATGCCATCTACCGGTAAGTTTCTTTTCTATTTCTTTCATTCATCTTCATTTTTCTTGGGGTTATGTACTTATTCTGAACTATATCTTGTAGCCTTCCTGCTGCTGTTTCACCTTCTTGTAGTCCATCCAACATGTCCTCTAGAGATATCGAGTGTGTTATGTAAGACCCCGAATTTTATGAAATAAAAGTATTAAATTTTTCTTATAATTGTTATTCAGTAAATGGTTAAATTGATAAAAAGTTAAAGTTAAGGGTAATATATGAAATTTTTCAAAATACGTAAGTGGTTATAAAATACTCATTTCTGTTAGGGAATATTCGTTTGTCGTGGAATATTCTTCACGCGTGGGAATATTCGTATGCATCTGACGCAGCCCATTTAGGGGCCCCATAATGTAATAACTGTTGGATGAAGAAAAAAGCGACAAGTTTGAATTTTTATAAATAATCACGTAATTGTTACCAAGATAACACTTTGTTGGAATACCCGGTGGTTAAAATACGATGTCTACGTTGTTGCAAAAATGGCGCACCAGATTGCATAATATTTTTTAAATTATTGATTCTTACGTATGAAGGCCACTACTCAATAATTGTTACAAGAATTGGTCACATCAATATTTTATTTTATTGGTTCAATAATTGTTGCGTTGATATTTTATATTGTTGTTTCAATAATTGTCACTGCACAATATTTCCCATTATCAGATCAATAATTCATATTATTTGAATAATATTATTAGATAACATTATTGGCAATGTCTAGAAAGTTCTGTCAAGGAGAGGTTTGGTCATCTAATCATTGCGCGCCCAAGAAGGAGAAATCCTTATCTGAAAGCCCCTCTTCCTCGGAACTACTGGTTGTCATAATTGTAATTCTGTAATATTATTTGTGAATAATTAATTATTGATTTATATGATAAGGAAATATTTATTTGATGCGGATATAAATGATGGATTTATTTATCATGTGGTTATAAATGAAGGAATTAATGTTGAGGTGTTTTATCAGTATTTTGTCGGATTGAAGGTATTAAAAGGTCAAATCGGTGTTTTTAAAGCTCTATTGCGTGAGTTATAATTTTAATCCGACCGTTGGATCGTTGTGATTTTTGAATATGTTATACATATATAAGTTGAGTATATGTCTACAAATTTTGAACTGTTAAAAATGAACGTATGATTTGTTATGAACTTTAAGAGGTGACTGGTTCAGAAATTATTGAAGTTTCTGAATTTATCATTTTGGTAGAAAATTCTAGAATGCGTGGGCCCCACCTATGGTTGGTGAGAAATGTGCTCAAATTGAATTTTAAATGTGGTGGGTGGCAATAGTAGCAGGTAAAGCCATCAGGTAGTAGGTCAAGTCTGCTTCGGCGTGTTAATATTTTCCTATAAATAGAGGGCTAAGTTAGAATTGAAAATAGCACCAGAAACATAAGTTTTCTCTCCATATATTATTGAGCGTATTTTTGTAAGTATTTTGATACTTTGAGAGTTACTAATCAGTGCAAGTTTTCTTCAGCGTTATATCCGATATTCCAGTCAGAAGTACTGCTCTTTTGAGGTAAGGGTTTGTAAGGGTTATTATGTTTCTTCAGTTTTGTAATTTTTATGACCTTCAAAAATTCTGAAAAAATTTGAAATGATATTTTGATGAGTTTTCTCGATTGTGTCCAAAAATGGCAATTTTTGGATGTATAGATTAGGAGTTATGAATTTTGTGGGAAAAGACTATTTTAAAAGTAAACCCTTATAACTCCTTGTGGTTAACTCCAAAATTGATGAAATTTTTATTGGGAGTACATCTATATAATATTAGTATACCTTGTAAATTTCAGAATTTTTGGATAAAAGTATAATTTATGATAAATGTCTAAATATTCGGCAGTTTTGGCCATGTGAAAAATAGTAAATGAATTTTAAAAATTCCGAGAAAAATATATGTTCAATATGGGACTATATTCTGCTAAATCCTAGAAAAGAAAATTTATTTATACTGAGTTGGTATTTTTCATGAAAATGATCTAGTTATGAGTAAATTAATTAAATATGTTATGTGAAGTAACAAAATTGGAGAATATGATTTTATGGCTTGGAAATCCTATATAAGGTATATGCAAATTTTTGATGAGGGTTTTGGTTATTGGTGATGAAAATTTATGAGTTTGGCATTTTAAGGTGATTAAATGCATTAATTAGTAAAATATAAATAATTAAAATAAATTATTTATAAATTTAAGAAATGATTAAAATATTGTGGTAGTATTAATAATATTAGATTATGAGATTATTAAGTGATTTATAACATTTGGATTAAGGTGTTATGAAATCGTTGATTTATGAATCTTACTCTTGAGATTAAATCTATATGTTGATTATATTGTTTTTATTATCATATATAACATTCTTATAACCCTAAAGATGATATTTCTCTTTAACTTGAGTATAAAGATGGGTAGATTATTGGTTTGATCGTGACTATAGGTTCTCTTTGGCCAGTAGTGCAAAGATGAATTGTTGACTAGTGTGATCATGATCATTGAATTTATAATTGAATATCTTTAGCTTAAGTGCAAAGGTGAATTGATCAACATGGTTATAATTATTGTTTATATAACTTCTGAAATAATTATATATTTCTTTGAGATATTAATATCTTTGGCCCGTAGTGCAAAGATGACATGTTGTTGAATATCTTTGGCTTGTAGTACAAAGATGAATTGTTGATGAATATCTTTGGCCCGTAGTGCAAAGATGACCTGTTGTTGAATATCTTTGGCCCGAGTGCAAAGATGACCTTTTGTTGAATATCTTTGGCCCGTAGTGCAAAGATGAATTTATTAGTATGATTATGAACAAGAACTGTGATTTGGTATAACCATGATCTTTGATGTTTCAGGTAAAGACAGGTGATGAAAATTATCTTCGTCCTGGATGAGAAGAGGAATTTAGAATCACAATTATGATTATGAGTTATTCATATGATTGTGGAAAGGAACTGTTGATTGATGTTACAGGGATAAAATATTATTGGTGGACTTTTAATGTGGAGAAGATAATAGACTTTATAGTCTATTCGACTCTTCTAATGGATTGCTTCGCTCACGCCGCAACTATGGTTGAAAAGTTTTATCATCTACCATATGTTCTAAATCTCTGATTTATTACTGATGAAGGCTATTGATAATTTAATTATCTTTAGTAATGATATTATTTATTGAGCTAGTTGTGCTCACCCTTTTGCTTCACAATTCCTTTCAGGTAATAAGAGTATTCCCGGGTCGAGCGGGGATAACAGAGGAATAGAACGGTGGTCTATAGTAGTTGAGGTTCTCCCTAAATAGTATGGAAATAGTTTTATTGAGAACTTTAGATAAGTGTGTCGTATTGTATACGTCATTTGATATTTAATTTTGGTGAATCGAATAGGGTGAGGTGAACCCAACTTTGGAAGGGTGTTTTGCCACTATCATACAAGATGTCTAATGACATACAACCTCGTGTTATCATAAGACAGGGTTGTGCACATCCACTGGCTGAGTATATCTACGAGCACTACCTATATGATCTCGGAGTTTGGTTGAAACATAACTTTCAATTGCAGACGGTGGAAATAGTTATATGTCAAGAGAAGACTCACCATTGGAAGGAATATGATAGTAATCTTCTCGTTTTTCTTTTGGGTCTATTGGATCAACCAAGGATAATTCTTTGGACATATGACATCTATCATAACTTAGATTCATAGCCTCCCATGTACGAAGGTTTCCTTGAGCACTTCCCAAAGATTGTAATTTCTAAAACAGTTATTGACTGTACCTTTATGTAAGGTATCATCTTGAGAGTGTCATTCCACTATTGGGACATGAGTCACAATTGGTATATATTTGTAATAAAACTCACAAAGATATGTGTTGTTGTAGTAATAGAGTTGTAGTTGTTTTCTGTACCATGTATTTGGCGACTCAGAATAGGTTGGATGGATTGGACCTATTTTGGGGGTGTCACATGTTATATACTTGACAGAATCCTTCAGGCGGGCTTCCAATTACACCTCGCAATTTAAGGGTGACATACTCCTTTCAAACTTCTTCGAGACCTCCAGCTGGCAGAAAACTTCTTGGTTATCTTGGGTACGCTACTTTCTTCGGGATTACAAGCTTAACCAATTGGATAGTTCCTTCTTTTTATTTAATTCATTTAGGTCATATGTGAACCCTTAACTTGTACTTGGGCTCACATTTCCCCCCTGCACGTAAGTCACACTTTTGGTGGGACGATTGTGCAAAATATTTCAAATGTTTAAGTCTTGCTTCAAGTTTTTGAACAATTCGCGAAGCTTGATTTTGCAAGCCTCGAAAATGAAATTCCTAGTAGAGGGACCCTCTAGGGGGCGAACCCTAGGAGGGCGAGTCCTAACGAGGAGCTCTCCTTGGATATCTTGGAAAATCTTTGATCTAATCCTTCCAAGTCTTATTCTTTCTTAAAATTTCTCTCTTCTTCAAAATCAAGAAGTCACCGAGAAGGCATCAAGTGAGCGTGCTTCAAATCAGGGTGAACAAAAGATTAAGAATATCTTTCCTCTAGGTGGCCGAACCCTAGGGGGTGGTCGAACCCCAGGTGGCTTCGACGTTTCCTCCCGTTTTTTAATCTCTTTTCCTTTCTCTTGCATAGCTATTTTATATTTCTTTTATTATTGCTTCATTTATTTCTTCATTTTCAAGAGATCGTAGACTTTCTTTTTCGGGTAATCTCACCTTAACAGGATTTTGGCTTTTTTCTCCTGATATTCTCAAAGAAAGACCACACCTTTTTTCGTAATGAAAAAACGTTCATTCTGGGAAATTGATCAACAAGCTAGGAGAAGTCAAAGGTAAGATGGGAGAGCCTCCCTAGGTGTTTGAACCCTAGGAGGCATTGGCCTCTTCCTTCCTAGATCATCTTGAGTGTCTTATTCTCGAAATGCACAATCTTTCTCTCTATTCTTTGCGAGAAGAAGACTTAGATAGATTTAGTTATGAGGTTAATGACTTCTCGATCCTCTATGTGCCTTGACATGTCTCCCTTCTGTGCTAGGCTGGATCTCTTTACTTCCAATTATCATGTTGTTGCACTTTGTTCGGAGGTAACTTAACATTATCATTAGAATGAATTACTTTATGTAAAGCTTTAGGAGCTTCAAGATTCCATGGATAAATTGAAGACCAAGTTTCAGAAATTAAGTCAGCTTCCCAAGACCTTGAGGAACTGATAGCCTCAAATACGAAGGCTCGGGATACCACCATTGTCGACTTGGAGGCTTTAACTATGATGTGAATGATATTCCTATTTATATATGATTTGATTATATATATATATATATATATATATATATATATATATATATCCAATTTCTTGAATGAATATGCAAGTATGCTTGCATTAAGAAAAGTCATAAAGTCCTTTGATAGATATAGATAATAGAAACATATGTACAAGGACTTAGAATGAATTGATCAAATGTGTTAGTTGATCCTACATAAAGTAAAAACAACTTTGTAAAGTCCTTAAAAAGAAATGATGTACAAGGACTATAAATATAGAAAAGATCAAGCATGTTAGGTTGATCTTATGATGTAATAGATAGGCTTGTCTCGATCGTCGAGCACTCGCACTGTAAATCGTAGTCTCCCAGAGAGAGTCAAGAATAACTCGAGAGCTATCGAGGCGTAATCAGAGTCTCGCAAGATAGTAGATCTCGAGTTCGTAGATCGCCAGAGAGACGAGGAAGGATCAGTAGGTGTGTCGAGTAGCACTTCCTCGAACCGTAGTCTACATCGAGGAAGTCATGTTCGTAATCGTAGAGACAACTCGCCGCCACGAGCCGACCGAGTATCTCGCCAAAGCTAAGTCAAGAATCGTAGACTACACTCGTAGTCAGAGTCTACTAATCATACCAAAGGCGTAGATCGTAGTCGAGCAAGATCGATGAAGACAACAAGCACAACGATAGAAATCGTAGTGTCAAGATCTCGATCTCGTAGTCGTAGTGTTCTCGCATGTACCAAAGTCAATCGTAGAGTGCGTAACTAAGACCTCAACAGATGTGCTCACAATGCCAAAGCGTAATCATAGAGCAAATACGATTCTCAACAAATGAGCACTCCTCTAAATATCCAAAGGAATGAAGCCTCCGGTCGGTAATGCAAAGATACATCCCACCTCAAGGAAAACCAGAGAGCACTCAACGAATGGCATGCAAGCTAATAGAAGATCTAAGCATCAACTCAATCAAGATCCAGATTGAGTTGAGAAGCTTATTCAAGATGAAGTCTTCCACAAGATGATCATAAGAAGACTTCAGAATCGACTAAGGAAAGTCAAGATATGCAAGAGCCGCCAAGAAGAAAGATGACAACGATCTTGGAAGTAACCAGATCGTAGTGTTTGCCAAACAAAGAAGGAACCGATGGAGTACACACAAAGATACCGGTCACCTCCTCAATAACAAGGCTAAAGTGATTAAGCATCGGGTCACCCATCATGATAAGTGAACGGAGATCACAAGGAGAAAGCGAGCCGACACGCCACAAATCAAGTGTCTTGTTATTCGTAAGAGGCCGAGCAAGGAATCAAGCCATCAAGATTCGAGAATAGTCGAGGCAAATGTAAGTGATGAAGCATCGCACAAAAGAGAGAAGAGATGTTCTACATCAAGATCAAGTGAACAATCTCAAGATCGTAGTGTTGTTCTCTACTAAATAACAAGACACTACGATCAAGTCCATGAAGACATGCATCGTAATCGTAGAGTTCGAATAAATCAAGACCAAGCATCGGCAACGGTTCAATCAAGGGTAATATTCTTGACAAGAGCTTATCGAGAGCATCGATGCAAGGACAACCTCTCGATCGAGAAATCGGCGGGTGAAATAAAGTCGCCGACCGCCCAAGATATCAAAGTGACATATCCGACAGGTTGGTGAAACAAAGAGATCAGCAGTGTCGAAGTCAAAAAAGATGTCATGTCACATCTGCAGCCGCACTAAATAACTCGAGATCTCAAGGCAATTTGAATAACTTTCAACGCTACTTTCCAACGGAAGATTGGGAAGTAGTATAAATCAACAGAGCTTCAAAGATCAAGAGTTGTCGATGATTTTGAAGTTGCAGAATCGCTGAGTTGGTGAATGCTATTGTCGACTCTACGAAGTTCCACCAAAGATCAATAGAACAAGTCTCAAAGATAAAGAGACTACCAAGGTGGAAGTGAAGCAACTTTTGAAGAAGGACTCAAACAGATCAAAGCTTCACTCAACAAAGATGAGAATGCCATCAAAGATGGCAAACCAAGTCGAGAGCCGAGAAGGCCAAGAAGATAGCATTCGTGAAAGTGGCCGAGTACAAAGAAGATCAAGAGAGCCACTTTACGAATCACCACGAACCAAAAGTCGAATCAACAAGTGCGTAACCATGTCTCGCAAAGTATTCAAGAAGGGTTCAGGGATTGCTAAGTGCCGCATAAAGTCTACTAAAAGCACAAGACTTAGCAAACCCAGATGGTGATGGTGCACAAATGATACCGATGAAAGATGAGCGTAAAAGAGTGAAAGATCACCAGACTAAAGAAGATGTGGTCCAGACTCAAGTCGAAATGCAAAGAGGACCACACCAAGTCGCTAAGTACAAAAGATGTTCAGAGCTTAATGACATCTTAGCAATTTCAAAGACCACAACAACAACAACAACAACTACAACAACAAGAAGCCGTGGCCTGAGGGTCCTCGTCCCGAGGGGACTAAATGAAGTTCCAAGCTCATTGGGCTTGAAGAGTTCCTAGGAACTAGAGAAGTTCCAAGGTCACGGCCTCAAGAGTTCTTAGTGAATCAAGTCCCAAGGTCATACCGCCTCAAGGAATCTTAGTGATTCGTGGTGTCGCCTTTCCTTAGTGGAAATCCTGCTAGTTGAAAGCGTAAGAGTGGATTAGAGCTTGAGTCTCTCGAACCACTTAAAACCCTCGTGTCTTTTTTACTTTATGTCATTTACATTATGTACATTAACCGCTATAATCAAGCATGTATGTTTTAACCGCTACTACTCGAACTAACTCTACTTAACAATGTATGTATAATTATGAATATATCAATGAAGGGATCTTTTACTTATTCCGCTTGTGCTTGAAAAGATTCTTATGTTTGTCACATGCTAAATTATTAGCAATACAAAAATAAATCAGAGAAAAGTATTTGAAATTCTAAGGATCTATTCAACCCCCCCCTTCTAGATCTATATCAGTGCTCATCGAACTAACAATTGGTATCGAAAGTGTTCTCATGCTATATTCAAAAGCTAATCGCTTTGAGTCCGATCCTAGGCACAAACATTGTTCTAAACTTAGTTTAGTAGTAAGTCACTTGTTATATGCGTATGAGCTCACACGCTGGAAATATTGTGTATGTGTAAATGTGTATA
Organism: Panax quinquefolius; assembly: GCA_020205615.1. NCBI lineage: Eukaryota > Viridiplantae > Streptophyta > Magnoliopsida > Apiales > Araliaceae > Panax > Panax quinquefolius. The sequence goes on from CM035152.1 coordinate 162,958,968, forward strand.
TACACCAAAGTCGCTTTGATTGGTCCATGCTTCTCGATTGCCATATCAACAAGACCAATTCTCGCTCATGTCAATCTTGTAATCAAGACCAAAGCTAGAAAGCTCAAGAGACATCAATGTAAAAAGATTCAAACATCCACCACCGAAAAGATGAAAAGGCCATACATGCTAAGTAATGCTTATCCAGAGAAGAAAGAAGAACTTCTCAAACATGTGTTCGCCAACCAACAAATGGATGTAAACCTTGTGAACTCAAGGATGTCAAAGAATTAAAGATGCCGAGATTCTCTAGCTTGCATCTTCAAGACCACAAATCGATTGATCAAGATCAACCGAGCAAACAAGTCATCGTAAGCAAATGAGAAAAACTATGCACATCAATGCCTAAACTCAAGATATCTAAGATAAATGATCATTAAGAAACTAATAAAGAAAAAAGGTACTGGCCTCACTAATATAATATGAACATCATATTTGCACCTCCTCGATGAACTATAACAATGATTCTTTCAAGAAATCATAATCTACCTAAAAAGGTGAATAGAGAAAGTACACCGAGGATGGAAACCCAAATGCCTATAAACTTTCTCTCCATCCAAGTTTTAGGTTGAAGATGACATCTTGAAAGAAATCAAATGGGTCATAAGAGCATCACAAAGTTAAATTAATTTTATGTGAAGTAATCTTTGCTTGATGGGTTAATGATGTATGTACAAACCAATGTTCTAAGAGTTTGATAACACACATGAGTATGATCAATCCTACAAAAAAGTATCTTGATGATTCATAGAAACCGATCACCTCCATGAATCAACCAGATACAAATAAATCGTAGAGTTGATTCTCACTCTAAGAACATTTAAACTCGTGAAACATAACCAAACAAATGATGAAACCATCAAAGAAAAAGAGTGTTTTATTAAAATAGCAAATCTTACACACACTCACCTTCACGATCTCAAAATGTATTATCTAAATGAGTTACATGCATGAATACGATCTGCTGGTGATCAATATGATGATTATCTAAATATACGAGGAACAGGGGTTTAGAAAACTAACCTAAAGACCCACTTAACCATGGGTACCAAAATAGAAATTTATAACCTGCAGGTACTTGGTCTATCTGACCACACTAAGGAATGCTAAAGCAGAAGACTTCACTCAAGAAAGATTCAACCAGCAGAAGGCTTAAGACTGTTCAAAAATGATTCTGATAAAATTCCTATATGTCAAAGCCTCGTTTCAAGACCTCACTGAGCTAATCAAATAAAGCTCACATGGTCACCGATCTTTGATGGAAGCAGCCATTCAACAAAAGAAGAAAAGGGTCTTATATGCTCAATCATGCAAAGCATGTCATAAGAGAAGAATCCTCAAGAAGCTCGACTACAGAGGATCATCGAGCATCAATCATGAGGAACTCATTATGGGAGCGTAACTCAAAGCAAGCACAAACTCGACAAGGAATACTACGCTCAGAAGTCATATAAAGGATCGTAGAATGATCAACCCCGAAATGCCCATTTCTACGATACAAGAAGATTTAATGACTTCAACCGTAATGAGATATGCATGGTTGCCTTCGCACACACACAAGAAGAAGAACTTAGGTCTCTCTCGAGAAGACAAGATCAACTATGGGGAGCAAAGAATCGCTAACAAAGATGTAAGCTCTAAACCATCGAGATATACTACGAAGTCGCAGTACCACCATACAGAGTCCCAAAACTTTGTGGTCGATGAACCAAATGAAGATCCATAGTCAGAGGAACGCCTCAAAACGTATTTCATCGATAACCTTTCACCACCCAACTCAAAATCATGGAGTACCTACGATCAAACATCCGATCGTAGTGCAAGAGCAGAGGACACCACAATTGCAAACCAATGCAAATGTCTAAAGTCGAAGAGGACTCCCCAATGTAAAAGGTCAAATGAGATATCAAGCAAATCACTTCTAAAGTATTTCATCCGAAAGCGCCTCGTGGACAAACCCCGACCCTTAGCTCACTCTAAGAGGTCGGCCTTCCCGAGCTACCTTAACCCGTAAGGAATGCTTAGTAAAGTTCATCTCAAGGACCAAGTCACCAACGATTATAGAATAGAGTTTTAAGAGAACTCAACGATCGTGATGCAATCTCAACGATCGTAGTGAAAACTCAACAATCGCAGTAAGCGCACTCGACGATCGCAGACTTACCAGAAGACACTCTAGCTCACGAGGAGCTTGGAAGAACGAGACAATTGCTCTACCATTCAAAGTATGAGGAGATTAGTTCAAATACGCTTTGAAAGACATCTTGCAAACGCACATCGTAACTTAAGTACCCAAACTGCTTGGGGTACATCAAAGGTCGAAGCTATGCAGCCAACATAAGGAGAAATGTCAAAATCATCCACGCAACATCTTTCGTAGAATTGATCGCTGAGTCAACAAAGGAAAACGTAGAGTCAATAGTCATGTCTATCATGCTACTCTACTAAACTCAAGAGGTCAAAGGTCAATCCACGCCAATCAAACGCCCACTCTTCTAAAAGAGACAAATTAACCGACAAGTTATCGGGAGTTACAAACTTACATCGGGCATCGTGCAACCAATAACTAGTCGACACGCCATAACAGATGCAAGTAAGTAGGAAGGAACCGCCATAAAGACAAATTCAAAATCTGCAAACAGCTACTAAAAATCCATCAAACCTCTCTCCTCCCATTTTCAAACCCTAGAATTCTTCAAGCCAAACCACTAAAACTTCCAGAGTTCAAATCACAATCACCATACTTCATAAATCTCCCCGAATCAATATCCATATTCCTCGAATCATTCAAATGGAAGATCATGAGTAATCACCGGCATTCAACTCTAACCAAGTCATTTGAGAAATCCAAAAGAAGTTCGTAGACATTCTCGAACTCGTGAAGAAAGTCGATTCTCGTAATGTCTTGAGGCAAGCACTCGAGTATACACCGAATCTAGTTAAGGAATTCTACTCAAATGCATCCATAAATGCCGAACTCTTTCAACCAAGGTTAAAGGTCGGGCCTCTAAAACCGAAATCATCCGATATCAACTCAATGCCTAGATTTTCCCGACCTAGACCGAAAAACCTTGATGAGATTGACACCGAGAAAGCAAAGGAGATTATGGGGTACCAAAGAAACCCTAGTCTCAAGGACATGAAGAAAAAGGAGTTTCCAGAGGAATTCGAAGTTCCTTGCGAGATAGTGGGAAAAATGTATATCGCAAAAGACATCGCACACACACACATCGTATTTCACCAAAGAAATTGAAGATTATGTCTCGCCATAGTTCTCAAGAAGCAGATCAACTTTGAGTTGTCCTGTTCACCAAATTCCAAATGGATAGAAAAGTCGAAGTTAAGAAATCTACAGAAAACCACTTACAAAAAGTATTTCATGGAAGATCCGCCGAGCATCATGATGAAGAAGAAGTCAAGAAGCAAGATCAAGGATGATGAGGAGAACCTCCGAATGTGCACAAAGTAATGTCACCACAACTGCTTGTGAATCGGAAGAAAAATCCAAAGGAAAATAGGAGGCTAACACAAACGAGAGTCAAGAGAAAAGTCTCTCGCAAAGAAGAGAAAAGCAAAGGAGGTGGAAAGCTCGAAGTCTGATGACTCGCATCGCTTGTCGCAACACCAAAGAAAGAAGAAGCCTAAGAATGTGAAGAATGCAGAGGTTTCATCAAGACATGTCTCCACTGACAAGAAGAAACAAGGAGCAGGAGGAGAACAAGCATCTATCACTGAAAACCCAAAAAGAAGGAGTAATGATCACTCCAAGAACCACCCAAGAAGAAAGCAAAAGTGATGAAGAAATCAGCCCCAGCTCCCCAGGAAAGTCCATCCAACCAAGAAGAACATGAAGAGTCTGAAGATGAGAAAGGAACTGAAAGTTCAAAGATTGAACCTTCAAGGAGCAAGTTCAACAATGAAGAAGAAGTTGAATCTATGGAAGAAAGAACCAAGGTTGATGATGAAGAAAAGAAATATGCAAGTCCAAAGGACCAACTCTCGTAGTAGTACTCACTCAAGATAAAGAGAAGTCGCAAAATGACCCATCTAAATCTCCAAATGCAAGTGCTCCAACAAGCCTTCATGATGGCTCAAAAGATGATGAATTCAAAAAGAAACACCGCCTCGCCAATGATGAAAATCAAGAGAGCCTCGTCACGACTCAAAGACCTCGTAGTCCAAGAAGAAGATGTATCTGTTTCACCCATAACTCGAACCTCCAAGAAGAAGAAGGAGTCACATATCGATAGCTCAATTTGCCTCTCGAAGGAGAAATGATCAATCTATCAAATCATTGAACTAAGTAATGATGAATCCAAGATCGTGGGAAGAGAATGTCAAGATAAGACCAAAGATCAAGGAGATGATTCCAAGGAAGCCATTCATCAAGAGGATTCTCAAAATGAAGTTCAAGAAGAAGAATCTATCGATGAATCTGAGGAACTAGAATATTATCCTATTCTCTCTCCAAATGTAAATTAGCGTAAGAATTGTAGTGGAAGTCTTTGATGAGCCACCAAAGAGAACCACCAACAAGATGGATAAATCAAGGAAATGAACAACTTCGAAGTTGTAAGAATGACCACGTATGAAGTACTTCACAACCGAAAAACATGGAATTAGATCGCACAACAATATCAGATGACTCAAGACCTTCTCGATGAGATGGTTCTTCCATGGATGCCATGGTTAAAGGCACATACTAATGCCGATGAGAGCTACTTCTGGGTGCTATTCTCGCCTTCCAAATCTAGAAATTAGTCACAAAAAACTTCCCTAGGTAAAAAGAAGTTTGCCACCATGATGATCAATGACAAGCCCCACTACAAAATCTCTACCGACATGTCGAAAATCATTATATTCCTTATGATCGTAGAGTGGACTCTAATGGAAAAAGGAATACGGTCGAGACATCGATCGTAGAGTCTCTTTCACTCTACCACCGATGATGATCAAGTCCAAAATCGAGATTCCATCTCGCCCAAGCACAACTATCTAACATTCCTTCATCCTCAACCAAAGATTGAACTCAACAATTCTTCGATTCTCAACACCTTCAAAAATCTATCCAAGGAAGAAATCAGAGAGTACAACTGATACTCAACAAGGGGTCGCCCAACCAGATGATCAAAAATCAGGAGAAGGAGTCGATGAAAAATTCTCAATGAACTCGATTGAGAAAATATCTCTATTCAATGAAGAGTCAAAGAAGTCGACGACAACAAAAGACAATTTAGTTCAAGAGAGACTCCAAGCGACGATGGTCGATGTATCCCTCAAAATCGTAGAAAGAGATCACATCTATCTCAAGGCTCTACATGATCAAAAGGTCAAGCTCTACTAGCACAAAAGGCAAATGAAGAGCAACTCAAAGTCCTCTCCGACAAGATTGACAACATGAATCAGTCCTTCTCTCATGCAACTTGAGTTAAGCCAACAAGAACTCAAGATCAAGTAGGTAACACCTCCCACCGATGGAGCAACTAATGTCCAACATGGAGCAGCCTCTCTCAAAATGATTAATGACAAAAGGGGGAGAAAAAGAGGCATAGAAAAGGGAAGAATAAGAGGCACCCTAGAAAGAGCAAGGAGAGCAAAAGGAAAGAAAAAAGAAGAAGACAACAGTGTGAGTTGGTTCATCATCTAAGGGGAAGTCAAAGGATGATGAGCCTGATTTAAAAGGTCGAGGGGAGCCAGAGCCGTAACCGTAAGAAGAAGAATTGAATAGCTCCACATCCCAAGGGAGCAAGGGAGCAGGAGAAAAGGAATCAAACAGATGAATAGCCGATCAATGACATCATCCCGAAGCATACATGGAACCAAAGAGGTACATCTCTAACTAGTTAGGTATGTTCGGATCCGTGATGTAAAATGTCAAGTATATATTAAATTCCACATCATTATAAATGACATTCATGATTATTCTGCTTTTAAAAATACAAATTGCTTTCACCGATATAAGATTCATTCATAACATGCATATGCACTTATTGTTTTTGTCATAATCAAATAGGGGAGATTGTCAGAATAAGCATGTGAATGATATTCCTATTTACATATGATTTGATTATGATATATATATATATATATATATATATATATATATATATGAATAATATGCAAGTATGCTTGCATTAAGAAAAGTCAGAAAGTCCTTTTGATAGATAATAGAAACATATGTACAAGGACTTAGAATGAATTGATCAAATGTGTTAGTTGATCCTACATAAGTAAAAAAAAATTTTAGAAAAGTCCTTAAAAAGAAATGATGTACAAGGACTATAAATATAGAAAGATCAAGCATGTTAGGTTTATCTTATGATGTAATAGATAGGCTTGTCTGATCGTCGAGCACTGCACCAAAAATCGTAGTCTACCAGGAGAGTCAAGAATAACTCGAGAGCTATCGAGGCAGAATCGTAGTCTGTAAGATAGTAGATCTCGAGTTCGTAGACTTCCCAGAGAGACGAGGAAGGATCAGAGTGTGTCGAGTAGAAGCTTCCTCGAACCGTAGTCTCACCGAGGAAGTCATGTTCGTAATCGTAGAGACAAATTTCGCCACGAGCCGAATCGAGTATCTCGCCAAAGCCAAGTCAAGAATCGTAGACTACACTCACTCGAGTCAGTAGAGTCTACTAATCATACCAAAGGCAGAGATCGTAGTCGAAAGCAAGATCGATGAAGACAAAAAACACAACGATAGTAAATCGTAGAGTGTCAAGATCTCGATCTCGTAGTCGAGGTGTCGCATACACCAAAAGTCAATCGTAGAGTGCGTAACTAAGACCTCAACAGATGTGCTCACAATGCCAAAGCAGAATCGTAGAGAAAATACGATTCTCAACAAATGAGCACTCCTCAAATATCCAAAGGAATGAAGCCTCCGTCAGTAATCGCAAAGATACATCCCCACTTGAAGAAAAACGCAGAGAGCACTCAACGAATGGCATGCAAGCTAATAGAAGATCTAAGCATCAACTCAATCAACATCCAGATTGAAAGAAGCTATTCAAGATGAAGTCTTCCACAAGAGATCATAAGAAGACTTCAGAATCGACTAAGGAAAGTCAAGATATGCAGAGAGTCAAGTCAAGAAGAAAGATGACAACGATCTTGGGAGTAACCAGATCGTAGTGTTTGCCAAACAAAGAAGGAACCGATGGAGTACACACAAAGATACCGGGTCACCTCCTAATAACAAGGCTAAAGTGATTAAGCATCGGGTCACCCATCATGATAAAGTGAACGGAGATCACAAGGAGAAAGCGAGCCGACACGCCACAAATCAAGTGTCTTGTTATTCAAAGAGGCCGAGAGCAAGGAATCAAGCCATCAAGACTTCGAGAATAGTCGAGGCAAAATGTAAAATGAATGAAGCACGCACAAAAAGAGAAGAAGAGATGTTCTACATCAAGATCAAATGAACAATCCTCAAGATCGTAGTGTTGTCTCTACCAAATAACAAGACACTACGATCAAAGTCCATGAAGACATGCATCGTAATCATAGAGTTCGAATAGTTGAAGACCAAAGCATCGGCAACGGCTCAATCTGGAAGGTAATATTCTGACAAGAGCTTATCGAGAGCATCGATGCAAGGACAACCTCGATCGAGAAATCGGAAGGGTAAAATAAAGTCGCCGACCGCCCAAGATATCAAAGTGACATATCCGATGGGTTGGTGAAACAAAGCAGATCGCAGTGTGTCGTGAAGTCGTAAAAAGATGTCATGTCACATCTGCAAGCCGCACCAAATAACTCGAGATCTCGCGAGGCAATTTGAATAACTTTCAACGGCTACTTTCCAACGGAAGATCGGGAAGTAGTATAAATCAACAGAGCTTCAAAGATCAAGAGTTGCTAATGATTGATGAAGTTGCAGAATCGCTTGAGTTGGTGAATGCTATTGTTGACTTTCTACGAGTTCCACCAAAGATCAATGAACAAGTCTCAAAGTGATAAAGGAGACTACCAAGGTGGAAGTGAAGCGCCTTTGAAGAAGGAATCAAACAGATCAAAAGCTTCACTCAACAAAGATGAGAATGCCACTCAAGATGGCAGCCAAGTCGAGAGCCGAGAAGGCCAAGAAGATAGCATTTAGAAAAGTGGTCGAAAGTACAAAGAAGATCAAGAGAGCCACTCTACGAATCACCATGAACCAAAAGTCTAAACCTAAACAAGTGCGTAACCATGTCCGCAAAGTATTCAAGAAGGGTTCAGTGGATTGCTAAGTGCCGTAAAAGTCTACTAAAAGCACAGAGACTTAGCAAACCCAGATGGTGATGGTGCACAAATGATACCGATGAAGATGAGCAGTAAAAGAATAAAGATCACCAGACTAAAGAAGATGTGGTCCAGACTGGGTCGAAATGCAAAGAGGACCACACCAAGTCGCTAAGTACAAAAGATGTTCAGAGCTTAATGACATCTTAGCAACAAAGACCAACAACAACAACAACTACAACAACAAGAAGCCGTGGCCTCGAGGGTCCTCGTCCGAGGGACTAAATGAAGTTCCAAGCCTCATTGGCTTTTCAAGAGTTCCTAGGAACTAGAGAAGTTCCAAGGTCACTGCCTCAAGAGTTCTTAATGAATCAAGTCCCAAGGTCAGCCGGCCTCAAGGAATCTTAGTGATTCGTGGTGCCGCCTTCCCTAGTGGAAATCTCGCTAGTTGAAAGCGTAAGAGTGGATTAGAGCTTGAGTCTCTAAACCACTTAAAACCCTCGTGTCTTTTTACTTTACTTCATTTACATTATGTACATTAACCGCTATAATCTGCTATGTATGTTTTAACTACTACCACTCAACTAACTCTACTAACAATGTATGTATGATTATGAATATATCAATGAAGGGGATCTTTTACTTATTCCGCTTGTGCTTAAAAAGATTCTTATTGTTTGTCACATTATTAGCTAAATTATTAAAGAAAAGGAAAAATAAATCTAAAAAAAGACTAAAAATCCTTTTGTTTTATCCAATTTCTTAGAAAAGGATCTATTTCAACCCCCCTTCCATTTTTAGTGGACCACCATCTTGGGTGAATTTATGATATTCTTGTATCTACAGTTCAGAGATCTTTCGATGGTAGAGCCAGTATTTGGGTTGTAAATCATATTGTGTTGATGAAGTTTGCTTAAAAAAACTTCTTATAGTTTTGACATGAGCATCCACTAGTGATTCTTGATGCTTGCTTGTTGTATTCTACTAAAGCATGTTGCCTTAAATAGACTATTATGGCCCTTGATCGTGTTTCTTGAAATCTAGTATGAGCCTCCCTCCTTTTTGCCTTCATGTGGCTTTTGGAGAGTATCGGCTATAGTTATTAAGCCTAGGTCCATTTTATTGATGAGTGAATTCATCTCTGTATCTCCACCTTCTAGTGATCAAACTCTAGAGTGTACTCTTTGGCATTTAAATTTCCAAGCCATATTATGTCTTAGGCAGGCTTATAATGTATTTTTGGGTCGATGTCATCCACGCCTTTGTCATGTCGTCATGATCTTTGGCCCCTCACGTATGAAAGACTTGAGAGAGATCATCCCTATTTCCTTATGTATTTCTTGCATCTTTCCTTAATTTTAGTTATCTTGCTCGTCATGATAACCAAAGTTTTATTGGGAAATAACTTTGGAGCTTGTAAAAAAGTGTGTCTCCTAGGGCTAAAACCTAAGAAGGGAACCCTTGAGTTCTTCTTCTCTTGCTCGTTTCTTCTATTTTGGTCTTCCCTTTGTTCGGTAGTTAGTCTTGTGTCAAGAAAGAAACTTTATCGGCATAAGATTGAAGAGTTGAACCCTTAGAGGTTTTTTAGCTCAAGCATCCTTCAGGCTTTCTTGTGGAATTTATTTTTGTCCATCTTCAAAATTGAGTTTATTAACCCTTTCGTATGAATCATCCTCCCAAGGGGAGACCATTGGAAAAGGGTTTATTAAACTCGTCTGCCAACTCTAGAGGATTCTTTGTCGAGAATATATATTTTTCATTGATATTATCCTATAACATAACTCGATTTGTTAATAATATGGGTATTTATATATTATCACATGTATACGTATGTACGAATGAAAATATGTAAGGAATAATATAATATACTTCCCTTGATTTGAAAAGTTGTAATTATGGAGTCTTTATGCCCCCAGTTTTATTTACTTTGAGAAATCGAAAGTAAAGAAAACTTCTTGGAATACTTCCTCATTTTTTTTGTTTGGTTGCTTTAATCAGTGGTCTTTTGGTTTCTTATTTTATAAGTTCTCATTTTCAATAACTTTTGTCAGTAAGACCTCTTTAGCTTTAATCTTTAGCGGCATTCATCGGTGAAATCTTTGTTGGCACACTTTGAATGTATTTAGCTTGAAAAGTTGGCACTTGCATCAATTATTGACAAATGCTCCTCATTTCCTCTTGTTGTTTCTACATCTTGGACATTATGAACCTCGTCATTCGTTGTCCTTCTTGCCCCCTTGTGACTTTTGCTGAGAGTCTGTTAAAGCCACAGTAGTCGTCTACACATTTCTATGTAATAGTCGCATGAATTGCAAGAAGTGTTATGATTCCTCCCAAGTCTTGTACAAACAATGAGAGTGTTGCAAATGAATCACAGGCTTTAGTGATGAGGTAGGGCTTGAAGGCATCTAAGGCATCATTGTTTTATATGCTCACCAAGTTCTTTTCTTCAATTGGCTCTGCACACTTCTGTTCATGAGCCCTAAATCTGTCCACATAATTTGACAGCTCCTTGTTTGACTTCTGCCTGAATCGCATCAATTCTACAATGGTTACTTTTTTCTGTACATAAATTTTTTTAATTTTTTTTTGTAATTTTAGCTCATCCCAATCATGGACTGACCCTTTCTCCAAATTATAGTACCAACTGAAGGCACTATCCGTCAAAGTCTTGTTGAATTCCCTCATCAACAGGTTGTGATTGTTCACTTCATTATAACCCAACCATGGAGACATCGACTCCACAAACCTGACAATATGCTCCCTAGCATTTCGTTTCTCCCCATTGTATTTTGAAAACTGTGGGGGTCCAGGGGATGCTTAATATACCCTGTTGGGTAAGGCTATCTCCGAATGTGTGTCGGGTAGGGTGGAGTAAAGTCTAACTCCGAACGTAGAGATGTCTACTTACGAAGTTGATTGATCACATCAATTATATCATCCTTCATTACATTCTGGCTTATGGTATGGACTCTTTGGGATGTTGTGTTGTATTATTGAATTTGCGATGTGTATGGTAAGGAGGTTGGCTGATGCACAATTGCATCATGCAAAGCTCGCATTGATTGTTCTTGTTGGCTTGTTTGTTGGGCGTGACTCGGGATAGTCGGTATTTGCACTTATGAAAATGTTGGGAGTGTTGTTGGGATGATGTTTGGTTGAGGCTGACTCACTTCCAATATGGTTTGTGGTACTTCACCACTATCCTGGGGTTCCAAGTTGATGATTGGAATCGACTGATTCTTCGTTAATGGAGGTGCAATCTGAGTCTCCTTCGTATTATTGTCGTTGTTGTTGTCCTCCATTCTTGCACGTTCTCTTTGTGAACTGCCTGGGAACATGGCCTTGAAAGTGGGGATTTGCATCAACTGCTGGCGGAAATTCCCCATTTTCTCTTGCTTCCTCTACATCTCCAACATCATAGTCACAATCACTCACTGTCTTTCATGTGCCTCCTTCAATGCCTTGATCATCTCTAATTGCACAGCGTTCATAATTATCTGCTCTCCACTTACTTCCTCGCCTTGCCTTCCTGTGTCTGTCCGCCTGACATTTGTTTGTTGTTGATCAGCCATGTATGGTGATATAATATAACAAACATCAAGTTTAACTGCAGCGGAACAAGCAATCCATTAGAAGAGTCAAGTAGAGAATAAAATCTACCATCTTCTATGATTTAAAAGGTTTTTCATCACTTTTATCGCTGAGACTCAGCTCAATAAATAATTCACATCTTCCCTGTACTACGGCCAAGGATATTCATTAGTATCACAACCGCAAATTATCCATGCACTACGGGCCAAGGATATTCGTGTTTTCATCAATAGTCATGATCATTCCAACAACTGTCCATCAATGCACTACGGGCCAATGAGGACTTTTACCACATCATTTATAACATTACGGTCATGATTATACCGAATAATCCCTGGTCATAATCATACCAAGTCCATCTATGCACTACAGGCCACAGATGACTTTCAACATAATATAAACATGAGGATGATGACAATGCCATAATAATTCAATAAAACAAGTTCAAGAATAAATTTTAAAGATTTATAAATTAATTTATCCAGGAACCAATAACGTCCAAATTGTCAACATGATACTGCTTTGTGGAGTAAAAATTCAAGAATGCTAAGAAGAATATTTCCATGAAAAGATATTGGATGAATCGCAAATATCCAGGATATTATACTAATTTCATGGAGTATAGAAGCCAACACTTTAACCAACTGAGTATAATAGAATATATGAAATCGCAAATAGATTTTTTGCTGCCATGCAGTAATCCACGTGAGCATGATCATTTCCACAAGTTAATAAGGAATGAATACAAAGGATCATTCACCATGCATGCAGTAATCCACACGCATAAAAGTTATTCCAACAGAGTAATAAAGAATGGAACGGTGTCATGCGTAATCCGCATACGCAGACGTGATATTCCAATAGAATAATAAAGAATGGAACCAAAGTCATGCGTAATCAGCGCGCATACATGATGTTCTAATAGAATAATAAAGAATGGAATAACAACAGAAATTCACCGTGCATGCGATAGATCGCCTGCAGACGGGTTATTCCAACGAATAATAAAGAATGGAATAAGAAGAATTTTACCATGTATGCGGTATTGCATGTATAAAGTTATTCCAACATAATAATAAAGAATGGAATAACAACCCTTACGAGTATTGAAAGAAAATAACTCTCTTCATAAATACGAAAGAATAATACCCTTACCTTAAAAAGAAGAGTATTCCTGCCGGGTAGAGGCGGGGGATATACTTGAAGAAAACTTGCACTATTTTCTACGCTCAAAACTTTCTTAAACTCTAAAGAAATACGCTCAAGATTATAGGAGAAGAATTCTCTGAATTTCTGGTGTGTTTTTCAATTCTAATTAAGCATTATATTTATAGGAGAATGGAAAGGATATTATGCAATAAAATATACTATATTCTATTTATAATTATATAATAAAACAAAATTTATAATATATATATATATATATATATTATTTAAAATCTAATAAAACAAATAACTTTATAAAAGTATTACATTGTATATAAAAAGATTTTACTACGCAAACACTATCGCAAATTATGCAAACACTATGCATAATAAAATATAATATATTCTATTTATAATCAAATAAAACAAAACTTTATAAAAAGTATTCTGTTTCATATAAAAAAATTTCTGTTTTATTACATTTATAATAATAATAAAATAAAATTTATATATATAATATATATATAAACTTTTGTGACTTCCCAGATTTCCTCCCCATTTTTCTTTCGTGGGCCCCATATGTGGGCCCACCTTTTAAGAAATTTTTACCGATTATTTTGAAAAATGGGTAAATAGGGGTCCATAAAATAAGCAAAATTTCATAAAAATCACCTTAATAATTTTAACAACATTTATCACCGTTATTATAATTCACAATATTAATCGATCAGGTCGTTCTCAGGAAAGAGGGGGCTTTCCAATAAGGATTTTTTCTTATCAGCGCCTTGCATTAGGTGACCAAACCTCTCCTCGATGTAACTTCTAGACATCGTTAATATTGTAAATAATAATATTAATAACTTTATTGTCTCAATTATTGATTTAATAATATATAAAATATTGACAATAATTGAATCAAATAACGTGAGATACTATGCAGCAATTATTGTAGCAATAATTGAACAAAATTGAGTGACTTCTCACGTAAGCATCAATAATCAATACCGTGTGCTACTATGTAATCACGCGTATTACAGTACTTTTAACACCGGGTGTTTCAACAGTTAACGGTAAAACTTTCGCTGTTATTTTCATAAAATATTTTTATCGTTTAATTCTCAATCTGACAATAATTCCGTTGGGGGTCCACCAATGATTGTGCTGTTGTACGAATATTCCCTATTAAAACGAATATTCCCCGACCAATCGAATATTATATAACAACTTGCGTACTTTGCAAAATTTATAAATATTACCCACAACTATAACATTATATCATATCCACACCATAATATTCAAAAAAAAAATTCGAAAAATTTAAATCTTTATTCATAAAATTTGGGGTCTCACATAATATGTCACAAGAGTGTTAGTTTACGTTCTGTTAGTTAGTTAGAGCTGTCATTTCTGTAGTTAATATATCCATTCTGTTAGTTAGTTAGAGCCGTCATTTCTGTGATTAGTAGTAAGTGAGTTAGCTTAGAATCAAAGCTTAGCTAATGTTCTCCGTATATAGGCTATTCGTAGTAAGTGAGTTAGCTTAAAATACAAAGCTCTGCTAATATTCTGTATATATAGACATTCAGGCACATGTACTGTATTGAATGAGATATTTTCTGCAAGTTTATTTTCACGATATATATAGTCACACAATTTAATTAGTATCGAAAAGAACTGCTGTCTAAATATATCTTTAACAAAGATTAATAAGTTGTGGGCCCCAAGTGCAAATTAGGGTTCAATTGACCTAATTGAATTAAATGCACAAATTAAGGTTCGTATTATGATTAAATGGAAAGACGGAAGAGCCGAAAATAAAGAAGCAAGATCTCGAGAGAATCTTTCACGTGTCCCGAGGCGTAAGACGTGGAGGTGACTCATTTTGGGAATTGATTGAGGATTGGATTGGTGGCTGTAGGCGAACGATCCGGGCATTACTTTGATGACTAAGGGTAAATTTGGAATTTCTCCGAGTACATGTGCCTATCACATGACCACTCTCCAAAAACCCTATAAATATCTCTTCCACTCCATTGGGAAGGGACTTCTCCGGGGACCAAGATTTGGACTCTTGGAAGATCAAAGGACCCTTTTGGTGACTTAAAGGCTTGAATTCCACCTAAAAGCACCAAAGGGGTTTGGACATTCTCTCAACTTGAAGGACTCAAGAAGGCTCTTGGAATCCCTGTTACCCTAACACGGTTCCCGGATTCTAGGGGTTCTGCCACGCGTCGTTGGAGTAATCGCCCATCTGTCGTTCTCCCCTCTTCAATCAATCAATCAATTCTGTACTTTTCGTGGATTTCTCTCCTCCTCAGCCAACACGAAACCCTAACCCTAGCAAGGTACGATTTCCTTGCCCACATTTATTTGGCTACTCTGCTGGGGATCGAACCCAGAATCTCTGGTTTCGCAGACCAGAGAAAGATCCGTTGTAGCTATACATGCCTTCACCTCATCCAATGACTATCCTCCTTGCAGTGTTGTTTTCATTTCCTGTATCAGAAAATTTATGTACATATATTTCATTTATCAAATTGTAGTTTCTTTTATCCTTATTGATTGCCTTTAATTTGAACGATTCTTTAAAACTCAATATTTAACATTGAATCTTAAGTTGTTCGAATTAAGACTCCAAGACACCAATAGGCCTCATAAAACAAAGAAACATGAATCTATTCAAGAAAAACATGTTATTTTTTTTATGCAAACTAACACTTGAATCTATACTTCCTTTTTTTTTTAAAGAGATTAGAAAAAAATATTCAAGCATAAGTGGAAGTTTGACAATTTATTGATAACAAAATTGCTTTTAACGAAAAGCATAACGTTTCAAATAATAAATCCTCGATTACTTTTGAAGTTGAAAGTATAACTTATGCGTTCGAGGACTTATAGTCAAAAAGCCTCGATTACTTTTAAAGTTAAAAGTATAACTTTTTGGGTCTAAGGACTTATAGTCAAAAGCCTCATTCACTTTTAATGATAAAGTGTAACACTTTCGAGTGCCTCGTCACTTGGGTCGCCCAATTTCTTAGCAAGTCACGATCTACGAGGACTTGAAATCGGGTGCCTTGTCACTTGAGTCGTCCGAGCTTCTTGGTTAGTCACGGTCTACGAGGACTTGAAATCGGTGCCTCGCCACTGGTCGTAAATCCATTTCTTGGCAAGTCACGATCTACGAGGACTTGACCACCATTTAGAGTGGACCACCATCTTGGGTGGATTTTTATATATATATATATATATATATATTTTTAATTCACAATTCTTGTGCCTCCAACCTTGGTCATCCAATTACTTGGCAAGGGATACTCTCGAGGACTTAAACCGCCATTTTGGTGGACCACCATCTTGGGTGGATTTTTAATTCATCTATAGTTCGAGTTTTTCGATGGTAGAGCCAATGTTGGGTTCACGACTTCGGATTGAACCATGGGTGATAGTGTTACACGCTTCTTCTCCTAGTTCAATCTCCCCGTGGCCGCCTTCTCATGGTATATCCTCCGCAGACCGTAATGTACCATAGTGGAATGTCCTGCGTATTGGTGGTATACAGTAAGTCCTGGTCTTCTTTTCATCTCTTCCGCTATAACCAACCGGGGTCTTGAGGCTTCACCACTCCATACTCAACCCATTGTTCAGACAGTTCTCTGAATGCCTTCTCGCCGCATGTAATAGCCTCCTAATCGGCATTCTAGTATACTTGTCACCATGCTTTTCTCTCGCTTCGCTCAATTTTCTCATTCTTCTCCTCTTGCCCCCTTGTGGTTTTGATCGAGAATCAACCAAAGCCACTTGTTCTTTCCCTCTCTTGCTTCTTCCATGTAACCATCGCATGGTCGGTGGGAAATGTCATGATTCCTCCCAAGTCTTGTGCAAAAAGATGAGAGGGTCGCAAATGAATCACAAGCTTTGGTAATGAGGTGGGGCTTGAAGGCGCCTAAAGCACCATTGTTGCATATACTAACCAAGTTCTTTTCTTCAATTGCTCTGCGCACCTCTCGTGCTCGGGCCCCGAACTCACAACATAATCGACAACTCCTCATTCGGTTCTGCTTGAACCGCATAAGCTCCACAATGGTTACCTGCTTCGCACGTAGAAAAAATTTCTTGAAAAATTGTAATTTTAAGTCATCCCAATCATGGATCGACCACTTCTCCAAATTGTAGTACCAACTAAAGGCACTATCCACAAAGTCTTGTTGAATTCCCCGCATCAACAAGTTGTGGTTGTTCACTTACGTCATATCCGAGCCACGGAGACATTGACTCTACAAACTCACAGCAATATGTTCCCTAGCATTTCCTTTTTCCCCGTTGTATTTTGGAAATTGCGGGGGGTGCTCAATATACCCTGTTGGGTAAGGTTGCCTCCGAATGTGTGCAGGGTAAGGAGGAGTAAAGTCCAACTCCGAGGGTCGAGATGTCTGTCTGCGAAGTTGATTGATCACGTCAATCATATCATCCTTCGTCACATACGGGCTTGTAGCGTGAACTCTCTGGGGTGTTGTGATATACTGCTGCATCGGTGGTGTGTATGGTAGAGAAATTGGTTGATGGACACTTGCATCATGAAATACCGCACCGTGGAAGTTGTTGGCTCATTCACCGGACATTGCTTGGAATGGTTGGCATTTACAGACTGTGAAAATGATGGAATAGTAGTTTGAGATGATGTTTGCACCGAGGTTGGCTTGCTTCCATCCTAGGTTGTGCACGCCACCACCGCTCGGGCTTCCAAGTTGATTATCGGAACCAATTGACTTTCCGCTTAATGGAGGTACAATGTGGTTCTCTTTGTTGTTGCTACCATTATTGTTGTCTTCCACACCTACTTGTTCCCCATGCAAACTTCCCAGGAACATGGCCTTAAAAGTGGGAATCAGATCAACCGTCAAGCGGAAATTCCCCATCTCCTCTTACTTCCTCTCAGCATTTCCGAAAGATCATGGCCATCATCATTCCTTGCCTTCTCGTGCTTCCTTCAATGCCTTGAGCATCTCCAACAGACATCATTCGTCGGGTCTCCACCGCATCCCCGCTTGCCTTCTTGTGTTGGTTTGTTGTTGATTGGCCATATGTGGTGACGCCGAACTTCCTTCCAAACGCCTTCAATAAGTGGTTGGTCAAAATCCGTGCTCATACTTGGAAAGCTTGAGTGGCTTGCCTTGGAACCGGATCCGGTGAGGTAATGCTGTTTGTTGGTGAAGTAGCTCTTCCTGTAGTTCTTCTACTTCGAGTTGTGGGCATACCCTTCACTGCGAGTTGTTTGTGGGCACTTCGAGTTGTAGCTCTTCCTGTAGGATCTTGGCTCGGATATTCTCAAAGAGAAAACAACACTGCAAGGAGGAGGGATTTATTTCGAGCCATTTCACCTTAACAAGGTCATTGGCTCCTGGATATTCGGAAGAAAGGGAACACCGCAAGGAGGAAGGATCTATTCCAGCCATTTCACCTTAACAAGGTCATTGGCTCGGATATTCGGAAGAAAGGAACAACGCAAGGAGGAGGAAATTTATTCCAGCCATTTCCCCTTAACAAGGTCCTTGGCCGGATATTTTGAAAGAAAGGACAACCCCGCAAGGAGAAGAGAGTTTATTCCGTGCCATTTTACCTTAACAAGGTCATTGGCTCGGATATTTTGAAAGAAAGGACAACATCGCAAGGAGGAAGAATTTATTCCAGAGCCATTTCACCATAACAAGGATCTTAGTTCGGATGTTCCTAAGAAGTAAAGCATTCATTCCAATCATTGATTCGACGAGTAAGGAGAAGTTAAATGTAAGAGGAGAGCTCCTTAGGTGGCTAAATCCTACGGGTCAACCCTAGGGGAACCAAACTAATGGCCTCCTTTTTCACATTTCCCCGTTCTTCTTTTACCCTTTTTATTTGAATGGCTCCTAATGCTTGTGCTCTTTTTCTTCTTTCAGGTGTTCATGATATTCCTTTCCGAATCCAAGGTGTCCGTGATCTTCCTTTCCCAAATCCAATCTTCTTATTTAAGTTTCATACCCTCTCTCTTGTTATGGTAAGCACTTAATTTTAAATGCTCATTCACTTTCTTTCTTTGTTTCTAGAATTCTCATGTTATATTTTCTTGTTGCGCGCCAACTCCAGATGAGCGTTCCACGGAACTCAAAAACTACTAAGGAGGTTCCTTTCATCGTTGGCCGGGAAAGGCTCCCTTTTATGGGTCTTCCGACGTTTCACGGGAGCAAGTGAAGAATTATGATCGTACAACCTTTCCTCCTCCTGAGAAAGCAGGCTTATTTCTATATGCTACGGCTTGCGCAAGTTTAGACAGCTTTCCCTGTTCTGCTCGCATTCCTCGTATGTGTATAGAAAAATAGGAATACCCCTACAGTCCCATTCATTTCATATCCGACTTATCCAATCGTCTTCAGGGGTGGCAACATTGGACCGACGAGGTTCTCACAAATTCTGATTATGTGGATATACTGAAGAGGGCCGACATTTTGTGTTGCATTCAATTATGCAGGGATCTTCGTATCCGACAGGACCAAGATGCTCTTACCGTCTTGATTTCACGTTGGTGTTCTTCCACATGTACATTTGTCACTGGCTTGGGGAGTTCACCCCAACTCTAGAGGATGTCTATGTCATCTACCAGTAAGCATTTGCCCCCTGCGCGTGAGTCACGCCTTTGGTGAGATGATCGTGCAAAATATTTTTAAGTGTTGAAGTCTTCACTTCTTGAAGCTTGATGTTTTGCAAGCCTTGAAAACAAAAGTCTTAGGGTTCATGACCCCGGTTGAGCATGGAGTGGTGAAGCCTTCAAGACCCCGGTTGGTTGTAACAGAAGAGATGAAAAGAAGACCCACTTCATGTATACCACCAATAAGATTCAAAAAAAAAAAATGGTTACCTCATTTTTGTATATAGGTTTGACCAAAAAAAAAAAAAATAAAATTGGACTAAGGGTTCTACTACCAAACTTTAAGCGTGAATAGAAAGGGACTATGGTTATCATGCATAATCATATGATTTTAATTTATTTCATATGATTTTATGATTTTGATTTGTTTTAAAAAAATCTCTTTTCAAATTAAGAAAGATTTGATTTGATTTTCCAAAATAAAGAAAGATTTAATTTCAAAAAATAAAATTAAGATTTGATTTTATAAAATTAAGATTTGATTTTATTTTGGAAATAAAATTAATTTTGATTTGATAAAAAGGAAAGACTTGGTGTATCAAGATAAAAAAATTTTATTAGGAAGATTATTGCATATATATATATAAGGAGTAAGATCCTATGGGTTTTAATTATAAATGTATCATATGACATGATTATTACTTTTAAAAAGTCAATCAATTATGCATACATATAGATTATAAAACAATATTTTATATATTAGCTCCATTGAAAGACTTTGAGCATGCCTATATATCTTTAGGAAATTCTATATAAAGTTTGTTGTATCATACTATCTCGAGTACTACTCAATTAATTATTAATAAGTATGTGTTGAATTTGATAAAATAAAAAAAACAAAAAAAAAACTCATGAATTGCTAATAAAGTTCTCCCCGAGATTAGCGATTCTTCGAAAATATATATGAACGAGGGAATATTTTATGGGTCTTACAATTTGAAAATTTCTGTGGGTAATTGTGATAAATATAAGGTAATTAATTGTATAATTAGGCGTTCTTTGAATTTACGCCTTCAATCATAACTAGAGAATTATATGCATGGGATATAGGATTTGTCATTTGTATATCCATTTTATAAATTGAGGAAAAGAGGTTGTTTATCATTTCGACCCACCCAAGCATCATACCATTATTCTGTAGAGTCCTTCCCATAATATTACTTATGGAAAGTTAGAATTATAACCAATCAAAAAGATGCCTTGATTCAATCATTTTAGTATCCTGACTTGCGTAACTTTTATTTTATTTTATATGGAAATATTTTGCAATGACCAATCACGCTTTTCACAAGGAATTCTGTCAAAGCTAAAATAATGATTTGGTTTTGAAAATGAAGATCACGCGTTCACGGGAAGAATTAAGCGCCATTTTTCACTTTGAATTGTAAATGTGTTGATTTTTCGCATTGTCAATTCTTCATGATTGTTTCATTTGTTTATCTTCCCAAAGCTTCACAACCACTATTACTCTACAATTGCTTCTTTTTCCCTTTAGTTTTTTTTTTCGCCTTCTTTTTCTCTAAAATACATGTCCAAAGAAAATCAATTGCTAATTTGCTATACTTGTCTAGTGGAATCAATTCTGTCAATCCCATATAAATGACTACGCCAGTATTGTGAGACCCATTTTTATCAATAAAGATTTAAATTTTGTTGAAATAATTTTTAATATTATGGTGTGAATTTGAGATAATATTATAGTTGTGGGTAGTATTTATAAATTTTGCAAAGTATGCAAGTGGTTATATTATATTCGATTGGTTCGGGGAATATTCGGTTTAGCGAGGAATATTAAATGCAAACTACCAATCATTGGTGGACCCTAGCAATGTAATTATTGTCGGATGGAGAAAAACGACAAAAATATTTTATTGAAATAACGGCGGAAGTTTTACCGTGGTTAAGAAAGACACCAGTATTGATTATTGATGCTTATGTGAGAAGTCACCAATTTGATTCCATTATTATCGATTAATAATATGAATTATTATAATGATAATGACGCTTTTGTTTTATTCATATTATTAACGTAATAAAAGCGTAAACATCTTTTATATAAAATAGAATACTTTATTAAAGTTATTCTATAAATAGAATATATTATATTTTATTATGCATAGTGTTGCATAGTGTTTTGCATAGTATTGCATAAGGTTTGCATAGTAAAATGTTTTTATATAAATAGAATATATTATATTTTATTTAAAAGATTTTTCTTTAAATATGACCGTCAGATTAAAGTAAATCAATCTGACCTGTTCATGGATTAATTCTTATGCATTCCATTTTCCTATAAATAGAAGCTCATTACTTCATTATTTTCTTACTTAATTCATTGAAACTTTAGAGAGAAATTATAGAGAGAAGCTATAGAGAAAAATTATAGAAAGAAGAAAGTATTCTCGCTACTTCACTACTTCTATATTCAGTTTTTTTTACTAGTAAGGGTGTTATTCTTTCTTCTTGAAGAGAACTTCCATTATTCCATTCATTATTATTCATTGGAATAACTTTAAAAAGTGGCATACCCTATACATAACCTCAGATACGCCAGATACCCTATACTTGGTGAAATCCTTATGTTATTCCATTTCTTATTATTCTCATTGGAATAACCTTTATACGCTGATTTTACCCTATACTTGGTGACATTCTTCATTATTCTGTTGGAACATCCCATGCTGTGTGTTTTACACCCACTGGTTCCGCTTTTATTATTCTGTTGGAACATCCTCGTCACATGTTTTTTACACCGACTGGTTCCGCCTTTTATCATTCTGTTGGAATATCCTATCGTGTGTTTTTACACCGGATCGGGTTCCATCTTTATTATTTTGTTGGAACATCACGCTTGCCGATTGTGAATTTCACCGACCGGTTTCGTTATTATTATTACATTGGAATAACTGCTCTGTCCTGAAATCGCATGTACGGTGATTTCTTTTGTTATTCCATTCTTTATTATACCCAAATGGTTAAAACTTTGACTTATATACTCCATGAAATTAGTAGAATATCCTCGATATTTGCGTTTCATCCAAAGATCTTTCACGAAAATATTCTTCCGATCATTCTTGAATTTACTCTATAAACAAAGATTATGTTGACAATTTGGGCGTTAATAATTCATGGATTAAATAATTCTTGAACTTGTTTTATTGAATTATTATGTCATTGTCATCATCCTCATGTTATATTATGTTATCTTTGGCTTACGTGCATAGATGAACTTAGTATGATTATAACCGGGATCATTCTAAGTATAATCACGACTTGATATAAATGATGTGACAAAAGTCCTCAGCCGGCTGTAATGCAGGTGATGGATAGTTTTTGGTATGATTATGACCGGGGTGATTCGGTATAGTCGTGACCATTGATAACTTGATGAAAATCCTTGGCCGCGGGTATGCGAGGATGATTAGATGTGGTGGTTTATTTATTAAGTCGAGTCTCAAATGATAAAAATTGATGAAAACCTTTTAAAACCTAAAAGATAGTAGACTTTATTCTCTACTTGACTCTCTGTTAATGGATTGCTTATTCCACTGCAGCTTAAACTTGTTGTCTATTGTATTTTATCGGTTTAACACTGCTTGTTGAAGGCTAATGATAATTTATTCTGCATTATCTTAGTCATAATATTTCTTCTTGGGCTAGTTGAGCTCACCCTTTCTTTCACCGCTCTCTTGTGAAATGAGAACATAAATTTGAGACGAGTCGGGAACGGAGTAATGGTCCAGAGGATAGCATTAGTAGTCCCTCACTATTCGTAAAATAGTGTGATAATAGTTGTAATGAGGACTCCTTTTGAGTTTGTATAATATCTAGTAGATAATATTTGTATTCAAACTCACGCTTTATGTCGTATTTATACCACGGCTTATATTAAGTAAGTTGTATTTGAATTTATGTACCATGTAAGTGGCGACCCAAGATGGGTGGCGATACCTAATTTTGGGGCGTCACATGTATCACCAATTAAGGGAAAAAGATCTTGCGTTTAAAAAATAATAATATTATTATTATTTTATCAAATTAAATTATTCTTATTTAAAAAAAAAAATATTTCTCGATTTTCAAAAAATATTTTCGTAAAATAATTTCTTCCTAATTTTATTTTATAAGTATATAAATAAAAATAATTTGATTTTGTTTCCAAAATAATAGGAATGATTTGATTTTCTATAAAGAAGGATTTGATCTTATTTACAAATCAAAATAAGATTTGATTTTATTTGACAAATATATAATTTATTTTGATTTAGTTTCAATATATGTATATATATACATATAAAAATTAATTAGGAAACAAATATTATGCAAGGTTTGGAAAGATTTGATAGAGGATTTCCAAAGATATATTGGAGAGAGCTCCCATAGGTTACGCCTCCTATGATTTTACATTTTCGGACTTGCAAAGATCGAGAATTTTTCGAGAAAATTGAAGTAGTATTCACAGAGTTAAAGTATTTTGCACGATCGTCACTCCAAGGACGCGACTCTCACATGTGAGGGCAAATGTGGGCCCAAGTGCAAATTAGGGTTCAATTGACCTAATTGAATTAAATGCACAAATTAAGGTTCGTATTATGATTAAATGGAAAGACGGAAGAAGAAAATAAAGAAGCGAAGATCTGAGAGAATCTTTCACGTGTCCCGAGGCGTAAGACGTGGAGGTGACTCATTTTTGGGAATTGATTGAGGATTGGATTGGTGGTAGAAGGTGACGATCTGGACATTACTTTGATGACTAAGGGTAAATTTGGAATTTCTCCGGGGACATGTGCCTATCACATGACCACTCTCCAAAAAACCCTATAAATATCTCTTCCACTCCATTGGGAGGGGACTTCTCCAGGGATCAAGACTTGGACTCTTGGAAGATCAAAGGACCCTTTTGGTGACTTAAAAGGCTTGGAATTCCACCTAAAAGCACCAAAGGGGTTTGGACATTCTCTCAACTTGAAGGACTCAAGAAGGCTCTTGGAATCCTCATTACCCTAACACGGTTCCTTGATTCTGGGGGGTTCTGTAGCGCAGCGTCGTTAGATGTCATCACCACCAGCCGTTCTCCTCTCTTCAATCAATCAATCAATTCCGTCTTTCGTGGTTTCTCTCTCCTCCAACACGATACTTTCTAGCCTGCTTACTGTGAGTATGATTTCCTTGCCCACATAAGTATAATTAAAAGTAATTAAAACTAGAGTTTGAAATCTTTTCCCCACAAATTTTGTGGCAGTGTCATGGCAAAAGGCAAAAGCTAATAAGCCGTTTTAATAAATTAATAATTAATTACCGGGGGTTTGAGCTATTCTTGATGGACTTTTGACCGTATTTCCTCCATTTATATCCATCATCTGCCATGACACTGCCACAACTCTTAATTTTCAGTGTATACTTGCTCTCAGCTTTACACATCCCTCTTTCCAACATTGAGCTCCTACAAATTAAGCCAAAGGGATCAGTTTATATAGTATAAACCAAGAAATATATTGCCAAAAAACATACTCATGATAATTATTAATGCATGACCAAACTAAAATTTTATTTAACCTCCATTCAGTGAGCACAAACCTGGCTAGTAAAAAGTCTTCAGAATGGTTTATGAAGTTATTTGTCGCGGATGAAGGGCTTTCGTTTGTTGGATCTGAATGAAGTTCGGACATGATGAGTTGATTAATGAATACTGATTCATTTGAAGGATTATAATTCGAATCAGCAGTCTCTTGAGGTGCCATAAATAATGGCGATTTGACCTCAAGAAGCTCTCGTACCAGCTCATCTTCTAACCACGTAGTACTCTTCATCATCAACTCCTCCATTAGAATACCTTGTGCATTAATTAATTAGGAGAAAAGAGCTAAATTTAGCTATTAATTATGAGTAAGTAGTTATTTATTTTATATGAAGTGGGTAAGAGATATATATAGATAGGGTTTTTGAAATGAGAAAAGGTGAGTGATAAGTGAGACTAGTGGAGCATGCAGATGGCATGGACATAAATTTTGTGATGTTCTTTTGTTTGCTCTATAATTTTCAAGCACTATATACTCCATCTATTTTAAATTATATGATCATTATTATTGATTTTTAAAAATCGATTTAAAATATTTTCAAACTTAAAAATGGGATAACTCAATAAAAATTATAAAATAATAAAATTTACAATGAGTAATATTTTTTAAATAGTTTCCAATATTAATTAATCATCATTGTATTAATTAAAATTAAAAAAAATATATGAAAATCAATAATATTCCAAATAATATCGAATGGAGGGAGTATTTGGCAGTAGTTACTGTAATTAACCCTAGAGATAATGTGGTAGATGTAGATATATACCATACCATATACATGCATAAATAATATTCTCTCCACTCCTAAAAGATTGTCGTTTTAAAAAAAAAAATTTGTTCCAAAATGTTTGTCGTTTACAATTTTCGAGGAGAATAAATTATTTACTTTTCCTATATTACCACTACCTTCTCTTATTGTCCCAAGAAATTTTCTTTCTTGTATTAATAGTTTTCAACTTCCCATAAAGAGGTAGTGATGAAATTTCAAACAAATTTTATTTGGTAAATGATACGTTCTTAATTCATGTGCAAAAACCTTAAACGACAATCTCTTAAGAACGAAGGTAGTATGTATTACTAAGTTGACTTTTGTGAGAATGTCAATAATATAATAGTTACATTCTTGGTAAATTTTACTTTGGTTAGTGACAGTTTACTCCATAATATAGCTAGCTTGTACTTGAGGTGCTTGCATGTTTAAGTTTATGACAGTTGCTCAAAACCAGTAATTAATGACCTCATAAGGTTAGTTTAGTGGTCAATCTCATTTCGTTTAAAATTTTAATTAAAACTAGAGGTTCTTGATGCGGTTAGTTCAGTTTTAGTTGTAATTGTCCCATAGAGGTGGGATAAGAAGAATAAGGTTTAATTTACAGTACAAGGCATATTATACTAGCTACCGGAGCGCACGCGATACTGCATTTTACCAAGTAATTACTGTGAAAAGTTGGGATATTTATTTAGCAATGTCAATTAAGGGTGTAAATGAATTGAGTCGAGTCGAGTATTGAGTTGCTCAGATTTGGTTCACAAAATTTATCCAGTATAAAATAAGGTTTGATTGAAGCTCGTTTAGCTACCGAATCGAGCACGATCTAGAATCGAGCCTGAGTAGTTTGAACTTTTCGAACGAAAATGATCCGAGTATCAAAAGAAAAATTATACTTTAAGTAGGTTCGAGTAATTTTTCGAATTTTAAAATTTGCTCATATTTGAATCATTTATATTTCGATTGGAATTTCTAATCAAACTTTTAATGAAATAATCTTAATCGGTAATTAAACTATTCTTTCGTTTTTATAAATTTTTTAATATCAATAAAAGTAAAAATTGGACATCCATATAAAGTAACTTTAACTTGAGTTAACTTGGCCTGCCTCCATTTTTATCTCCGAATGAATCGAAGTACAACCATCCAAATGAATGCTGACCAAAAAAATTGGTCCTTTTGGCCATTGGTCCCCTATTTACATGGAATTTCACATTCATCCAGTAACTAGAATGAGTGAGAGAGAAACAGACAGACAGACATTTGTACTATATATATATATATAGATATACTATATATATATATATATACTATATATATATATATATATAGAGAGAGAGAGAGAGAGAGAGACGACTGATAGCTTGGTTAAAATTTGACTGAGCTGGTTTGGTTTAAAAGGTGGGCTCACATATAATTAATGATATATATGATCGAGGACATGAAGGAGCAGTCCTAGCATGGATGATTTGTCACGTATTTTTATGTAAAATCCAATTTCTTATTTAGATATTGGTTGTATATATTATTTGTTTTCTTCTACAGATCTATCTATATCTTCTATTTGTTTGTTTGTTTTGATGGGATCGATGATAAAAGTGGAGCATGCCCACCTAAACCATCACCCACGTTCATATATACTCCAATAAACAAGAGTCAACCAAGAAGAATTTAAAAGATACACAAGAATTAATTCTATTTTTAAACTATTATTATCAGAGTTATTCTTGGAATTAATTTTTTTTCTTTCAAAATACTTTCTTTTACAGCTGGTGAGACTTTACAAACCCTTATGGTTATTAAGTCAACAAATTAAATGTGACTGAGAATTGTTGTGGACTAGGAAGTCTAAGAGTATTAATATAACTATTTGTTGGAATTATATATATCAATAAAGCGATCACAATAGCGAGACTACCGATTCAGATATGTGAAGCTAAAGCGAGAGCAAAGAACAACGTAGCAACAAAAGCGATGGCGAACAAAATTGGAACAACTTAGTTTATTATATGAAAAGAGTATAGTGAAGAAAGCTCTTTGGACTAAAAAAGTGATTCCGCCTCACCTGGTTAGAAACCTTGGTGCAGTTGAGCTCGATAAGCGTTCACTCTCCGAGATTCAACGGCAAAAAAACCTTCGATTACGTGTACTCGCAGAAGAAGGATATGGACCTGTCTTTGTGGATTGCCCAATGAACAGTTACTAGAGTACGAGAAGAAGACTGTAATAGAGTATATCTGCGGCGTGTATGGTATATGTATTTTCTATGATGAACTGAAGCAATATATATATACACGAATAAGAACGTTGGAGTTATTCGGCCATTAAGTTGAGTTTACGTTGGAGATATAGAACATAAATAATGTTTCCGTTTGGGAATAGAAAACGTAAACATAAATAAAGGTCCGTTTGGGAAATTTAGGGATGAAACGAATCAATTAGGGCATTAGCTTAGTATAAATTCATTGTGGATTTTACCAAAACAATTGGGCTACACAGGTGCACCTCGAAGCCTAATCCACCGGATCGGCACTTCCCATGTAACGGCGATCGTCACGCGCACACGCGCACTAAGGTTTTACGAACGAAAGTCCGAGAACCAAGCTCATTAGCCCAATTCCTTAGCCGCCCTCACGTATGCGAGCCCATCCCTATTTCCTCAACCATGTTACTAAGCCCATGACAACAAGTACTAATATGCACCATAAGAGTTCCTAAACTAGCCAATGTGGGACTTTGAAAAAACCATAAGATTTTGGAGCATAACCAACAATCCCCCACATGATCCAAAATTATCGAAGATAGAAAAATAAAAAGAAGTGAGAAGGGCAATGGATTTTAGATACATAACGTCGATACCTTATGGGTTTGAATCGACACTTAGTGGAACAAGCTCATGATTATAGATTATAGGTGAATTATATTCTTGAACCTATTATCTGTTATATAATCAGTTGAGTTTGCACACATATCTTAAATCCTGAATCCACACAAGTCCGCTGGTTGGTGCGTTTCAGGCCATCGCCATGTCCCGATTTTTTCATAAAGGCTCTGAGAGTTTGCGAGGACTCTCATAGAAGCTACTACACTTCCACCTTTATATAGGTGAACCCATCAAGTGTATACTTGACATACACCACCCTTTAGAGGCTATGAGTTTCATTAAGAATCTAAACGATTCATCCTTTCACAATTTGTCGAAGAAGCACCACATGCACACACGCAAGGATATAAATAATTGTAGTGCTATAATTAAATAATTACATGACTTGTTATTACCCATTAGAACCCAATTCATGGATCTCCAATCACACGGGTTGGGTTTCCATCACATATTATTTACTCAAAATAATGGCAATAATCCCATCCCTCCGGATGTTTCTTGGACTACCTTTTTATTCAATCCCTTAGTAAATGCGGATCCGCTGGGTTCTTTTCGGACCTTACAAATTCCATGGAAATAACTCCATTCTTGATCGGTCCTCGTATAATATTGTGCCTCAAGTGAATGTGTCTCTGCTTTCCATTATAAACATGGTTCAATGCCTGCTAATAGCTGCTTGAGAATCACAATGTAAAGAAATAGATGGAATCGACTTATACCACAATGGTATATCAGCCAATAAATTCCTTATCCACTCTGCTTTTGTACCTGCCAATTCTAAAGCAATAAATTCAGATTCCATAGTAGATCTAGCAGTACAAGTTTGTTTAGCAGATTTCCAAGAAACAGCCCTCCACCTAAAGTAAACACATAACCACTAGTGGAGTTTGTTTCATCGTTATCAGATACCCAATTAGCATCACAATATCCTTCTAAAACACTAGGATGACCAAGAACTGTATACCTACATTAACTGCCTTTTAAATACCTTATTAGTCGTGACAATGCATTCCAATGTTCTTATGAAGGATTATGTATATATCGCTAAAGTCTACTAATAGCATATGCAATATCGTGACGAAGTGCAGCTCATTAAATACATTACACTACCAATGATTCTAGCATATTCAACTTGTGCGAATACCATTCCCTTTATTTTTCTTTAAATGCACACTAGAGTCATAAGGGGTTCCTAATGGCTCTTCATTAAAGAAATCAAATTTCTTAAGAATATTTTCCACATAATGAGATCGTGATAAAACTAAACCATTTGCATGTTTATTTATTTTCATGCCAAGAATCAAATCTGCTTCTCCTAAATCTTTCATATCAAATTTAGAAGATAAAAACTCTTTTGTAGTTTTCACAACTTTTCATCAAGACCAAATATAAGCAAGTCATCCACATATAAACAAATAATCACACCACAATTTCCATTGAATCTACTATGACACAACTATCGATTCATTTGTCACAAAATTATTAGACAAGAGAGTTCTATTAAATTTGTCATTCCATTGTTTTGGTGCTTGTTTCAAACCATACAAAGATTTTACAAGTCTACACACTTTATGTTCTTCACCTGGAACAACAAAACCTTCAGGTTGACACATATATATTTCTTCATTTAACTCTCCATTCAAAAAAGCAGTTTTAACGTCCATTTGGTGGATTATCAATTTATGAATAGAAGCTAAAGCAATTAGAATTCTTATAGTTGCTAATTTAGTCACCGGTGAGTAAGTGTCAAAATAATCAAAACCTTCCTTTTGAGTAAACCCTTTTGCTACAAGTCTTGCCTTAAATTTATCAATAGACCTGCTGCCTTTTAACTTCTTTTTTAAACACCCATTTACATCCAATAGGTTTACATCCTCTAGGCAAATTAACTAGCTCCCATGTATGGTTAGACATAATAGATTCTAGCTCACTATTAATAAAGCATCCTTCCAAAAATTGCATCAAAAGATTTCATTACTTCTTCATAAGTTTTAGGGTCATCTTCGCTTATAAAAGCGGTTATAAAATCCGGACCAAAAGTTTTCTCAAAACGTAGTCTTTACTTCTAGTAGATGCAGTGCATGTGCTCTTTATCTTTCCTTTTAAGTGGTTCACTAATAGAAGGATTGCCCATATCTCTAATTTTCATTGGAAATATATTTTCAAAAATTTCTGCATCTTTTGTTTCCAAAATTGAATTATTTTGATAATTATTAGTTGCAGATCTTTAATTACCAAAAATCTATAAGCAAAGACTATTAGAGGCATATCCAATAAAAATACAATCCATTGTTTTAGGTCCAATTTTATTTCTTTTAAATTCTAGATAGCTACTTTAGCTGACACCCCACACTTTTTAAGATATCCCAAATTAGGTGCATATTTTTTCCATAAATGATATGGTGTGTAGTCTAACTTTTTATGTGGAACTCTATTTAAAATATGATTTGCAGAGAGGCAAGCTTCTCCCCACATATTAGAAGGTAAACCGTAACTAATTAACATAGCATTCATCATATCTTTAAGTGTTCTATTTTTCTTTCTCGCAACTCCATTGGATTGTGGAGAATAAGGAGGAGAAGTTTCATGTATTATTCCATTTAGTTCACAAAATTTTTAAGACTTCACTAATCATATTCACCTCCACGATCGGATCTAAGTCTTTTAATTTTTCTTTCTAACGATTTTCAACTTCCGCTTTATATTTAATAAACATTTCTTCCGCTTCATCTTTAGAGGAAAGTAGATAAATTCGAGTATATCTAGACATATCATCCACAAAAGAAATATAATATTTCTTACCACCTCTACTAAGTAGTATTTTTAAAATCACTAGATCACTTATGAATTAACTCAAGTAATTCATTTGTCTTTCAACACTTTTAAAAGGTTTTTAGCATGTTTTGCTTCTACACAAATTTCGCATTTGTTAAACTCTAAGATTTGCAAGATTAGGTATAAGTTCAAGTTGTTTCAACTTTTAATAGAAGCTACATTCACGTGTCCTAATCTAGCATGCCACATATCCAAAGATTCAACAATATAAGCAAAAGAAGCATTCTTATTATTCAATTCAAAGAAAAGCATCAAGTACAAATAAACCCCATTACAAAAACCTTTCCCAACAAATTCCCCATTACGAGTAAGTACAAGTTTATCGACTCAAACACAAGTTTAATGCCGACTTTGTTCAACAAAGACCCGGATACAAGATTCCTACGAATATCGGGCACATGAAGTACATCTTGTAGGCAAATGGTTTTCCCAAAGTTAATTTTATTTAGTAAGACTTTTCCTTTTCCATGACATTGGTGGCTCGAGAATCCCCATAAAGACCTTTTCTCCATTAGTCACATTTTCGTAGTTGAGGATTACGCCTCTATCCGCATGAAAATGTGTCTAGTAGTGGCCCCAGATCTCTACCCATTCTCGAAGTTGTCAACAAGGTTTACTTCAGAGACTACAAAGAACGATAATATCATCTGGATTCAATTAAATTCGCTTGGGGCTTAGGCTGAGAATTATTATTTTTGTTATAACAATGGGCTACCTGGGTGCACCCTCGAAGCACAATCCACCGGATCGGCACCCCCCCCATGGGCGTGATCGCTACACAAGACACACACGCATACTAAGGTTTTCTCGAACGAAAGTCCGAGAACCAAGCTTGGCTTAGCCCAATTCCTTAGTGGCCCTCACGCAATGCAGCCCATCCCTATTTCCTCAACCATGTTACTAAGCCCATGACAACAAGTACTAATATGCACCATAAGAGTTCCTAAACTAGCCAATGTGGGACTTTGAAAAATCATAAGATTTTGGAGCATAACCAACACTATTAAGGTCTCACAATTCACCATTCATGTACTACACATTTCAATAACTTCACTAAAACAATGTAGTGCTCCGTTTTAAAATTAAAGATATAATTTAATTTTTAAAATTAAATCAAGAATGATATATTAAATTAATATGAATTTATTTAATTTTAATTAATATAATTATTATATTTAATGTATATTAGTAGTATATAACAAAATTATTAATGAATACATATCTTTTACTAACTATTTCGTAAACTTACCCGTAAGTTGCACGGATAGTCGGGTATCACGCTTTGGATATGAAAGACATGGAGATGAATGAAAGGCTTTTGCTCATTTTATTATTTTAAGGTAGTCGACTATGTTTGAAGAATTGAGCACTTTTTCTATTAATTATAATATAATAATTAGTTTGGTTTAGACAGAGTCACTGAAATAGTCTATATTTTAATAGATGATTGAAAGTTACAGTAAACTTTTGTTGTTACCCTCTAAACAATGGTGGTTTTATGTTGGGAGATTTGGGTGGAAAGCGTTTAGATGGTATAGGGGAGGAGCTCTAACAATTCTTGGTTCTTTGTTAAGAAGCAATTGGCTCATTGGCGGCAACTTCACCCTCTTACTAGGACACTGATGATGATGACGACTGTGGGAGTCTCCTTAAAACTTAATTAGTTTCTATGTTCGTAGTTTTGAATTGGCAACTAAAGTATGGAAAATTAAAAGTAAATATTATGCCCAGCTTTTTTCTCATCAACTGTACAAACTTGCCCGTGTCTTGCATGCTTCTTGTTAATTATTAATTGCTCCAAAGTTGGGGTTATTAATTATTCGTTACTATACTATCAAAGAGAACGGTAGTAGTAGTAGATTGCTTGGGAAGATTTGATTTGTTGTTACATGGGGGGTTGACTTTGGTGTAAATCCACACATAATTAACTCGAGACAGACAAAAGCATCGACCCAAAAGGACAAAATGGGGCAGGGGGCTGACTGTCAGAGTTGAATTAGCTAGGTTTCCAGCGAGTTAGGAGAGCGAAAGTGGGCACAATTAATTAATGGACATAATGTTTATTTTCTCACAAAGTCAAATCCCCTTAATTTGCCGATGGAGTACGTACGTACGTAGGATGATAGAGATGAAGGCGGTGCATGCATTATGCATGGCCCATTAACTTATGAATTCACTAGAGGTGGCAAACGGGCGGTGGGCCGGGCCGGTCGGCGTGGATGGATTAACGGCGTACGGTAAGTTAAAAGATTCGGATTTTGACGAATTGAAAATGTTAGGTCCAAGTAGACGCGATGTGTGGCGTACTTTACTACCATGAAACTTTCTTCCTCAATTTTTTATTTTTTTAAAATTTTCTTACACAAAAAATAAGTAATAATAATAAATATTAAAAATAATAAAATAATTTATAATAAACAATAATTCTAATTACCTACATTAACTACATACCTCAATCAATTAAAATTTTAATAAGATTATAAATTACTTTCAAAGTATATAATCAAATTTAATTTTTAAAATTATACTTTAAAATTAATATAATTTATTTAACTTTAAAAAATGCATTAATGACTCCACAAATATTGTTCCAAGAGATATCTAATTAATTTCCAAGATTTATACTATTGAACTTGGAGATGCCAAGATTTTAGCAATTTGAATATTTAAATTGATTTTCGTAAGATTTGTATGATATGATTTTAGGCATTACCCAATATCTCATTATTAACAACCACATCAATTAAGAAATTTCAAACTACAATTATTATTTACTACAACTACAATAATTAAAAATATATTTTATATCAAGATCGCATTAAAAATAAATAATTGTTGTAAAAATTCGATTAGTTTGAACTCTTATTTATTTACTTACAAGTCTTGTGTTCAAGTCTCATAACCCATTAAGTAAAGAACTTTTTTTTTAAAAAGAGTTTTCACGGGTCGTGGTAAGTAGAAGCTTTCACTGGTAAGGCCAAAAAGCTACCAGATTTTTTGGGCTAAAAATAACTACCAAAGCCCAACCCTCGCTGGCGGGACCTACCGCCTGCATGCCTGGGCCATCTTTGCCAGGTCTAGAATTCACGTGTGGATCAGTTCGAGCTGTCTGTCGACTTTTAATTGGCCCAGACTAGCTAAGTGCTGGTTCTCCTTGTTTCGAAGATAATTACGTCTTCTTAAACTAACTGCATGTAGCTGTAATTTTGTACATGAAAAACGTACGACTTACTTATTTATTAGTAGTAGTTTTAAGTATTCACGATCAGTTCGCAGAATTATTTGTCCTTGTGAATCCTACTCCCGATATTTATACATTACCACTTGGTTTGAGGAAGACTTTAAGTCAAGATCTCTCCCGATATTTAGGTTGTTCTACATATAGGTCAACGATTATTTCAATGGCACGTGACATAACTCTTATAATTCGAAAATCTTATTAGGATAGCAGAGATTCAGAGAGTCTACTTGTGTGCTTCGGATTGGGAGAAAATTTTACAAGTCCTTCAATCTTTCAAGAATCCAAAATCTAAAGAGAGTCCCCTTCCCAATGGGATGGAAGGGGTATTTATTGGGTTTTCTAGAATTAAAGTGGTCATGTGCAAGGCACATGAGCTCGAAAAAATTTCAGAAATACCCTTGGTCACCAGAGTAATGCCCAGATCGTACTGCCCTTCTAGCCACCAATCCAATCCCTCAATCAATTTTCAAAATGAGTCGCCTTCATGTGTCTTCTGCCTCGGGACAAGTGGAAGCTTCTTTCAGGTCTTTCTTATTTATTTTCGACTCTTCAGTCTTTTCATTTAATCATAAGGTGAACCCTAATTTGTGTATTTAATTCAACTAGGTCATGTGAACCCTAATTTGTACTTGGACCCACATTTGTCCCCTACGCGAGAGTCACGCCTTCGTTGTAATGATCGTGCAAAATACTTCAAGTCTTTGAGTTCTACTTCAATTTTTTGAACAACCCGTGAAACTCAATTTTGCAAGTCTTGAAAACAAAAAATCCTAAGAGAGGGAACACTTAGAGGAGCTCTCCCAGGATTTCTTGGACATCGTTTATCAAATTTTCCAAACCTTACACAATCTTTATTTTCCTAATACTTACACATATATATATATATATACATATATATATATATAGGGAAATGATCCATAGCATGTATTTGCTATGAATAAAAAATGGGCAAATAGCATCATAATCATCCATTACATAAATTAAGGGCTCAAATTTAAAACATAATTTTGTCATCCTCTAGTTGAACTAGCGGAAGAAGAATTGGCTTGATCCTTTGGATTACCATGCTATCGCAAATATTTTAGATAACAAATATCAGATCTGTTATTATCAAGCCATCCCAAATATTACCCCTATCAGATCTGCCAATCAAGCCAAAACAAATATTACGCCTTTGGATTACCATGATATCCCAAATTTTTTAGATAGCAAATATCAACCATTTCAGGTCAACTAGAGATAAACCCACATCAAAATTGGAATAAAAAACTTACCGAATAAATGCAGATTAGGTTGATTTAGAACACAAATTCGATACTTGAGAAACCCTAAGTGAAAATCGCAGCAGATTTTTTGCTCCAATTCAATTACACGAGTGAAATTGTGTGAAACCCTAATTGAAAATCACAGCAGGGTTTTTTGTCCCAATTCAAGAATTATGTGTTGGAGTTCTGTCCGCTAGTTTAACTAGTGGACAAGGTTTAAAAAATAGATCTTAATGACTTGATATATATGGGGGTAATTTGGGCCTAAATTTTTTTATGTGTTAGCTAGTTCAACTAGCGGATGACAAAATTGTATTTTAAATCTGAGCCCTTAATTTATGTAATGAATGATTATGGTACTATTTGTCCATTTTTCATCCATAACAAATACATGCTATTGATTATTTCTTTTATATATATATATATATATATATATTGGGATTAAAATCAAATCCATTCTTATATTTTGGAATTAAAATTAAATCATCCTTATTTAGAATATTTGTTTCCATTTTTTTTTATTTTTAGAAAATCATACCTTTGGTGCTTCGGAGTAAGAATCGAATTGTGAATTAGAATATCCAATATGGACTAGAATTGTAATGAAAGTAACCCATTAATTACTTTTGCCAATCACATATTCCAAGTTTATGCCAGACATTCTCTTCAATATTAAAAAATCTGAAGACATGGTGGAGTAGATCGGAAGACTCGTAGACCCAAAGTTGATCCTCTCTTCGAGTCTACATTGGGAGATGAACCGAGTGATTCCTTTGCCTGGTGGATTTGAATATTGAACTCTGTCATGCTTGAAACAATTCTAGATGCTGATGAAATATTCTCAGTACTCCTCCTCGATCCGTAAGTTCTTTTAATTGTATTTTATTTACTTCAATTCCATAATAACTTGCAAGCCTTTGTCATATTGTATTTTTTTTTTGTTATTTTAGACTCCTAGTAGAACATGCCTTTTGAGTGGTGAATAGATATTGGAACAGTTACCAAACCGCAGCTTTTGTACCGCCTAATTGCTTGCCAGGTAATGATTGATGCCAAGCTCCCAATAATTTTTTGCTACTAACGAAGTTGCTGTTAGTCATTGTAAAAAGTCTGGCTTGTAATATTTTTTTTTTTAACATTATACATTAAAGCTTCACTCCCAAATCATTTAATGGAGAAGACGAAACCCAAATTTTCAGATTTTCTGTTCTTTTTCTTCCTGCATTTTGTGATTGTTTCATTTATTCTTTTTTAGGTGATTCTAGTTTGTTTTCGAGGCCATCTCACTT
Organism: Panax quinquefolius; assembly: GCA_020205615.1. Classification (NCBI taxonomy): domain Eukaryota; kingdom Viridiplantae; phylum Streptophyta; class Magnoliopsida; order Apiales; family Araliaceae; genus Panax; species Panax quinquefolius. The sequence continues at coordinate 162,996,511 of CM035152.1, forward strand.
TGATAAAGATTTAGGCTCTTTCTTCGGATATTCTCCAAGAAGGACTATAACTTTTCGCGGTGAAGAAACATTCATTTCGAGCAATTGATTTGTCGAGCGAGTAATCATTAAAAGTAATCATTAAACGTATAAGGGGAGGACCTCCTAGGTGGCCGAACCCTATAGAGGATGAAACCTAAGGGTCTTGGCCTCATCCTTTATATTTTTTAGTCCTTCCTTTATACTCTTCCACTCGAACGACATCCTTTGTTTATGTGTTTTTACTTGCTTCATCTTTTAGGCAACTCTAATATTTCTTTTGTCTTCCGAGCTCTATTACCTTGATCATATCTTGGTTTTTTCCCTCAGATCATAAAGAAAAATTGACGTTTTTTTGACAAAACACGAAGGAAAAAATGTTTCTTCTTTCCTTTATTTTCTGAACCCCATTATCTTAATCATATCTTGATTTTTTCCCTCGAATCATAAAGAAAGATTGACGTTTTTTGACAAAACACGAAGGAGAAAATGCTCCTCAGCGGGACCACCCTAGATGGCCGAACCTTAGGGAAAAAATCAGCAAATGAAGGCAAAAAATCGAGTCCAAAAAGGGTGCATGGTCGTTATTTTGACCATAACTTTTGATTCGCTTAGAATTACAAGACCCATAATATATCAAATCGAAGCTAGAGACGAGCCTTACAAAAATTATCGCCTTTGGCTATGATAGATACCGTTATATGTCCAAAAAAGGCTTTGAAGAATGTGTTTGGGATGCCCAAAGTTTTTCAAAAAAGTTCAAAAAAAAATTCTTGCGTACTTCTGATTTCTAACTTTCCCTGACTTTTTTTCTTTTTCTTTTCAGGTGTTCTTAAGTTTAAATCTCAGAATTGCTTCTTTGTCATGGTAAGCACTTAAGTTTAAATGCTTTCCTTTACATCATTTCCTTGCTCTTTAGAGTCCTTATACTGAATTTTCCTTGCTTGCAGGCCCTTTCCACTGGACGTTCTGCCATCCCAAAAACCACCACAAAGACCCATTCATCAATGAGTGGGAAGGGCTGTGACACCCCCAAAATAGGTCCAATCCATCCAACCTATTCTGAGTCGCCAAATACATGGTACAGAAAATAACTACAACTTTATTACTACAATTGTCGTGCAAAATATAACAACACATATGTTGTAAGTTTTGATACAAATATATATACCAACTGTGACTCTTGACACCAACTTGGATAACACGTCACAATGGCACCTTACATAAAGGTACAGTCAAAAACTGTTTTAGAAATTAAAATTTTTGGGAAGTGCTCAAGGAAACCTTCGTACATGGGAGCCCACGCGTCTAGGTTATGATAAATATCATATGTCCACATAATTATCCTTGGTTGACCCAATAGACCCCAAAGAAAAATGAGAAGATTACTATCATGCTCTTTTCAATGGTGAGTCTTCTCTTGACATATAACTATCTCCACCGCTCCGCAATTAAAATTATATTTCAACCACACTCTAAGATCATATAGGTAGTGCTTTCGTAGATATACTCAAAGAAGTGGATATACACAACCCTCGCTTTATGATAATACGAGATTGTATGTCATTAGACATCTTGTATGATAGTGGCAAAATACTCTTCCAACGTTGGGTTCGCCTCACCCTATTGTTGTTCACCAAAATTAATTATTAAGTGACGTATAATATACGACACACACATCTTAGGTCCTCAATACAATTATATATTGTATGTCATGCCGTTTTATAATGTGTTGAGAAACTTTGACAGTCTCGGACCATCACACTATTTCCCTGATATCCCCGCTCAACCCAGCTACACTCTTATTACCTGAAAGGAATTGTGAAACAAAAGGGTGAGCACAAATAGCTCAGTAAGAATATCATGACTAAAGATAATTAAATTATCAATAGCCTTCATCAGAAATAAATCAGAGATTTAGAACATATGGTAGATGATAAAACTTTTTAACCATAGTTGTAGCGGAATGAACAATCCATTAGAAGAGTCAAATAGACCATAAAGTCTATTATCTTCTCCATGTTAAAAGTCCACCAACAATGTTTTATCCTTGTAACATCAATCAACAGTTCCTGTCCACATTCATGTGAATAACTCATAATCATAATTGTGGTTCTAAATTCCTCTTCTCATCCAGGACAAAGATAATTTTTATCATTTGTCTTTACCTGAAACATCAAAGATCATAGTTATACCAAATAACAATTCCTGTTCATAATCATACTAATAAATTCATCTTTGCACTACGGGCCAAAGATATTCATCAACAAGTCATCTTTGCACTACGGGCCAAAGATATTCAAAAATAGGTCATCTTTGCACTACGGGCCAAAGATATTCATCAATAATTCATCTTTGCACTACATGCCAAATATATTAATATCTCAAAGAAATACATAATCATTTCAGAATTTATATAAACTATAATTATAACCATGTTGATCAATTCACCTTTGCACTTAAGCTAAAAATATTCAATTATAAATTCAATGGTCATGATCATACCAGTCAACGATTCAACTTTGCACTACTGGCCAAAGAGAACCCATAGTCACGATCATACCAATAATCTACCCATCTTTACACTCAAGTCAAAGAGAAATTTTTTCACCAGGATTATAAAAATGTTATATATGATAATAAAAACAATATTATCAAAACATGAATTTAATTTCAAGAGTAATATTCATAAATCAACGATAATTTGGTTGAAAAAAGAAACCAATTTTGTCGCTTAATAGTAACTCGTGAATAAGTAACTCATGTGAATAGTAACCCCACATGAAAAAGGTAGAAATTTTACAATAAAATCTATACCAATATTTCAGATAATGATATTAAAAGAATAACATTTCTTAAACTTATAAAAAATTTATTTTAATTGATTACACTTTACTAATTAATGCATTTAATAATCCTAAAATGTCAAACTCATTAGATTTCATCATCAATAACCAAAATCCTCATCAAAAATCTGTATATACCTTACATAGGATTCTCAAACTATAAAATCCTATTTTCCAATTTTCTTACTTCACATAACATATTTAATTCATTTACTCATAACTAGACCATTTTCATGAAAAATACCAAATCAGTTCCAAAAATATTTCTTTTATGGAATTTAGCATAATATAGTCCCATATTGAACATATATTTTTCTCGGAATTTTTAAAATTCATTTACTATTTTTCACATGGGCAAAACTGCCAAATATTTAGACATTTATCATAAATTGTACGTTTGTCCAAAAATTCCAAAATTTACAGAGTATACTTATGTTATATATATGTACTTCCAATAAAACTTTCACTAATTTTGGAGTTAACCACAAGGAGTTATAAGAGTTTACTTTTAAAATAGTCTCTTCCCATAAAATTCACAACTCTTAATCTATACATCCAAAAATCGTCATTTTTGGACACAATCAATAAAACTCATTAAATTATCATTTCAAATTTTTTCAGAATTTTTGAAGGTCTGAAAAGTTATGAAACATGAAAAACATAACAACCCTTAAAAATCCCTTATCTCACAAGAGCAGTACTTCTGACCGGAATATCGGATGTAAAGCCGAAAGAAACTTGCACTGAATAGAAACTCTCAAAGTATCTAAATACTCACAAAAATATGCTTGATAATATAGAGAGAGAAAACTTATTTCTGGTGTGATTTTCAATTTTAACATAAGCACCTATTTATAGGAAAATGCTAGAACACCAAAGGAGACTAAATTAATAAAATAATATATTTATTTTATTCCTACGCATGTCAAGTTGAAAATTCCAGCCCACCATACTTGAAGCTTTAATTCAGCACATGCTTTCAATTATAAACAAAAGTGGGGACCACCTTCTAGAATATTTCCACCAAAATCATTTACAAAAATAATTTCCGAATCAGTCACCTCATAAAATTCATAACAAATCATACGTTAATTTTTAACGGTTCAAAATTTGTGGATATATACTCAACTTATATATGTATAACATATCCAAAAATCACAACGATCCAACGGTCGGATTAAAAATTATAACTCACGTAATATATCTCAAGAACACTGATTATCGGATTATAAGTCCTTCGAACCAGTTTCACTCAAACTGTCACCACGAAATATCCACAAAGAATTTTTGGGTGATTCCAATTTTTATGGTTAGCTTACTTCCAGGGCTTTCTTTTGATATATGGCTCATCTCCTAACTCATTATACACCAAGAGTTATGGATTATACAAAATCAAGTAATAAACTAATTTTTCTGAAAATCCCATATTTTGTTCTTCATTTCGACAAAACACCTCAACATTAAATCCTTCATTTATAACCACATAAATAAATCCATCATTTATATCCACATCAAATAAATATTTCCTTATCATATAAATCAATAATTATTCATAACTATTACAGAATCACAATAATGACAACCAGACAGTTCCCAAGAAAGAGGGGGCTTTCCAATAAAGATTTCTCCTTACTGGCGCGCAATTAGGTAACCAAACCTCTCCTTGACAGAACTTTCTAGACATTGCCAATAATGTTATCTAATAATATTATTCAAATAATATGAATTATTGATCCGATAATGGAAAATACTTGCAAATGACAATTATTGAAACAACAATAATATAAAATATCAACGCAACAATTATTGAATCAATAAAATAAAATATTGAACAGTAATTACTGTAACAATTATTGAGTAGTGACTTCTTACGTAAGAATCAATAATTCAAAAATATTTGTGCAATACCGTGCAAATAATTATGCAAACCACGCCATTCATCGTATTTTAACCACCGTATTCCAACAAAGTTAATTGTAATAACTACTGTAGTTATTTATAAAAACTCAAACTTGTCATTTTCTTCATCCGACGCTTATTACATTATGGGGCCCACAAATGGTTGCGCCGTCGTACGAATATTCCCCGACAACAAGAATATTCCACGACCAAACGAATATTCCCGACAACCAAGACTATTTTATAACCACTTGCGTATTTTGTAAACTTTGCACATATCACCCTTAACTTTAAACTTTTATCAATTTGACCATTTACTGAATAATAATTATAAGAAAAATTGAATACTTTTATTTCATAAAATTCGGGGTCTTACAAGGGCTCCCTTCTTTCAATTTGACCAAGACTATTTTATAACCACTTGCGTATTTTGTAAACTTTGCACATATCACCCTTAACTTTAAACTTTTATCAATTTGACCATTTACTGAATAATAATTATAAGAAAAATTGAATACTTTTATTTCATAAAATTCGGGGTCTTACAAGGGCTCCCTTCTTTCGGTCTTTTAACGTTTTTTCAAGACTTATGACCGTAAAATTTTCCCCGCCAGAGAAAAAAAAGAATTGTTTCTATATGTTGCGGCTTGCAAAGGTTGGGATAACTTTTCTCATTTCGATCGCATTCCCCGCATATGCATTGAGAAACAAGAATACCCTTTTAGTTTTATTCGCTTCTTTCAGCAAAACATCTCCTTCGGAACGTACTTTATGCTTCACTAGCTTATGTTCCTGCCACTTCTAGGCTTCCTTGTGACGCCCCCAAAATAAGTATACATCACCCATTCTGAGTCACCAAAAACATGGTACAGAATTTAAATACAACTTAATTATACAACTGTCGTGTAAAGTACGACAAAACATAAGCTGAGAGTTTCAACATGAATATTGTCTTCTAGACAATATCCAAACTCAAATTTAATATTATTACATTTATTTTCACACTATTTCACAAAATAGTGAGGACTACTTATGCAAATATCTGGACTGTCACTCCGTTCCCGGACTAGTCCCAACTATATTCTCATTTCCTGAAGAGAACAATAAAAGCAAAGGGTGAGCTCAACTAGCCCAGTAAGAAATATTATGACTAAGATAATGCAGAATAAATTATCGTTAGCCTTCAACAGTGTTAAACTGATAAAATACAATAGACATCAAATTTAATCTGCGGTAAACAAGCAATCCAAAGAGAAGAGTCAAGTAGAGCATGATATCTACTATCTTCTATGATTTAAAAAGTTTATCATCAATTTTATCACTGAGACTCAGCTTAATAAATAATCCACATCATCCCTGCACTACGGGCCAAGGATATTCATTAGTATCACGACCACGAATTATCCATGCACTACGGGCCAAAGATATTCGTATTTTCATCAACGGTCATGATCACGCCATAAAATAATTCATCTTTGCACCCTTGGCCGAAGAGAACCCATGGTCATGATCATACCAAAAACTGTTCATCAATGCACTACGGGCTAATGAAGACTTTTACCATATCATTTATAACATTACGGTCATGATTATACCAAATAATCCCTGGTCATAATCATACCAAGTCCATCCATGCACTATGGCTATAGATGACTTTCATCATAATATAAGCATGAGGATGATGAAAATGATATAAAAATTCAATCAAACGAGATCAAGGATAAATATTAAAGACTTTAAATTTATCCAAAGTTTTAAAACGTTCAAATGGTCAACATGATACTACTTTGTAGAGTAAAATTCAAAAATAATAATGTATCAAAATTGATTTGGATCGAAAAAAAAATCAATTTTTGTCATAAATAGTACCCTGAATGAATAGTACCCAAGTGAATAGTACCACATGAATAGTAACCCCGTGAATAGTACTCCGGTATGAAAAAGTTAAAACTTATCAAGAATGCTCAGAATAATATTTCCATAAAAAGATACAGGATGAAGCGCAAATATCAAGGATATTCTACTAATTTCATAGAGTATGGAAGCCAAAACTTTAATAAAATGAGTGTATAATTCAAAATCTGAAACGAAATAATATTACTTATATACTACAGAGTATGAAAGAAAATATTATTTCTTACGAATATTGAACAAAAATAGTATCATTTACAACTTTTGAACGAAAATAATATTCCTTACGAATATTAAACGAATATAATATTCCTTACGAATATTAAATGAAGATAATATTTCTTGCGAATATTGAACGAAATAAAATTTCTTACGAATACGAAAAATAATATCGTAAGCGAATATGAAATAAATAATACCCCTTACCTTAAAAAGAAGAGTATTCCGACTGGTATAGCGGGGATATTCTTGAAGAAAACTTTTACTATTTTCTACACTCAATGCTTCCTTAAACTCTAAAGAAATACGCTCAATATTATAGAAGAAGAATTCTCTTATTCTGGTGTGATTTTCAATTCTAACTAAGCATCCTAGTTATAGGAGAATGAAAAGGATACTATTTGAGCGAACAGTGGGGGAAGAATCGCGGGCACAAATTTGAATTCGTCTGATAATTTCATTCTTTACTATGCAAATACTATGTAGGCACTATGTAAACACTATGCATAATAAAATATAATATATTCTATTTTTCATAAAAAAAAAATTATTATAATATATATATAAAATAAGCATAGTACTCCCACCCGTGAATCCAATACTCCATCCCCTGACAATTCATTTTTCTACATGTGGGCCCCACATGTGGCCCCAACTTTATTATATTGAATAACTTTATACCGATTATTTTGAAAAATGGGTAAATGGAGATCCAAATAATAAGCAAAATTTACCACAAATACATCATAAAAATTCCCTCAATATTTTTAACAATATTTATTCATTATTATTATAACTCGCAATATTAACAACCAGATCATTCCCAGGAAAGAGGGGGCTTTCTGATAAGGATTTTTCCCGATTGGCGCGCAATTAGATGACCAAACCCTTTCCTCGACAGAACTTTCTATACATTATTAATTATGCAGATAATAATATGAATAACTTTTCATCTCATTTATTGATTTAATAATATATAAAATATCGACAATAATTGAATCAAATAACGTGAGATACTTATCAAAGAATTATCATAGCAATAATTGAATAAAACCGAGTGACTTCTCGTGGCATTAATAATCAATACCGTGTGCTACTATGCAACCACAGCCAGATTCTTGTACTTTTAACACCGGATATTTCAACAGTTAACGGTAAAACTTTCGCTGTTATTTTTATAAAAAGATATTTATGTCATTTTCTCATTCCGACGATAATTCCATTGTGGGGTCCACCAATAATTGTGTCGTCGTACTAATATTCCCTGTTAAAACGAATATTCTCCGACCAATCGAATATTATATAACAACTTGCTTACTTTATAAAATTTATAAATACTACCCCAACTATAACATTATATCAAATCCACACCTTAATATTTAAAAAAATATTTCGAGAAAATTAATCTTTATTCATAAAATTTGGGGTCTTACAACCTCCCCTTCTTATGAAATTTCATCCTTGAAATTGGCGTACGTACCTGGTATGTCGAAGAGGTGAGGATACCTCGTCAGATTCTAACTCTTGAGGTATAGTCTTTGAGCGTAGAATATAATCCTTCTTATCCAAGATTTTAATAGATATCTCCTCATACGTTAAATCTTATGCTATCTCATCTAGTTCTAATTAAATAATGTGGTTCGGGTCATCCACATATTTACGTAACATTGATACGTGAAAAATGTTATGAACACGCGACATACTTGGCGGTAAACCGAGTCTATAGGCCACAGTTCCTACTCGATCGAGGATTTCAAATGGACCAATAAAATCGAGGTTTGAGATTTTCTCTCTTCGTCGATTCTTGCTTCTAGAATAACGCCTTCTTACACCTTATTCTTCATATTCATCGGTTCTAATTCTGTAGCTTAAGCGGCTTTAACTTTATCGATTAAAGTCGGTTCTAATCGTATATTCGTTATCTTCATGTAGGTTCTTGGAGTCTTTAACTCTATCTCCATCTTTTGTAAGTCGTACGGAATGGGTCTTTGTGTTAACAACGTCACACTCATAACCGCATACGATCTTCTACTCAACGCGTCAGCTACCACGTTCGCTTTTCTACAATGATATTGAATGGTATGTCTGTAATCTTCAACAGCTCGAGCCAACATCTATGGCGCATGCTACGTTCATTTTGGGTGAAGAAATATTTAAGGGTTTTAGAAATAGGTTTTGTATTTGGGTCAATACAAAATTCGATTTCACGCTCTGGGGTAGGCCACAAAGTCTTCAGGGAATACGTCAGGAAATTTATTAACAATAGAAATATCATTCAAAATTGTGACTCTCATCCAAGACTTGGATAAAACGTCACATTGATACCTATCAACTTGCCACCGTTATTAACAGCGTCCCCTATGGAAAGTTTGGCTTCGGTCCATTCCAAGACTTGGAAGTCACAGCGAAAGGCTCGGGGCTCTTTACTTATGGCTTGATATGATAGTGATTGACTTTAGTGGTTGGGTTGCTTGAATTCGCATAACAGGTTGGTTAGGAATATGAAAACTAACCACCTTACGAAAATAATTAATTTTAGCATGATGCGTAGCTAACCAGTCGATCCTAAAATCATATCAAATGCAAGTATTTTTAAGGAAATAAGATCGACAGGTAATGTGAGGGTACCGATTTGAACCAAACAAGACTTATAAATAATGGATGTAATGAAGGTTTCTAAATGTTACCCCGCATTTTTTTTAAATAAAAGACTTTCAAATTTCCTTTATTTATTATTTTTCCTCGAAATAGTAACTAGGGTTGATTTGATTAATGTGGTTAGACTTATGGGTAAAATCGAGCTAGGTGACCAATATTTTAAATAATCAGCATAGCGACGGTTATAAAATATTCATTGTTTTAGCGGGAATATTAACGTTTGGTAGAACCCGTAATATTCTTTTTTTTTTTAATAAAATATTTCAGTATTTATTATTTTGAAATAGTAACCTTGATTTAATTAATGTGGCCCATGTGGTAAAATCGATTGGATGAAGAAAGTGGTTATAAAATATAAGTTGTTTATAAATAACGTTTGGTAGTAGTTATTCTGAGGAATTAATCTTTGTTGGAATACTAAAAGTGATTTAAAAAGCGATAAGTATAAGTTGTTTAAAATATAACTTGGCGTAGTTGTTGCAGATTATCTTGTTGGAATACTCGATTATTGATTCTTACGTGAAGGCACCAATTATTCTTAATTAGGCACTACGAATTAATTCTAATTCTTTATTCAATATTTTATTTTATTGATTCAATAATTGCTACGTTGATATTTTATATTATTGTTGTTTGATAATTGTCACTTTCTGATATATTTTTCATTATCGGATCGATAATTCATATTATTTGAATAATATTATTAAATAGCATTATTGGCAATGTCTAGAAAGTTACATCTAAGAGAGAGGTTTGGTCACCTAATTGCGGCGCCAATAAGAGAGAAATCCTTATTGAAAAGCCCCTCTTTTCACAGGAGCGGCACTGGTTGTCGATTATTGTGATTACGTAATATTATTTGTGAATAATTAATTATTGATTTATATGATAAGGAAAATATTCATTTTATGTGGATATAGATGGAGAAAATTTTTAATGTGACAATTGTTGAAAATTGATATTTTATCTTTTACGATAAAATAATTCATTTAAATATATTATTATATTTTAATAATATAATAATGGTGATATTTTTACAATGAAAGTGTGATATATGAATAAATGAGGAGGAAGAATATTTTTGTTACAATAAATATTAAAAAACATGTTTTTCATGTTTGTGGACCCCATTTTTGGTTTGAAATTTGATTATAGCACAAAAAATCGCTTGGTTTGTGGATTTTAGTCATTTTTGTTTGGAATTTGGAAAAACTTTCTTCTACAAAGTTGTAGAGAATGGAATTTCCTATGGAAAAGACATAAGGTTTGAATTTTTACGATAAAATAGCTATTTATTATGAATTATTGAAGTTAGAAGTTCTGTAATAATTGATTTTGAAGTTTTAAATATTTTTTAAAAATTTTTTTTTTTTTGTGGGCATGTGTTAAATGGTTTGAAATCAGATTCTTTTGTGGTGGGCTTGAAAATTTAATAAATAATATTATTATATTAAATTTTACTTTTGGTGTTCTAAGCATTTTCTATAAATAGGGTCTTGGGTTAGAATTGAAAATCACACCAAAAAGCTGAAGTTTTCTCTCTATATATCGGCGGCGTTCTTGTGAGTATTTTGATATCTTGAGTGTTGCTATCTGATCTGCAAGTTTCCTTTAGCGTTATATCGATATTCGATCCAATCTTATTCTTTTGAGGTAAGGGATGTTATTTTTTTAAAAATGATATTATTTCTTTCAATATCATTATCTTTGAAATATTGGTAAGATTTTTCTTGTGAAATTCTTATCTTTTTATGTCGAGTTACTATTCACGAGTTCTTATTCACGAGTTCTTATTCACGAGTTATATTCAAGATTTTATTCAAAATTTCTTGTGATTTTACCTTTTAGTGTCGAAGTTACTATTCACGTATCTGACCTTATTCATATATATGACACTATTCACGAATCGACCTTATTCACGAAAAAATTAAATTTTCTTTTACGTGTCCAAGATTATCTATTATGGTTCCTATCTTTGATTGGATCTATGTTTTGATCTTTATTTTTGAATTACTGCTCCACAATAGTTTATTATGGAGTATTTTTGAACTTGGATTGTCTAAAATCTGAATCCTTAATATTTGTTCTTTTGTCTCCTTTGGATTCATTTTTTTTAAAATATATTTTTCATCATCCTCGGTCCTAAATGATGATATTCTTGAATATCTTTGGCACATAGTGCAATGATGAATGATTTTTGATGAATATCTTTGGCCGTAGTGCAAAGATGAACAGGTGTTGAGATGAACATGACCGACTGATTAATATCTTTGGCATGTAGTGCAAAGATGATTATTTGATTAAAGATGTATATTGATTGATATTACAAGGATAAAATATCGATGATGGACTTTTAAATTCATAGATGATAGTAGATTTCATTCTCTACCTAATTCTTCTAATGAATTGTTGTTTCCGCTGCAGTTGCTGATCTAAAACTTGTTGTATATTGTATTCTATCATATTTTTTTCCCTGTTGAAGACGAAGGATAATTTGTTGTACATTATCTTAGTCATAATATCCTTTACTGGGCTAGTTGAGCTCACCCTTTTCCTTTTTGTTCCATTTTTCTTCTCGGGAGCGAGAATATAGCGGGAACTAGTTGGGGTGTGGAGTGATGGTTCAAGATAGTTATTTTAGTAGTCCTCACCATTTTTTAAAAATAGTGTATCAATAATTGTAATGAGGACTTATTTGAGTGTGGATATTGTCTAGATGACAATATTTGTATTTAAACTCACGATATATGTGTTGTAAGTATTTTGCCTGACAATTATAATAATGAAGTTGTAGTTGTTTACGTACCATGTATTTGGCGACTTCGAGAATGGGTTGGATGGAATGGACCTATTTTGGGGCGTCATGGTTGAATATCGAGCTTGGGGATATGATCTCTGGCGGAGATCGGGAATAGAACTAGGAGGGAGAGAGCAGAGTAAATCCTTAACTAGTATGTCTACCTAAGCTTATTGTTGGTTGGTCGAGTATAGGGTTATTATGTTGCATGTTAATTTCTTTAATTAACCCTTGTTTTATGGAAGTATTTAAGAATGGCAACCGAGAATGTTAACGATTGGAGTAAATGAGGCCGTGGAACACCTTTACTCACCAATCGGGAGAGCGTGCAACAACAAGAAGAATGTTCCTCATGTAAACAACACCATTGATCGAGACGATGAGCGATGGGATGTTTAGAAGCTTTTTGCGATTCATGCAAAATCGAGACGAGGAGACTTCGTGTACAAAATACGGTGGAAATGATAAGATGCATGCGGTTTATCACGACCAAGCGATTCGAAGAGTTGGGACCACCAGATTTTACAGGAAAGCGGGATCCGATTAAAGGCGAAACGTGGGTCAAGCAAATTACCAAGATATTCGATGTCTTGGGATGCGGAGGAATAGAAGGTTCCATTACGCCACTTTTATGTTCGTAATGAATGAGGCGATTCTTGGTGGAAATCATGAAGCGTACCATCGGTCCGCATTGCACTTAGCATGTCTTGGGAAGCGTTTCAAAAAACTGTTCAATGACAAGTACTTTCCTAAAAGTATTCATCGTATGAAGGAGGTAGAGTTTATTAGACTAGAAACGAAACAACATGGCGGTGTCCCGATCTGAGGCGAAGTTCAGCGGAGTTATCGAGTTTGCACCTCATTTGGTGGAGAATGAGGAGCGTATGGCGCGGATGTTTACGAGAGGTTTGAAACTTGACGTACGTCGATATCTCATTTCTCATAAATTTTCTCTATATTCAGATGTTGTGAATAGGGCTCGATTATTAGAAGCGCGATAATGAGTCATTTCAATAGAAGAATAACGACCAACAACTTCGATGATAATCGTCTGCGATGGCAATGATCATCGAACAATGATAACCATCGTGGAGAAAATTATCATGCGAGAAATGGTAACCACTTGGGTGGTAATCATGGCGAAGATAATAGAAGAAATAATTCAAGTGGAAATTTCAAGAAGAAAGATTTAATGATGACGGGAAGACGTCGGCGGCACACCAACAACAACAAAATTCTAGGGAGGAGAACGGCCGCGGGTTAGATCTTACTGAATCTGCGAGGAGGGGACATATAAGTCCAAACTGTTCCGACCTTCCAAGGTATGTTTTAGTTGTGGAAAAGATGGTCATATAGCTCGATTTTGTCACATGTGCGAAATCAAGTTCCAGTTGGGATGGTGACACCAAAAGGTGGATCTGAACAAATCAAAGTCAGCGGTTCTGGAAGAGCGTTTGTCGTGGTGGCCAAAAAGCGAGTAAACCAAGCGAAAGTTAGCACGGGTTAGTTAATTATAAATTCTTGCAAAATCTATACCTTATTAGATACTAGTTTCTACCCATTCTTTTATCTCTCTACTTGTGCTCAACGTTTAAACTTGACTCAGGAGAAATTAGACTTTGACTTATCTGTGGAGACTCAGTTAGGAAAAAACTTTTATTACATCCACTTTTATAAATCTTGTTTGATCTAAGTTGGCACCATCACATTACACATTGATCTTATCTCTTTAAAGATACTTGCTTTTGATGTGATTTTAGGGATTGATTGGTTAACTACTCATCATGCCAAAATTGATTGCTTTACGTAAGGTTGTTAGTTTTCATATTCTAAGCAACTTTTGTTATTGAATTCAAGCAACCAAACCATTGAAGTCAAACATTTTCATATCAAGCCATAAAAGTCATTCGTTTATTGAAAAAGCGGATGTCGAGCTTTCTTAGCCCATGTTATGGACTTGAACAAAAATCGTCGATTTGAATGATATTTACATTGTTAGTAAATTTCTGACGTATTTCTGAAGAATTTCTTGGCTTACTCCCGAGGCGTGATATTGAATTTTGTATCGACTTTGAACCCGAGTACAAAACCCATTTCTAAAATCTCATATCGAATGGCTCTATTGAACTTGAGGAGTTAAAACCCAACTATAGAAGTTGGTACCCGAAGCCTCTGTCTGGTGACTTCCTTTGTGGAATGCATTGAAGCGGAACTCTCTCGTAGGGGATGCCATATTCATGCGGTAGTAAAGCGATAGGTGTCATTGTGACGTCTTATCCAAGATTGGGATATGAGTCACGATTGAAAGCAACCTAAGTCGATGTCGAAATCGTAGCTTTTGGGCTTAGTTGGTTATTATCGGAGATTAGTGGAAAGATTTTCTCGAATCGCTACTCCATTAACTTCGGTGACTCGTAGAGATATCAAAATTCGAATGGAAGCGAGGAATGTGGAAGAGCTTTGAAGAACTCGAGAGGAGACTCATTTCGACACTGTTACGACCATACCATCCTGGAAAAGCGAGCGTGGTAGGCGGCGTGTTGAGTAGAAGATCGTATCTGATCTGAGTGCGATATTATCGAATACAAAGACCCATTTAAATATAACTTACAAATGATAGAAATAGAGTTAAAGACTCTAGGGACCCACGTGATGATGATATCTGAGTAGAATCGACTTTAATCGATAAAGTTAAAACCGCTTTCGAGCTACACACCGGGTGATGAATATGAAGAAGAAGATCTGAAGAAGTCGTTATTTCAAAAGCGAGAATCGGCGATGAGAGAAAGCTCAAACCTTGATTTATTAGTCCATTTGAAATCCTCGATCGAATAGGAGCGTAGTGGCCTATAGACTCGTTTTACCGCCAAATATGTCGCGTGTTCATAACGTTTTTCACGTATCGATGTTACGAAAATATGTGAATGATCCGAACAACGTTATTGAGTTAAAACCGGACGAGATAGCAGAAGACTTAACGTATGAAGAGGTACTTGTCAAGATCTTGGATAGAAAGGAGCATGTCCTACGCACAAAGGTTATACCACAAGTCAAGGTTTTGTGGAGGAACCATGTTATTGAAGAAATGACCTGGGAGTTGGAATCGAAATAAAAGCGAGGTATCCTCACCTTTTTTGAAACACCAGTGCGTCGTCGTCGATTTCGAGGACGAAATTTCATAAGGAGAGGAGGTGGTAAGACCCCAAATTTTTTTTTTTAATAAAATGGAATTTCCTCTATTTATTATTTTGAAATAGTAAGGGGTTGATTTGATTAATGTGGATAGTTATGGGTAAAATGAGCAAATATTTCAAATAAGAAAGTGGTTATAAAATATTCATTGTTGTCGGGGAATATTTGTTTGGTGGTGGAATATTCTTGCTTGTCGGGGAATATTAAATGCGACGGTGCGACCTTGTGTGGGCCCCATAACGAGAAAGTGATTGGATGAAAAAAAGCGACAAGTATAAGTTGTTTATAAATAACAGCGCGTAGTTATTCTGAGTTTATCTTTTGTTGGAATACTTTCGGTGGTTAAAACACGATAATCACGTTGTTGCGAGATGCATTATTGCACGATTATTGATTCTTACGTAAGAATGCCTTTACTCGATAATTATTACGATAATTCTTTATTCAATATTTTATTTTATTGATTCAATAATTACTACGTTGATATTTTATATTATTGTTGTTTGATAATTGTCACTACTACACATATTTTTTCATTATCGGATTAATAATTCATATTATTTGAATAATATTATTAGATAGCATTATTGGCAATGTCTAGAAAGTTACATCTAAAGAGAGGTTTGGTCACTAATTGCTTGCGATGAAGGAGAAATCCTTATTGGAAAGCCCCTCTTTCACAGGAGCGGCACAGTTGTCGATATTGTGATTACATAATATTATTTGTGAATAATTAATTATTGATTTATATGATGAGGAAAATATTCATTTTATGTGGATATAGATGGAGAAAATTTTTAATGTGACAATTGTTGAAAATTGATATTTTATCTTTTACGATAAAATAATTCATTTAAATATATTATTATATTTAATAATAATAATAATGATGATATTTTACAATGAATGTGTGATATATGAATAAATGAGGAGGAATAATATTTTTGTTACAATAAATATTAAAACATATTTTTCATGTTTGTGGACCCCATTTCTTGGTTTGAAATTTGATTATAGCACATGTAAAATCGTCCAGTTTGTGGATTTGGTCGATTTTTATTTGGAATTTGGAAAAACTTTCTTACTGCAAAGTTGTAGAAATGGAATTTCCTATGGAAAAGGACATAAGGTTTGAATTTTTACGATAAAATGGCTATTTATTATGAATTATTGAAGTTAAGAATATTAGAGAATAATTGATTTTGAAGTTTTAAATATTTTTTAAAAAAAAAATATTTTTTTTCATTTTTGGGCATGTGTTAAATGGTTGAAATCAGATTCTTTTGTGGTGGGCTTGAAAATTTAATAAATAATATTATTATATTAAATTTTTTTTTTTGGTGTTCTAGCATTTTTACATAAATAGGGTCTTGGGTTAGAATTAAAAATCACACGAAACTAAAAGTTTTCTCTCTATATTATCGGCGTATTCTTGTGAGTATTTTGATATCTTGAGTGTTGTTATATGGTGCAAGTTTCCTTGACGTAATATCGATATTCTGCTGAAATCTTTATTTTTTGAGGTAAGGGATGTTATTTTTTTAAAATGATATTATTTCTTTCAATATCATTATCTTAGGAATATTGGTAAGATTTTCTTGTGAAATTCTCATCTTTTCATGTCGAGTTCTTATTCACGAGTTACTATTCACGAGTTCTTATTCACGAGTTCTATTCATTAGTACTATCATCATTCTTATTCACGAGTACTATTCACGAAGCGTGAAGATTTTTCTTGTGAAATTTCTATCTTTTAGTGTCAAAGTTATTATTCATTCATACTTATTTATTCGTTATATTTCCTTATTCACGAATCGACACTATTCACGGAAAAAAATTAAATTTTCTTTTACGTGTCCAAGATTGTCTATTATGGTTCTATCTTTGATTGGATCTATGTTTTGATCTTTATTTTGAATTACTCCTGATAGTTTATTATGGAGTATTTTTGAACTTGGATTGTCTAAAATCTGAATCCTTAATATTTGTTCTTTTGTCTCCATTTGGATTCATTTTCTTTAAAATATATTTTCATCATCCTCCGGTCCTAAATGATGATATTCTTGAATATCTTTGGCTTTTGTAGTGCAAAGATTAATGATTTTATGATGAATATCTTTGGCCGTAGTGCAAAGATGAGCAGTGTTGAGATGAACATGGCCAGATTGATTAATATCTTTGGCTTTGTAGTAGTGCAAGATGACTATTTGATTAAAGATGTATATTGATTGATGTTACGAGGATAAAATATATCGATGATGGACTTTTAAATTCATAGATGATAGTAGATTTCATTCTCTACCTAATTCTTCTAATGAATTATTGTTTTTCATTGCGATTGTTGATCTAAAACTTGTTGTCTATTGTATTCTCGAGATTTTTTTCTGTTGAAGACTAAGGATAATTTGTTGTACATTATCTTAGTCATAATATCCTTTTTCTTGGGCTAATTGAGCTCACCCTTTTCCTTTTTGTTCCATTTTTCTTCTCGGGGGCGAGAATATAAGCGGGGAACTAGTTGGGGTGTGGAGTGATGGTTCAAGACAAGTTGTTTTAGTAGTCCTCCTCACCATTTTGTAAAATAGTGTATCAATAATTGTATGAGGACTTATTTGAGTGTGGATATTATGCAGATGATAATATTTGTATTTAAACTCACGATATATATGTTGTCGTATTTTGCATGACAATTGTAATAATGTAAGTTTAATGTCTGTTTAAGTACTCAAAAATGGGTTTGATAGAATGGATATTTTGCGACTCGAATTATAGCGGTTTTTGACTGGAATGGACCTATTTATAGGTAGCTTCCTGCAGCAGTTCCATCGCCAAAATATATGAGCAAGTTTATGTAAACAGAGCAAGTGGCTCTTAAATATAACTTACTGATCATACATTGTAACCCACTAGGTAACAATTAACACAGTAAGAGTGACCAACCTGGATCCCATCTTCATGAGTGAATGTGGAGTTGGAGGCTCTAGATCATGAGGTTTAACATCCCCGTTTCTTTCCTGAAATTTAAATAATGATTAGACTAAGAAGCAAACCATGTAGATAATATCATTTTCTATTTTTGGATGAGTGATCTTCAGGTACATATACATGAGACATTGCAGAAAGATGAAGTTCAAATGAAAATAACAAGAATACATAAAAGCATGAATCTTTTTTTTCAGATACGTAATAGTACTACACAGTGCATGATTGTTCTAGATGATGCACATGAGAAAATACTTGTCATTTTAAATCTTAGCAGCTGTTCTGTTGGCATATATTAGAAGTAAAGGGAAACAACCCTCTTTATTACACTTGCCAACAAGGAGCATTATGATTTAGACAGACATCAAAATCAAGCTACTTAGAAACAACTGTCTTGACATAAAGCTTTTACCACAAATGGAAGATAGGCCCAATTATTTCAACATAAAGCAGAGATCAATCACTTTGAGTTATTGATATGGAAAGTACCATAAGCTACTTGCAAACAAAACAAATCATATATATACCACAAACGAACCCCTCTTTCAGTCATAATTAAACATATTCACAAAATTAAAGCTTGTAGACACATACATCTTCCTAAAAGAAGAAGAATAAATAGGTAGTGACAGGAAAAAGTAAAAAAACTCTGCATACATTCCATTGCTCTCACCTGTAGCACATGTCAATCAGACGCAAGACATGTGGATACCAAAGTAGAAAAAGACAAGGAAAACAATAAAAAGAAAAGGAAACAGAAACAGAAACAGAAATGAAATACTAATATACCTCCATCGTAGCTAATTCTGCAGAACTATAAGGAAGTTAT
This sequence comes from Panax quinquefolius, assembly GCA_020205615.1. Lineage (NCBI taxonomy): Eukaryota > Viridiplantae > Streptophyta > Magnoliopsida > Apiales > Araliaceae > Panax > Panax quinquefolius. The sequence goes on from CM035152.1 coordinate 163,015,862, forward strand.
TGCCTTTTATTAGACATGACAACTTCGTTGGACTCAACATTCCGCAAATAAGAACCAAACAAATTCCGTACCATACTGCGTTCACTTGCACCCAGATCTGAACCAGTTCCAATTAAAATTGAACCTGTCAAGTCTCCTACATCAGCAACACAACGATAAAGCCCCTTCCTCTGTTTCATTCTAGACCTTAAAAACTTCTCTAAAGAACGAAGTTTGTCTTCAAGGACTTGCATTGCCCCAGTGGAGAGTCTGCATACAAACTAATAAACAAAAAAAATTGGCCCAAATAAAGTGACGAATGCCCATCCTATCCTTCCTTCTTTCCTCCGAGATATCCCAACAAAGAGAAGAAATATAGATTTCTTCCCTCATATATGTCTATTTCACCCAAATCTATTTCCTTTTCCATTTGTTTCCAAAACTCCAACAAGAGGGGTACACTACATGTTTAAATATTTTTGCTAAATGGAAAAAGTAAATGGCATTGATCAAACAGGCTAGAGAGTAATCCCGTGTTTCTACACAGGTCAAAAGATGCCCATATTTGATAGACCACAACAATAAAAATATAAACCATCTGCTCAATAGAGGAAGGGTTGCAATTAGGTTTCCATTCTGCTCTACCAAAATCTCAACAGAAATAAAAACTGGCAGTTTAAATTAGGGGAACACATTTACATGCATCAGACACACTAAAGATGAAGCCAACTATAATACATGGCACACTAATTAAAAAAGATTAGATTAGATATAAGCATCACCCTGTTACTAAATTATAACTTAAAAGTCTTAGAATATCATTTCACCTTGAGGATCAAACTGGTTATCTGATGGAGGGCATTCTCTGCATCAGTAAACATGTCCTCACTGTCTTTGGAGCTTATGATGATTACACGTTCTTCATGTCGCTGCAAATTACACGAAAGAATATGAATTTCCACCTTTTCAGTCTACAGACAATCAAGGATACTGCAGAGAAATTTACCCATCATAAAAGAGAGCGGAGTGATTGAACAAGTAGAAAGGATTTAAGATCCATCAAATTAAAATATTTAAGTACAATACCACTTCAATTAATTAGTCATCTCAAAAGAAACAGCTCGCATGCATGCTTTTCTCATTTTATACTTCTGAAGCATCATGTTTGGGAAAAAAACATAAAGATACCTCTTATAGCAAAATTGGCCCAAAAAAAATTGAAAGCAAAGATAAATAAACTAAACAAAGCTAGGGACTTTTTCCTCTAATAGGCCCAAATGATCATAGAACAACGAACTACATCACAAACTATTTCAAATAGAATCATACAAATGTGGCACTAACATAACAGGAAAACTGTACTTGATGCACAAGAATAAATAAAAAATATTACCTCCCAGACATAGTTGTCGATTTAGTCGTTTTAGAGCCACTCAATTTGCTCAAAATTTCTTTATCAACAACACTTACAAGCTTCCCCAAATTCTTGTATTGCGAACTATAGTTAGAGCCCCCATTATTAGCAATATATTCCCCAACACTGCAGATAAGCCCCAACCCCAACAAACACAATTAATTCCAGGATAATTCCGCAACACTAAGACATAAACCTGTAACAAGAAAACCTAAAAAAAAACAGAATCACTATCTAATCAAATTTCAAAGAAGAATATCAAATCACTATCAAAACAAACAGAATCACTATCTAATCAAAACAGTTTCACCTCAGCAGAACAAATCTCCCAGACAAAGCTCTAAATCTTTAGGATATGAAACAATCATGACAAAACTACAAGCTCCATAAATTAATCACTAACCTTCCTTAATCTTTTCAGGATCATAACCACTGAAACAACCAATAAAAACAAGACAACCCAAATAATCAAAAATAAAGTTAAACAAAACAAACACCCAATTGATGAGAATCATAACTCAAAAAAGTTAAACAAATTAAACACCCAATTCATAATTCACAAACCCAGAAAAATGAGACAAATCCGGTACTGTTGACCATCTCTTGATAGTCCAAAAATAGATCCTTCGGAACCCTAAATGCGTCGTGTGCACACATGATGACCAATCTGACGAGTGAACTATCAAAGGGTAGAGACGAGAAGCGATTGAGTGAGAAGGAAACGAGGACCAAGAGAGAGAGGGCAACGAGGACCATGGGAGAGAGGGCAACGAGCGGCTAGGAGGGCAACGAGGACCAGGAGAGAAAGGGAAGATCGAGTGAGTGAGAAGAGAGTTGATTTGATTTGGGGGAAACATTACATATTAATTTGGGGAAAAAAAGGAGGAATTTATGAAAAAAGAGCTCTATCCCGATGGTCAGCCTCTGGCCGTCGCTATTGATACCCTATTGCGACGCTCAACCGTCGCTATAGCTCGTCGCTATAGATTAAATTTCTAGTAGTGTCTTTTTCACAATTGAAACACGCTTTGGGTTGCTGCATAAAGTTTGGACGGATGTGTCCCTCCTGTCCGCATTTAAAACATACGACCGGTGGTCGTTCTTCTTCCTTAACAACGGGTGCTAGTGTTGACGTCTTTCCATCATTGTTGAATCTCCTTTTCTTGAAATATCCACTTTTATTATCTTGTCCATGATTACCACCGAAGTGGTTACCATTTCTGGCCTATTGATTCCCTCCACGTTTGTTGTCACCGCTTCGATGACTACTACCACTAGTATTATCATTTTGTCGGTTGCTCTCTCTTGGTTGGGTTGACTTATTATCGTGCTCTAATAACTGAGCCCTATTTACAACATCTGAATACAAGCAAAGTTTGTGAGAAATGAGGTATTGACGTATTTCGGGTTTCAAACCTTGCAAAAACATTCGCGTCATTCTCTCCTCATTATCTACCAAATGAGATACAAACCGGGATAACTCGGCAAACTTAGCCTCGTATTGCGACACGGTCATATTGTTTTGCTCCAGCTTGATGAACTCTACCTCCTTCATGTGACGAATACTTTCGAGAATGTACTTGTCGTTGAACAGTTCTTGAAACTTCTCCCAAGACATCTTCAGTGCAGTAGGCTGGATACATTTTATAGATTCCCACCAATAATTTGTCTCTCCTCGCAACATGAAGGTGGCAAAGGGAACCTTTTGTTCCTCAAAGCATCCCAAGACATCAAATATCTTGGTGATCTGCTTTATTCACGTCTCCGCCTTAAGTGGTTTTGGCTCTCCCAAAAACTCCGGTGGTCCCAGCTCCTTGAACTGCTTACCGGTGACCGTCCGAGAGTTGGCAGTGTTTCCACCTGTATTTTGGACAGGGGTCTCTCTCGCCTGATGTTGCATGAATTGTTGAAAGCTCCTAAACATTTCGTCGTTCATTATTTGGTCAGTGTTATTATTTGCATGAGGATTGCTGCCTTCCTGATGCACAATTTCCTGATCGTTGGTGATTCAACAGTCTCATGTGCTCCATTGTTATTCTCAACATTCTCGGATGTCATTTTCAAATACTGCCACAAAACAAGGGTTAATTGATATACAACATATTATCCCTATATTCTGACCTACCAATTAAATAACAAATAAACTTAGGTAGGTCAAACTAGCGAAGAAATTACTTTTCCCTCCCCTCCAAGTTTTAGTCTCACATCTCAGCCAGGGATCATATCCCTAAGCTTTGATACCAACTGTGATGCCCCCAAAATAGGTATACATCACACATTCTCAGTCTCCAAAAATATGGTACAGAATTCAAATACAACTTAATTATACAACTGTTGTGTAAAGTACGACAAAACATAAGCTGGGAGTTTCAACATGAATATTGTCTTCTAGACAATATCCAAACTCAAATTCAATATTATTACATTTATTTCCACACTATTTCACAAAATAGTGAGGACTACTAATGCAAATATCTGGACCGTCACTCCATTCCCCGGCTAGTCCCAGCTATATTCTCATTTCTTGAAGAGAACAATGAAATCAAAGGGTGAGCTCAACTAGCCCAATAAGAAATATTATAACTAAGATAATGCAGAATAAATTATCGTTAGCCTTCAATAGTGTTAAACTAATAAAATACATAGACATCAAGTTTAACTGCAGCGGAACAAGCAATCCATTAGAAGAGTCAAGTAGAGCATTATATCTACTATCTTCTATGATTTAAAAAGTTTATCATCAATTTTATCGCTGAGACTCAGCTTAATAAATAATTCATATCATCCCTGCACTACGGGCCAAGGATATTCATTAGTATCACGACCACGAATTATCCATGCACTACGGGCCAATGATATTCGTGTTTTCATCAACGGTCATGATCATGCCATAAAACAATTCATATTTGCACCCTTGGCCGAAGAGAACCCATGGTCATGCTCATACCAAAAACTGTCCATCAATGCACTACGGGCCAATGAGGACTTTTACCACATCATTTGTAACATTACGGTCATGATTATACCGAATAATCCCTGGTCATAATCATACCAAGTCCATCCATGCACTACGGCTACAGATGACTTTCATCATAATATAAGCATGAGGATGATGATAATGATATAAAAATTTAATCAAACGAGATCAAGGATAAATATTAAAGACTTTAAATTTATCCAAAGTTTAAAAACGTTCAAATAGTTAACATGATACTGCTTTGTAGAATAAAATTCAAGAATAATAATGTATCAAAATTGATTTGGATCGAAAAGAAATCAATTTTTGTCATAAATAGTACCCTGGGTGAATAGTACCCGAGTGAATAGTACCATATAAATAGTAATTCAGGAATAGTAACCCCGTGAATAGTACCCCGACATGAAAAAGTTAAAACTTATCAAGAATGCTCAGAATAATATTTTCATGGAAAGATACTGGATGAAGCGCAAATATCAAGGATATTATACTAATTTCATGGAGTATAGAAGCCAAAACTTTAACAAAATGAGTGTAGAATTCAAAATCTAAAACAAAATAATATTACTTACATACTAAAGAGTATGGAAGAAAATATTATTTCTTACGAATATTGAACAAAAATAATATCCTTTACAACTGTTGAACGAAAATAATATTCCTTACGAATATTAAACGAATATAATATTCCTTACGAATATTAAACGAATATATTGTTTCTTGCGAATATTGAACAAAATAAAATTTCTTACGAATACGAAAAATAATATCTTAAGCGAATATGAAATAAATAATACCCCTTACCTTAAAAAGAAGAGTATTTCAACTAGTATAGCGGGAATATTTTTGAAGAAAATTTCACTATTTTTTACACTCAAAGCTTCCTTAAACTCTAAAGAAATCCGCTCAATATTATAGAAGAAGAATTCTCTGATTCTGGTGTGATTTTCAATTCTAACTAAGCATCCTATTTATAGAAAAATGTAAATGATACTATTTGAGGGCACAGTGGGGGAAGAATCACGGCATGAGTTCAATTAAATCGATAATTTCATTCTTTATTATCTGAAACACTATCACGCAGCACTATCTGAAACACTATCGTAATAAAATATAATATATTCTATTTTTCATAAAAAAATAAAACTTATTATAATATATATATATAACAATCATAGTACTCCCACCCGTGAATCCAATACTCCATCCCCTGACAATTCATTTTTCTACACGTGGGCCCCACATGTGGCCCCACCTTTATTATATTGAATAACTTTCTATCGATTATTTTGAAAAATGAGTAAATGGAGATCTAAATAATAAGCAAAATTTACCACAAATCCATCATAAAAATCCCCTCAATATTTTTAACAACATTTATTCATTATTATTATAACTCGTAATATTAACAACCAGATCGTTCTCAGGAAAGAGGGGGCTTTCCGATAAGGATTTCTCCCTATTGGCGCGTAATTAGATGACCAAACCCCTTTCCTCGACAGAACTTTCTAGACATTGTTAATTATACAGATAATAATATGAATAACTTGTCATCTCAATTATTGATTTAATAATATATAAAATATCAAAAATATTTGAATCAAATAATGTGAGATACCATGCAGCAATTACTGTAGCAATAATTGAACAAAACTGAGTGACTTCTCACGTAAGCATCAATAATCAATACCGTGTGCTACTATGCAACCACGCATATTACTATACTTTTAACACTGGGTATTTCAACAGTTAACGGTAAAACTTTCGCCGTTATTTTTATAAAAAGATATTTCTGTCGTTTTCTCATTCCGACAATAATTCTGTTGTGGGTTTCACTAATGATTGTGCCATCGTACGAATATTCCCTCTTAAAATGAATATTTCCCGACCAATCGAATATTATATAACAACTTGCTTACTTTGAAAAATTTATAAATATTGCTCACAACTATAACATTATATCAAATCCACACCTTAATATTCAAAAAATTATTTTGAGAAAATTAATCTTTATTCATAAAATTTGGGGTTTTACATTCTTCCCCACGGGTTTCATCTTGGGTAATTACTCTTGAACTCCTCCTCGGGGATCCTCTGATGCCGAGGAGATGAGAGTTTCTCACTCTAGGGCGAATACCACCACTTACTATTTATAGGGTGGTGTCCCCCGTAGGTTCTATTATAGATCCAGCTGGTCATGACATCATTAGGCGAACGATGAAAGAGAAAGCACTTATCCTGAAGCCATTTTCCAAGAGCCCAAATGATGATATTTGTTTTAGCATACCGACAGTCGATGATCCAGTTAAGAGACACATGAAACTTTTGATATGCTTTATGTTATTTGTCTCTTTCAAATATTTTCATGATTGCCTTATTATTCAGGTTGTCGATGATGATGATGATGTTTCTATTAGATTTGTTATGGGTACGATAAGTGAGGTGGCGGCGTCCACTACTTGTGAGCCTTTTCGATCTATTTTGATTGTTGTCAAGTCCTCTTCACTACATAATGATAGTTTCAATCTTGATGAAGACGACTCCTTGTTTAATGTGGTCTCAAGTCCTGCTGTGGATAATACAGTTCCCTCTTTCTACCCACATACATCCTCTCTTTATGACGGCTTCGAGGGTACTGATGATACTCCTATTTATACTGACGATACTATTTCCATGAATCCTCCTCCCCCGAGGGAGAATCCTTCAGAGTCCGTTGCTGATTTCCATCCTCCCCAGAAGGATTCTGCTGAGATGTCGACTTGCCATGTTTCTGTCCATTGAAGACCTTTTGATTACCAAGCACATGGGTCAGGTATAACATAAAGCTTTTTTAATTCTGTAAATAAGCACACCTAGAGCGGGGGTGAATAGGTGTACAAACCCACAAGTGATTAACAATGGAAATTTTTTAAAGTTTACAACTACAGACTATAATTGGATAGGTAACCCCCTTATGTTTTAGTATATGTTCTTTGTCAATTATAATCAGACAGATAATCCCTGTCTGTTTTAGTATATGTTCTTCATCAATTATAATCGGACAGCTAATACCTTTCATTTTTAGTGTATCTTCAAGAACACGGGTTAGAACTAAATATGTAGAATAAAGTACAGATTAAGAAGGAAAACAAAATAGAAATCACACCAAGATTTTTACGTGGTTCAACCCCTATCCTCTAATCTAGTGGCCTAATCCACATCCAATACCAACTAGCATTGAAGACACTTTTTTATTAAAACTTAATATTCAAAAGATTACAGAAAACTATATGTACAACGAAGATCGATTCTGACTTAGACACCTCTGCCCCTTTTGCACCTCTGCAACTTCTCTTACTTCTGAGACCTTGATGCTTCCATTATACAGACTAAATATTGCACGATTACTCAAGCCAACCTAGAATTTGTACTTGGTTTACAAGAGATATGATATGAAGATTACAACAACTTTCCAGTTAACAATAATGTAAGAGATTACAATCAGAACTGGAGTTTAGAATTGTAAAAAACTTTTCAGAATATGTTCAGTAGTAAATTTCAGCTTCCCGTGTTGTGTATCCTTTTGCCGAGCATGAAGACCATATATAGAGACGTGAGCAACGGCTAGAATGAAACTGTCACCAAGAAAGGCTCAACCAAGAATTTCATTCTCAAAAAACTATTAGTACTAACGATTATATAAAATTCAGCATAATAAAGATAAGAATAAAATATGTACTGAATTAAATCAGTCAAAAAGATATTAAAGATATAGCCCACATAACCTTAACAACATGTTTCCTTGAAAGTCTCAACTATCAACTTAAAACATGTTCCTTAATTAATCAATCTCCTTAAAACACTCCAATTCGAATTGGTTTTCATAGCTAAAAAGATTTAGATATAGCAACAAAATAAATATTAAAAGATATTCTATAGTTATATCAGTTTCCATAAAGGACTGTAACAGATGGCATCATATTCCTTAACAGTTTCAAATTAAAACAACCTATTTTAGTAATATTTATAAATTACAGAAATAAGTAACACTCCAATCTGCAGTAAATTCCTTTGGGCTAGAAATATGTTATGCATTCTTCCAGGTTATCTTAGGTGAATAATACAAAATGGGACCATGCAATCCATAAAATATAATCCATACAAAGCAATAGATTATATTATTTAATCAACCCATTATGAAATCAGCCCATAATATAATCCATGCAATCCATAAAATAAACAACATATTGGACCATGACCTAATCAAACTGACTATACATTATTTTTCAACAAACCATAACAAAGTCAATTTCAACCCATTTAATAACTTATATACTTTAACATATTGTCATCATTAAAATTAAAAAATATAAATACCAACCACTTCATCCCAATGTACCTTCCCCTCATGATTAAACTTGATTACCTTGTTGCTCAAGTTGGTGAGAATTTGGTGGATCGATCCGTAGAATAACTCTAATCAACTCCACTAGGACGTCGTTGGTTACATATCATTTCTTGGCCTGAATTTGATAGTTTCCAACTTCATACCTTCGACTCAAATTTGGAAAGGTCAAGGATGTCATTAATAAGTTGAAGAACCAAACCTCTCGAAGATATATAATATGACACTCAACAGTTGTCTTTGCTCTTTGTTAAGCTTTGTGGTTGAAAGAATCTCAGACCAAACTTCAAGAATTCGAGTCTGCTGCTCGAGACCTTAAGGGGATCATAATAGCCTTCAATATAAAAGCTTGGGATACTGCCATTGCTAACTTGGAGGCTTTAGCTATGCCCCCTATTTAGTTTAATATATCATGGCCTCTAGATCATGACCTTTTGTATGTTTTCATTTCCTGTTTCAAAAAAAAAATCATGCATTTAATAAGAGAAAATATGAATTCTTTCATCAAAAAATATTATATATATATAGACTTTTGATTTCTTGTAAACCAATTACTTGAATTCATACTTTTTTTCTTCTAAAAAATAAGAAGTTGCCAAAGTATAAGTGAAAGTTTGGCATTTTATTGATAATCTGATTGCTTTTAATGAAGAGAATAACTTTTTAGATTTTCAATATAATAAATCTTTCCTTTTGTCGGAGAAAGCATAATGTTCTCCACTTTTAGAGATAAAGAGTAACTTTCTCGGGGTAGAGGGCTTATGCTTAGGTGCCTCAATCACTTTTAAAGTTGAAAGTGTAACTGGTCATGTCCAAGGACTTATAGTCAGGTGCCTCGATTACTTTTGAAGTTGAAAGTATAACTTTTCTGGTCCGAGAACTGATAGTCAGGTGCCTCAATTACTTTTGAAGTTAAAAGTATAATTTTTTGGTCCGAGGACTTATAGTCAGGTGTCTCGATTACTTTTAAAATTGAAAGTATAACTCTCTTTTTTTTGTCTGAGGACTTATATTCAGGTGCCTTAATTACTTTTGAAGTTGAAAGTATAACTTTTTTGGTCCGAGAACTTATAGTCAGGTGCCTCGATTACTTTTGAAGTTGAAAGTATAATTTTTTTTTAAGTGATGACCATATCATGTGTAATATTTCTTAACCCATTTGCCTTGAGATAACATCTGATCTCACACAAGATATTTTCCAATACCCGCATTCAGAGATCTCTCGTACCCAAACGTGCCTTCCCATTTGGGGAAAAAAATTGGTTCCTCTCACGACTTGATTCGCTGCCTTAAGCACCAAGTCTCCCAAGAGAATTTGTCGTGGTACTACTACAATATTGTATTGTCATCACAGCTTTTCATGGTACCATTCAAACTTTCCTTGTTGCGTTATCTCGGAAGTCGGCTAAGGCCCCTAGAGCAGCCGATCCGTTCTCTTCCTCGATTAAGCTTCGGAGTTTCATTCTAGTCGTAAAGATTTCTATTTCTGCGGTCAAGACAACTTCTTCACCATATACCAAAATGTATAGGATTTTGCCCGTAAGCTTTCTTTTTTGTAGTTTGATAAGCCTATAATGATGTCTTCAGGTGATCATCAAGGATTTTCGAATGAATCTTGATCACAATTTTGTTCGTGAACTTTACTTGTCTGTTTTCTTTGGGTAATAAAGTTGTGATTTATATATAGTGTTTCACCCTGTATCTCTTCAACAGATTCTTGACGTCTCTATTGATGGAGAGAGTTCTATTATCTGAAAAGATGTTTAGACAGTGACTTGTTTAGCACGATGTTTCATTTTCCAATTCAATTTCACCTGTTGCTAACTTCTCGTGGTATATCCTTCACAGATTGTAACAGTTTATGGTGAAGTCTTTTGCGTGTTGATGGTACACGCAGAAGTCTGGTCTCTTTTTCATTTCTTTTGTCACAACAAACCTGGGCTTTGGAGTTTTCACCACTTCTGTAAGACCCCAACTTATTATAAATAAAATTGAATTTTCTCTATTCATTATTCTAAATTAATAAGGTGTTAATTTAATATAATGCTTTGGTTATGGGTGAAATGTGCAAATTTTACAAAATAAGCAAGTGGTTATAAAATATTCATTTCTGTCGGGGAATATTCGTTTGGTCGTGGAAAATTCTTTTTGTTGGGAATATTAAATGCGACGACACACCATTCGTGGGGCTCATAAATGTAATAAGCGTCGGATGAAGAAAATGACAAAGTATGAGTTTTTATAAATAACTTGGCGTGTTGTTATTCACAGTAACACCGTTGGAATACTTGGTGGTTAAAATACGATGTCTGGCGTGGTTGCCAAGAACACATGGTATTATCGATAACGATGATATTGAATTATTGATTCGTATGTAAGAATGCACTACTCAATAATTGTTACGATGAGTTCTTTGTTCAATATTTTATTTTATTGATTCAATAATTGCTTTGCGTTGATATTTTATATTATTGTTGTTTCAATAATTGTCACTGCATAGTATTTTCCATTATCAGATCAATAATTCATATTATTTGAATACTATTATTAGTAAACATTATTGGCAATGTCTATAAAGTTCTGTCTAAGGAGAGGTTTGGCCACCTAATTGTGCGCCAGTAAGGAGAAATCCTTATTGAAAAGCCCCCTCTTTCTTGGGAATTGTCTGGTTGTCATAATTGTGATTCTGTAATATTATTTGTGAATAATTAATTATTGATTTATATGATAAGGAAATTTTTATTTGCTATGGATATTAATGATGGATTTAGTTATGTGGTTATAAACGAAGGAATTAATGCTGAGGTATTTTATCAATATTTTGTCAGAATGGAGGTATTAAAAATCATCCGTTTGTGGATTTTGGATATTTTTTATTTGGAATTTGGAAAAACTCAAAGCTAAAAAGTTGTAGAGAATTTGATTTCGTGTGGAATGAACATAAAATTCGTATTTTTCTGACAAACGGGCTATTTTCTATGAATTACTGACGTTTCAGAAAATAAAATGATTTTTATTAAATTATGGGTGGGACCTACTTTTTGGTTGGTGTTGAATGCACATGGGCTGCTGAAAATTTTCAGAATTGGTGGCTAGCTTGCTTGCGTAGAAGAAAGAATAAGAAATAATAATATTCTATTATTTTAATCTCCTTTGGCGTTCTAACATTTTCCTATAAATAGACGCTTAGGTTAGAATTGAAAATCACACCAGAAATAAGTTTTCTTTCTCTCTAGATTATCGAGCATATTTTTGTGAATATTTATATACTTTGAGAGTTGCTGTTCGGTACAAGCTTTCTTCAACTTTATATCCGATATTTCGATCAGAAGTACCGTTATTTTGAGGTAATGGATGTTATTTTCTTTCGAAATGATATTAATTTCTTCAATATCATTATGCCGAAATATTGGTTTAAACTTTTTAATCAAATTTGGAACTTTTTGTGTCGGAGTTACTATTCACGTATACAACACTATTCACGTATACGACACTATTTATCGAAAAATGAAAATTTTCCTTTTTGTCCAAGATGTCTATTTTGGCTACCATCTTTGATTGTATCCATGTTTTGATCGTTATTTTTGAATTCTGCTTCACAATTGGTTATTATGAAGTATTATTGATCTTGGATAAATTGTTATACCAATCCCTAATATTTGTCCTTCTGTCTCACTGGATTCATTTTTTTAAAAATATTTTTCATCATTCTCAGTCTTAAATGATGATATTACTGAATATCTTTGGCCTGTAGTGCAAAGATGAATGATTAACTGATGAATATCTTTGGCCCGTAGTGCAAAGATGAACAAGTGTTGAGATGAACATGACCAACTGGTGATACAAATGAATATTGTGAGATCCCAGATTTTATCAATAAAGATTTAAATTTTGTCGAAATAATTTTTAATATTGTGGTGTGAATTTGAGATAATATTATAGTTTTGGGTAGTATTTATAAATTTTGTAAAGTATCACAGTGGTTATATTATATTCGATTGGTGGGGAATATTCGATTTAGCGAGGAATATTAATACACTACTCAATCATTGGTGGACCCCACAACAAAATTATTGTCGGATTGAGAAAATGACAAAATATTTTATTGAAATAACGGCGAAAGTTTTACATGGTTGATCTTGTTGAACTACTCAGTAGTAAAGAAATGCGATGTCGTGTGGTTCCATAGTAGCGCACCTGTATTGATTATCGATGCTTATGTGAGAAAGTCACTCAGTTTGATTCCATTATTGTCGATTAATAATATGAATTATTATAGCGATAATGACGTTTTGTTTTATTCAGTATTATTAACGTAATAAAAAGCGAAACATCTTTTATATAAAATGAATACTTTATTAAAGTTATTCATAAATAGAATATATTATATTTTATTATGCATAGTGTTGCATAGTGTTTTTTGCATAGTGTTGCGTAGTGTTTGCATAGTAAAATATATTTTATATAAATAGAATATATGATATTTTATTTAAAAGATTTTGCTTTAAATATGGACCGTCAGTCAGATTAAAGTAAATCAATCTGACCGTTCATGGATTAATTACTATGCATTCTATTTTCCTATAAATAGAAGCTCATTCCTTCATTATTTTCTTACGAATTCAATTGAAACTACAGAGAGAGAAATTATAGAGAGAAGCTATAGAGAGAAAATCTATAGAGAGAAAGAAGAAGAGTATTACGGTACTTCACTATTTTGATATCCAATGTCTTTTACTAGTAAGGGATATTATTTGTTGTACCGTAAAGGGGTGTTATTCTTTCTTATTCATGAAGAGAACTTCATTATTCCATTCATTATTATTACATTGGAATAACTTTTGTAAAAGTGGCATACCCTATACATAACTTTTGTATACGCGGTATACCCTATACTTGGTGAAATCCTTATATTATTCCATTCTTATTTATTACATTGGAATAACTCAGATCATGCTTAATCCCCTATACTTGGTGATCTTCTTACATTATTCCATTCTTTATTATTACATTTGGAATATCCTCATGCGTGTGTTTTACAATCAACACAGTTCCATTGTTTATTATTCAAATTTTTATTATTCATTGGATCATCACTGCCGATTGTGAATTTCACCGACTTTGTTCCGTTATTATTATTCTATTGGAATAACTTTGTCATGTCAATCTGCGCATGCATGGTGATTTCTTTTGTTATTCCATTCTTTATTATACCCAGTTGGTTAAAACTTTGACTTCTATACTCCATGAAATTAGTAGAATATCTTTGATATTTGCGTTTCATCCAAGATCTTTCATGGAAATATTCTTCCGATTATTCTTGAATTTTACTTTACAAAACAAAGATCATGTTGACAATTTGGGCGTTAATAATTCTTGGATTAAATAATTCTTGAACTTGTTTTATTGAATTATTATGTCATTGTCATCATCCTCATGTTATATTATGTTATCTTTGGCTTACGTGCGTAGATGAACTTAGTATGATTATGACGAGGATCATTCGGTATAATCATGGCTTGATATAAATGATGTGACAAAAGTCCTCGATTGGCACATAATGCGTTGATGGATAGTTTTTGGTATGATTATGACCGGGGTGATTCGGTATAGTCAATGACCATTGATAATTTGATGAAAATCCTTGGCCGTAGTGCGAGGATGATTAGATATTGTGGTTTATTCATTAAACCGAGTCTTAGTGATAAAAATTGATGAAAACCTTTTAAAACCTAAAAGATAGTAGACTTTATTTTCTACTTGACTCTTTTAATGGATTGCGTATTTTCACTATAGATTAAACTGGTTGTCTATTGTATTTTATCAGTTTAACATTGTTGAAGACTATTGATAATTTATTCTGCATTATCTTAGTCATAATATTTCTTACTGGGCTAGTTGAGCTCACCCTTTCTTTCACTGTTCTCTTGAGGAAATGAGAATATAAATTTGGGACGAGTTGGGGAAGCGAGTGATGGTCCTCAAGATAGCATTAGTAGTCCTCACTATTACGTGAAATAGTGTGATAATAGTTGTAATGAGGACTCCTTTTGAGTTTGTATAATATCTAGTAGACAATATTTGTATTCAAACTCACGGTTTATGTATTATTATACCACGACGCTTATATTAGTAAGTTGTATTTGAATTTATGTACCATGTAAGTGGCGACCCAAGATGGGTGGCGTATACCTAATTTTGAGGCGTCACAAATATCTTTAATATGTAGTGCAAAATGAATATTTGATTAAAGATGTATATTGATTGTTGTTACGAGGATAAAATATTGATGATGAACTTTTAAATCTTAGAAGATAGTAGAATTCATTCTCTACGTGACTCTTCTAAATGGATTATTGTTTCCATTGCGAATATTGATCTAAAACTTGTTGTCTATTATATTCTATCAGATTTTTCCCTGTTGAAGACTAATGATAATTTGTTGTATATTATCTTAGTCAAAATATTCTTTACTGGGCTAGTTGAGCTCACCCTTTTACTTTTTGTTCCATTTTTCTTCTCAGGAGGAGAGAACATAGCAGGATCTAGTTGGGGTATGAAGTGATGGTTCTAGAAAGATGTTTTAGTAGTCCTCATTATTTCTGTAAAATAGTGTATGAATAATTGTAATGAGGACTTATTTGAGTGTTGATATTGTCCAGAAGACAATATTTGTATTTAAACTCACAGTATGTGTTGTCGTATTTTACACGACATTTGTTTTATTGAAGTTGTAGTTTTCTTTTTATACCATGTATTTGGCGACTCAGAATGGGTGTTGTATACCTATTTTGGGGGCGTCACAACTTCACGCTCTACCCATTGTTCATACAGATCCCTGAATGCCTTTTCATTACATGTAATAGCCTTTGAGATTGACATTCTTTTATATTTGTCCTCGTGCTTTCATTTGCTCCGTTCAAAATTTTTCTCATTTTTATCCCTTTTACCCCTTTGTGGTTTTAGCTGAGAATCTACCAACGCCACAGTTGTTATCATTTTGCCCTTCCATGTAACCATCACATGGCTGGTGGGTAGTGTCACGATTCCTACCAAGTCTTGTGCAAAAGACGAGAAAGTTGCAAATGAATCGCAGACTTTTGTAATAAGATAAGGCTTGAAGGCATCTAAAGCACCATTGTTACATATGTTCACCAAGTTATTTTCTTCAATTGGCTCTGCACACTTCTGTGCCTGAGCCCTAAATCTGTCCACATAATCTAACAGCTCCTCGTTCGGCTTCTGCTTGAATCGCATGAGCTCTACAATGGTTACCTGTTTCTGCACATAGAAAAATTTCTTAAAAAATTGTAATTTTAGATCATTTCAATTATGGATTGATCCCTTCTCCAAATTGTAGTACCAACTGAAGGCACTATCCTTCAAAGTCTTGTTAAATTCCTTCATCAACAGGTTGTGATTTTTCAGTTCATTATAACCCAACCATGGAGACATTGACTCCACAAACTTGATAATATGCTCACTGGCGTTTCCTTTCTCTCCATTGTATTTTGGAAACCATAGGGGATGCTCAATATACCCTGCTCGGTAATGTTGTCTCCGAATATATGTCGAGTAGGATGGAGTAAAGTCTAACTCCGAAGGTTAAGATGTTTGCTTACGAAGTTGATTGATCACGTTGATCATATCATCTTTCGTTACATACTGGCTCGTGGTATGGACTTTTTAGAGTGTTGGGATGTATTGATGCATTGGCGATGTGTATGGTAAAGAGATCGGCTGATGCACATTTGCATTGTGAAAAGCTTGCATTGGTTGTGCTTGTTGGCTTGTTCGTTGGACGTGGCAAGGGATGGTTGGTATCTGCACTTGTGAAAATGCGGGGAGAGTGGTTGGGATGATGTTTATCTGAGAGTGGCTTGCTTCCAGTACTCTGGGTTGTGGCACATCACCACTGTTTTGGGGTTCCAAGTTGATGATTGGAAACGAGCGATTTTTTGTCGATGGAGGCACAGTCTGATTCTCTTTGTTGTTGTTGTCTTTTTTGTTGTCCTCCACTCCATCAACTGCTGGTGGAAATTTCCCATTTCCTTTTGCTTCCTCTGCATCTCCATCATCATAGCCATCATCATTCCTCACTATAAGAAAAATGCTTATTAGCGACCGCCCATGTACGACCGAATACGGTCGCATATAGGTATATGCGACTGACTTCAGTCGCAGATAGAGGTCGCATATATTCTGGTCGCTGACTGTACATCGATGACCACTTTTAGCGATCGAAAAGTCAGCGACCAACATATAGCGACCGATGTCGTCGCTAAGCTAAGTCACCGTGAGTTAAGTCTCATTGGTGACGTGGCCCACGTGTCAGCGACCACCATTAGGGACCACCACGGTCGTTGATATCCTCAAGTCACCCGCGGTCGTTGATATGTAATAGCGACCGTCTGCGGTCGCTAATTCATAAATTTAAGAAAAATGCATGTTTTGTGGATTTCCAAAAAAATCTATACCTATTTGTACTTGTTTTATATCTCAATACACAACAATATATATAAATCATCAAAACTATACAAATTCATCGATCCACGTACATAAAACCAACACAATAAACAAATTTCGAGCGACTAAAATTTATATACAAATTATATATTGAATCTAAAACTATAATTAACTCCATTTCCTTTAACATCAAACAACTAAAAAACCAAACGATTAGTCATACTGAAAGGGAATATTACAATCTAAAGTTTTTCTGTTTTCTTTGTAGATATATATAGCATCAACAACTACTCTTAACAGTCATATTTATAGACCTCCTGCAAAGAGAAACTCTTTTTGAAGAAAAGATACAATAGAAGAACCATAAGTAACTAAACATAAAGCTAAATTCATGAAAAAATTACCTCGGCGTCATCATTCTGCTGTTGTGTTAACGTTGCTCTCGCCACTGCATAAACTAATGTCCGCCAAGTGTAAGAAGTAGATTACGATCTTAATAGTCGGTCGTCGTCGATAAAGTTTGTCCCCAATACTCCTTGAGAAGTGTAAGCTAGTTGTGGCCCACCTTTCCATGAAATTGAGAAATATCCTCAGTTTTATAGTCCTAGGCCTTTCAGCTTTTACTCCATGTTTTTACAAAATCAACTGCCATAGAGTGAAGTGTTGTCAACTGAGAATTTTTTTAATCATATACTTATTTGACTCAAGGTATGCATGTACTAAATGTGCAGTAGAGATTGTACCCAATGTATCATTGATCCGATAATTAATCAACAAAGAACCATAATATTTCGTACAAACTCAGACTTATTGGGAAAAATATGAGAGATAAAGGAAGAGTTGCACGAAATTCAACAATTTCCAATAAGTAGTTCACCATACTGTACTTCCTTTTGAATTCCCAGAACAAAGTGGTTAATTCCCGAACAAAGTGGCTTACCGTTTAACCACTTTGTTCAGGAATTCAAGAGAAATACAGTTGAATTAATTAAACCACTTATTGGGAACTATTGAATTTCATGCAACTCTCCCTTTGTCTCTCATATTTCCTAATAATTCTTATTTTGCAGGAAATAAAAAAGTTCTTTGTTGAATAATTATTTGATCAATGATACTTTGGGTACAATCTCTACTTCATATTTAGTACATGCAAACCTTGAGTTAGATAAGAGTATGAGTAAAAAATGTCTCAATTGACAACTCTTCACTTTATGGCAGTTGATTTTCCAAAAACAGGAGTAACAGCTGAAAAGCCTAGGGCTTTAAAACCGAAGATGTTTCCCGATTTCATGGAGAGGTGGGACAAACTAGCTTTTTACACTCTCGAGAGTACTTGGGGGGAACTTTATCGTGTTAGTCTCGAATCTATAGTGAATGAGAAGTCACAATATGTGTTCACAGAATATAATATCATCAAAATGTTTATATAAAATGATGAAATATATATATATATATATATATATTATATATACTCAAATAACAACGATTTAATTAAAAAAAGAATGACAATGATTTAATTAAAATAAATAAAAGATAGAACATACTATATCAATAACTCAACTGCAGCATCCTTAAAGCTGACTTATTTCGAATGTTTTGTATCCAAATATCAGCATTTTCTTTTAAAATACTTTCTCTCACAATCTCTATCATGAAAGTATAATATGAATCTGCGATAGACCTAATTAGTCTTGAATTTGACTCCACAAACCAGTATCTCCAAAATATTTACAACAAATTGGAGAAAGATGAAAGTGTGCACTTACTGAAAGATAATTTGTCACAAGTAGATGGAAATTTCAAGTTATATATAATGTAAAACAAATACCTTCATCATCGCCCATGCGTAATGACTACTAGGAGAAGAGTCAATGACTTCTTTGTATGCAGGATTCGACATAGCAGTTGCAGCTAATACGTACTCCAACTGGTTCCCCGTCATCAAAAAAATATGGGTCATAGTTCCTGTGTGTGTCCCATACTCGAATAATAAGTTAATTGAATTACTGCGGACATTCCTCACTGCTCCATCATAACAGATGACAACATCCCGAAGGACGACCATTAAGCTGTTGAACAAAGTCCCATGTTAAGCAACCCTCTAGATGAACGAACGATCACTTCTCTACTAGGAATGAATCATCGCCTGATATGGGTCCAATCCATAAAATAAATAGCTTCTCACCACTCTAAATTCCTCAGATGGGTAGTTCTCACAGAAAAATAGGGGAATTAGCTCCGAAATATGAGTAGTTCTTCATAAAACGATCGACGTCTCACCTCTTTTTTGTGAGAACTACCCATCTGAGGAATTCAGAGTGGTGAGAAGCTGTCTATTTCATGGATTGGACCCATATCAAAGTATGATTCATTCCTAGGATGGGTGATCGTTCGCTCATCTGTAGGGTCAACCTAAACTTCGAAATTATGGCCTCCTTAGATGTTGTTATCTGTTATGATGGAACAAAGTTTGTTCGCAAAAGCGATTAAATTAACTTATTATTCGAGCATGGGACACAAACAGGAACTACAATTCATATTTTCTTTACTGTCGAGGAACCAGTTAGAGTACGTATTAGCTGCAACTGCTATATATGTCGAATCCTGCATACAAGAAAGTCCTTGACTCTTATCCTAGTAGTCATTACTCATGGGCGATGATGAATGTATTTGTTTTACATTATATATAACTTGAAGTTTCCATCTAATTGTGACAATTGTTATCTTTCAATAAGTGCACACTTTCATCTTTCTCCAATTTGTTGTATATATTTTGGAGATACTGCTTTGTGGAGTCAAATTCAAGACTAATTAGGTTTATCGCAGATTTATATTATACTTTCATGATAGATATTTTGAGAGAAAGTATTTTCCAAGAAAATACTTATATTTGGATACAAAACATTCGAAATAAGTCGGTCTTAAGGATGCTACAGTTGAGTTATTAATAGAGTATGTTCTATCTTTTATTTATTTTAATTAAATCATTGTCATTCTTTTTTTAATTAAATCATATTATTTATTTATTTATTTTGTAATTATTATATGATATTATATTATTTAAATTAATAAATTTAAGGAATGTAATTAAGTTAATAAACTTATTTCATTTTATGTTCTTGCATGAATTATGTTATGTTATGATATATTATGATATATTATATTATCTTATATTATACAAAGTAATATAAATTTATGTTATTATATTATTT
This sequence comes from Panax quinquefolius, assembly GCA_020205615.1. Lineage (NCBI taxonomy): Eukaryota > Viridiplantae > Streptophyta > Magnoliopsida > Apiales > Araliaceae > Panax > Panax quinquefolius. The sequence continues at coordinate 163,036,294 of CM035152.1, forward strand.
TATTTTATTAAGTTGTGTAAAATTAAGTAAATTAATGCAACTTAATTTATTTTAATTAGTATTGGGAAACTAAGTAATACTCCCTCAATTCCTATATAAGTGTCGTTTAAGGTTATTGCACATGGATTAAGAAAGTCATTTAATACTATCATTTAATAATAAAAATATGTGTGAAATTCCATTACTACCCTTTATGGGAAGTTGAAAACTATTAATACTAAGAGTGAGAATTTCTTGGGACAATGAGATAAGGTAGGGGTGATATAGGAAAGTAAATAATTTATTTTCCTAAAAAGTTGAAAACGACAAATAAATTAGAACAAATTTTTTCTTCTAAAACGTCACTTATTTAGGAATGGAGGGAGTATTAACTAAGTAAATATTACTTAGTTGATATATATAAATTTAGTAGTGAAAACTAAGTAAATGGTACTTAGTTGATTTTAGTAGGAGTAAAATTAAGTAAACTAAGAAAATTTATTTTTTATTTTATTTACTTTAGTTTGTATTATTATTTGTTGTTTTATTTTATTTATATGTTATTTAATTTAATTTTTTTGTTTGATATTTAATTTATGTATTTTAGTAATATTATATAATAATGGACATTATATTATTTTAATTATAATTTATGTCTAACCACTTAAACAACCTACAAATTATACCCTAAATTTATACACTATGCAAAAAAAACTCAAATTGAATATCTGATTCATACACTAACATAAACTTCAATATCATATTATAAACATGCATGCACTGAATTGCACAAATTAAAGTCAGATTGAAACTAAATATCATACTATTATTATATAATCAATATGCTACCTGCCATTGCATAAATCTAACCCAAATTCAAATTAAATAGCCAAATCAAACTCATATAAACACATAAGTATGCAATATATATAATTCCAAATCAAACCCAAATTAAAAACTATATATAGATAAAAAAGAAAGAGAAAGTGAAAGAGAAAGAGAAAGAGAAAGATTGAATACTTAGGTGAGGTAGCGGACGACGGAGACGGGCGGTGTCGCCGGACGGCGTCTCTTTCTTCTCTCTTCGCCTTTTTGTTTCTGTTTTCATCTTCTGTAGACGATCCAGGGGCTGGTTGATTAATTATAAAAGAATCAGCGACCGTATGCGGCCACTAATTTTAATCGACTTGGCAGTCTGACTACTGAGAAAGTCAAACAGATCTGCGACCGTTATATGCGACTGCGTGCAGTCGCAGACTTGCATTAATCTTTCAAATTAGCGACCAGTTAGCGACCACAAGGTTGCTAATATCAAATAGCGACTAGTTTGGATACTCATCACTAATAGCGGTTGCTAAATCTACTATTAGCGACTGAATTATACGGCGGTCGCAGATTCTTTTAGTTGCTGATGGACCTTTTTCTTGTAGTGCCTTATCCTTCCCGTGCTTCTTTCAATGCCTTGAGCATCTCAAGTTGCACAACATTTGTCTGCTCTCCACTTGCTTCCTCGCATTACCTTTCTGCGCCTGTCTACATGACATTTGCTTGTTGTTGACCATGTATGGTGATGTTGAACTTCCTTCCGAAGTGTTTTCAAGGATGGGTTGATCGAAATCTAGTTTCGCGCCTTGGAAAGCTTGATTTGCTTGCCTTGAAACTGGATTCGATAAAGTAATGTTATTTATCGGTGAAACTCTTCCTGTAATTCTCCCAATTCGAGTTGTGGGCATACCCTTCATGAATTCTACACCTTCCTAGCAGAGTCGCCAAAGAAATGTGGGAAAGGAAATCGTACCATACTAGGGTTAGGGTTTCGTGTTGGCTGAGGAGGAGAGAAATCCACGAAGAGTACGAAATTGATTGATGAATTGAAGAGGGGAGAAGAACAGGTGAGCGATTACTCCAATGACGTGTGGCAGAATTTCTAAAATTCAGAAACCTTGTTAGGGTAGCAGGGATTCAGAGAGCCTTCTTGAGTGCTTCAGGTTGAGAGAGAATTTTATAAGTCCTTCAATCTTCCAAGAGTCCAAAATCCAAATAGTCTTTCCCAATGGAATTGAAGGGGTATTTATAGGGTTTTCTGGAAAGTGGTCGTGTGCTAGAAATTCCATGACCTCGGAAAAATTCCAGAAATACCTTAGTCACCAGAGTAATGCGCATATCATCCTGTCCTTCTAGTCACCAATTAATCCAATCCCTCAATCAATTCCCAAAATGAGTCGCCTCCATGTGTTTTCTGCCTCGAGACACATGGAAACTTCTCTCAGGTCTTGCTTATTTATTTTTGGCTCTTCCGCCTTTTCATTTAATTATAATGTGAACCCTAATTTGTTTATTTAATTCAATTAGATCATGTGAACCCTAATTTGCATTTGAGCCCACAAAGTGAAATATAAATTTTGAGAATATAAGAACACTTTGATTTTACTTGCTTCAAATGAACAATGTACAAGACTATTTGTAGGACTCGGATACTTCTAGAGTTACTTTAATAATGATCAAATACATGTATATGAACCTAACACTTAAATACATCCATGTATATACATGTACTTAATTAGATATCACTTATTTATATACTATTAACACTAATTAAGATAATTCTTGAACAATCTAAAAATATTTATATATTTGATTTAGTTAACGATAAGTACAATAGTACTATATTATGTAAAAATTTACAATTCCATGCATCATTTATTAAGGTGTTATAAAGTTTTTCTGCAAAAAAAAATGAATTCCAAATCATGCATTTTCCATTTTAGAAGTCAAAACTCATAACTGAAAGGCATTTAAATCAAAGTCACCCTTAATTTCCCGCCCAGAAAGAAAGACACAGGCGCCGCCTCATTTGATTGAAAAGAGTCAAATAACGCGGTCAAAGTGGAGCCACCACATAACGTGGAATCCTGAGCTAAAAGAAACATGTCCGGGACACTTCATAAATCATTTTAAAAAAATATTTTTGTTCTTAAATATAAGTCGTTTGAGAATTTCAAGTAAGTATTAATTGTTTAGTTTCTAATATTACTCCGAGTAATAGATATAATTTAATTCTCTCACTATTTTTGCCCTATAAATAACATTCTCTTTTTCTAATACAAGGATAATATAGACAATTGATAGTATATTTAATATTTTATAATTATTTCCTTAATACTTGTGTACAACTTTAAAACGATCTATATTAAAGAACGGAGAGAATACTATACATAAAAATGTTTCATATATTGTTTACATACAATCACATACTCACATGCATATCGGTATGGTTCACGTACAGAGCAAGTCATGCGAATCATATCAATATATATGTGAGTGTATATGAGCGATTTTATGAGATAGTGGTATTACTTATTTGTCACCGACGCTATCTTCTTCCATTGAATTTGTATAACTCTTTCTCCCCACCTTCTCCACTTCATACAAATCTGCCCGAATTAATTAAGGAATTCTTTATAAGTTCCATCCCCCTCTCTCTCTTTCAAATACACACACACACACACACACACACACACACACACACACATATATATATATATATATATATATGTTGGGTCATGATATTTTCTCTCATTGGGCCGGGTGTATTGGGCTTATTCTTTTAATCAATCTATTGGGCCTTTATTAATAAACCACGGAAGTCTTTGAGCCCAGTTATCTTATTATTTTCTTTTTAACTTATAATACCGGGTCGATCCAGTGGGTCGATCCTTTGGACATTTTAATATCTATCATTTTGACCTGCAATAATGAAAAAGCATGACGGTTGACTAAAGAACCTGCCATGCATTAATGTGGATGGGATCATAACCGGTCGGCGGTAGTAACAGTGACCAAAAGCAGTGGATAAACTACATGCAGTCGGCAGGACCCATCAGATCAAAGGGGGTGTGTCAGGTAGTAGTGGGTGGCACAGTAATCCAGGCAAAGAGAGTATAACTTAGCAAGGAAGTCTTCACCAAGAGGTACGTTCTCATACACTTCTTCAATAATAATCACATAGATATAGAGAATTATTATTATCTCTCTCTCAATATACTAGGTGATATAGCCTCCCTTTTCGATAAACCTTGTGAACTCATATACTGACTCTCACGCCTGAGCTATCCCCCGACGGAACCGCCGTCAAGCTTGTGGTGTTTATTGTGTTTACGTTGCAGGATCAGGACGTCTTACGTGATTGGGACGTGACAAATGATCCTGACGTTAACATTGGCGCTAGAAGGAGGGGTTTTTTCAATCACAATTGTTTAAATTTGTTTCGGAAGATGATGAGGAGTAGAGATGGTACACCAGAAGGGCAGGCGATGGCTGTTAGTTCATCACTGCCTCGTATTTCAGTAAAGGACCGCCTGGGTCTTTCTAAAAGTGCTCACGAAAGCACGGCTTCTAAGCACAATTCAGGAGAACTTCGTCCGAAGATCCATGGTGGAGCCAGACGGGAGTTGGTTTTCAACGATATAAGGGCGTGATCTTGATCGAGGAGCGGGTAGAAGGTTCGGCCGACTAGGACTCATCGCCAAGTGGTCAAGAAGATAGAGCTACCAAGTTGGCGAGGATGGCGGACGAAGCGATAAGGCTTTGGAGGTTCTTTTTAAAACAAAGGGAAGATATAATTAAACAGATGCTTGGTGAATGAGTTGAGGACGAAGCATCTAGCCATATTCATTCCGAAAGACCGGAGTAGGCATAGGGAGATACCCGTCGGAAGGGCAAGGAGCCGGAACATTCTATGATATGTCCGGGGATCATTCTCGCAGATAGGAGGAGATCGAGGAGCGAGAACGCCTCGGCCTCGAAGAAGGCAATCGATCGTGGGATCAATTCATCGCGACGATGAAAGACTAAAAAGCAGGTCGAGAGAAATTGTGCCAGAAACCCGAAGGGGAGAGTACCGTCACAACCGTTTTCATCATGAGGATGAGATTATGCGCCTAAGAAATCAAGAAGTCCCGCAAGGCGGTGGGATCGGCGAGGAAAGGTCGATCCATTCCAAGGCCTAACGTCGCCCAGGAGAAGGAGATCTCATCACAACCCGAAGGTGTTGATTTTCTGGTAAGGGAGTTGAAAGAACTCCGAAAACAATTGGCTGAGGTCCAACAGGTGAAGGACACTTCTGGAAAGAAAGCGTCCCCTTTTTCCTCCGATATTCTCAAGGAGAAGGCAGATATTACCAAAAAGTTGCCTCGTATGGAAAGCTATGATGTGTCCGGAGATCCTTATGACCATAGTCAGGCGTTTGACCGGCTAATGGATTACTATGACTTCACTGATGCTGCCAAGTGTCACACTTTTGTCACGACTTTGAGAAAAGACGCAAGACAGTGGATGGGGACTTTACCATCGGATTCGATTTCCTCGTGGACCGAACTTTGTGATAAGTTTCATGCACGTTTTGGAAGCAACCGAAGAAGGGGAAAGCCTACAGGCTCTTTAGCACAGGTCCGACAGTTCACCAATGAATCTTTAGGCCAATATGTAAAGAGGTTTAGGGAAGCGGTCGGACAGGTATCCGATCTTAATGATCTCCAAGCTATTGGGTTGTTCCAGAATGGGCTAGATCTAGTTAAATCGGAGAAATTGGTAAAGAAGTTGATGTTTCACCATCCGAAAAGCTTAAAGCGAAGCCTTGACAAGGCGAGAGGGCTATATTGTTGTAGAAGAGGCTATGAATAGTCTGAAAAATCCTTCTTTGAGCCAATTAAAGGAGGTAGAGGTTCCCAAGACCGATGTTGATCGAGAGAGAGAGTGGGAGGGTACAACCCAAGGGGCGTAGGTAGTTCAAGAAGTACAAGAACTCGTGGCGACAAAGGCGAAGATCGTACACTGTTTCTACCCCGAGAAGGTTAATAAGGTCTACACCCAATTGAATACGAAAAGGTCGATAATTTTGGATCGATCGAAACCGACCTTTCTTGAGCCACCTCGTGATAATTACAAAAGCGGACACACAGCAATCCTCGCAAATACCGTGGTTATCATCAAGTCACTGGTCACGTGACACTAATGAGTGTTGTAATCTAAAGGATTTTGTGGAGAAGCAAGATTAAAAGCGGCTTCTTGATTCAATATGTGGTGAGAAGGACCGTCGTGGTCAAGAGTTGTCAATCGTCATCGCTCAAACGGTTCAAGTACCACCCACTCAAAATGCTCCCATACCACCGCCAAGGCAAGTCGTTGATGTAATAACCGGTGGAGTCTGCTGGGAAGTTAGTAGGGAAGAAGAGGAGGTCTTATCTTGATTCGGTCATGTCGATGATCGATCTTTTCTCAAGATTAGCGAGCCTTTCTAGAACCAGTTATATCATTTACGGATCTGGATTATCCTTTGGAGCCCATCGAACCGCATGAAGGGGCATTGGTGATCACAAAGCAAAGTAAAGTCACTCGATGGATGTAAAACGCATGATGATAGATAATGGATCTTGGTGGACATTCTTTATGCCCATGCTTTTCGGAGGATGCATCTCGATGGGCACAAAATGGAGGTTGGACGGGAGGCTCCTCTATATGGTTTCAATGAATCTACCCGTCAAAGTGGCGAGCACTATTGAACTCCGGTTATCTTGATGACGCCCCTCGGCGGTAGAGATAACTTGTAATTTTTATGTTGTGCATGTGGATTCGGCCTACAACGCCATTCTGGGAAAACCTACGTTGACAGCTGACTTCTTGTTGTGACTTCCATCCCACATTTCAAAATCAAATTCCCCACAGCGCATGGAGTAGGAGAGGTTATGGGTGATTTAGACCTGGCCCGGCGATGTTATAGGAATGCTGTTATTTCATCCGGAATGGGGGTTAGTAAACAGAAAAAGACGATGGCAATTGAGATCGAACCCTTTACCGAGAGCGACTCGTAACCTTGGTAATCCCACCGGAGGGACGGAGGAGATTGAGTTGGTCATAGGAAAGCCGGACAAGACAGTGAGGATTGGTTCAGGTCTACCAGAACCTCTTCGGACAAATCTTATGGAACTCTTACGATGTTATGTTGATATTTTTGCATGGGAGCCACAAGACATGCCTAGAGTTAGCCGAAAGGTTGTTGAGCATAAACTGGAGATAGATCCTTCGAAGAAGCCAGTTCGTCAGAAGAGGCGGATATTTGCTCCAGAGCGTCAGAAGTGAAAGTAGTATGCACACAAGCCAATCATGTTTGATGATAAAGCATATACTTTGTAACAATCTTATTCATTTATTAATAAAAAGTATTAATTTATTAAAGGCTTTTAATTATCTACATGATGCTGTTTTATAATATGTGATAAACCCATAGTTTTAAGCAATGCTTTTAGAATAATGATGATGATCATTCTATTGAGATCTAAATTCTTAGAAAGCTTAAAACTAAAATAGTTCCCAATCATTGGATTACTAAATTGGGGATTAGTGAATCCGGATAGATTGGTACATACGTTAACTTCTTCATTGGATGAGGATGATTGATCTCATGATCATTTGTGTGGAGACACTAAAGCAAGTATGTAGGTGCTTATTAGAGAATAAGTTCATTTGAGCGTTGGCTCGCTAAGGAATACCTAATGAAGTTTTATTTGCTGTCGATAGGAATTCTGTAGTGATAGTAGTCTGAAGTGATCCTTGGACTTGAGATCATCATAGTATCTTGTGTATGATGAGTTATACTTTGACTTATTCCTTAAGACCCTTAGGGTATATCAAAGGTATGCTTGGGTATAATAAGTTGTATATGGAGATAATGTATGATCAATAAAGAATCTACCACTTCTAATAAAAGAAGAGAAATGTCTATGTGATTCGATAAATGACAACCCAAGAGGTCCTTGGCGGCGTGAATGAAATTAGAAAGGAGTTTCTAATTTGCATTATTTGAGTTGTGCATTTAAGAGTCGAAATACATATAATTAAATAAAATAAGACTTGACAAAGAATTCCATATCTTATATTTAATTGGGACATTGTATGGTGGAAGGATTGAATTATGCAGAACTATTTACTCAAAGGTTCTTTAATGATTAATGTTGAAATCTATATTATCTGGAAAGTCGTTGATCGCTAGGGAGAACTTATCCTATTGTAGAATAAATATTATTTAAATAAATTAATTATTTAATTTATTTATTTAAATAAGATTAGAATTGTTACAATTGATTTATTCACAACCTGGTTTAATATGGAGAACCTAAAGGGTCACACCATAAAAGGAAAGAATAATTATTTAAGAAGTTAATGGCATAATCGTAATAATATGTTAAGTATATTTAATTTAATCTATGGTGATAGAATAAATTAAATAGCTTAATATTTATTATTTAATATTTTAGAAATATTAAATATAAATTAATAAGAGGAGTCTTATTAATATTATTACAATTATTATTATTTTAATTTCTAAAAGAGTTTAGGAATTAATTTAATATAAGTACTCTCATTTATTCCTAATAAGATTAGGAGGTTAAATTAATTAAAAGAGTTTAATTAATTATCCCTAATAAGATTAGGGAGCTTAATTAATTAAAAGAATTAATTAATTAAAACCCAATTCCTTAATTGTTAAGGTGGGTTGCCCACATCTATTAATAAGAGAGAGTCTTATTATGGGTGATATGGGTTGTTGACTTTTTCAACAACGTATGATAATTCCAATTGTTGGGAGAAAGCACCTTTTTCTATAGAGATAGAAAAACTAGGGTTTAGCCAACCACCCATCTTCTTGAATTTTATTCTTCCTTGGTGGATCACCTCTGAGGCCAAACATTTGGGTGGCTAACGTTGATCAAAGGAAGGAACTAAACCCGGTGGATTCAAGATTGAGCGAAAAGGATTTGGAGGTGAACTTGTACGAGGAAGCTCGATCTTGAGGGTATGATTTATTCTTTATCTTTTTTCGTTTAATTAATAATTATGCATAAAGGATGATCCGGGTATATGGTTTGTAAATTTTTAAACTCGATTTTACACGCTTCCTTACTTTTTGCAATTTGATTGCGTTATGAATATTACAAAACCTATAAGATGGCATCGAGCCAAACCTTTATGCGAATTATTAATTGTTCAGATTTGATATGTAAATTGATATGTGTTTAAAACAATTTAATTGGGCATAATTTTGTTGTATAAAATTATTATTAAAAAAAAAAAAAAAAAAATGAAGCCAAAATCAAAAACGACTGCTTTCGTGATTTTTTTTTTTGTTGAGTCACGTTTTTTTAATACATAAATGCACGAAATCAAAAGGATTGCATGGAAATAAAATGCAAGAATAACGTGGCCCATGAAAAAAGGAAGCGGAAATTAAAAACCTCGAAAACCGTGCAAATGCTTTATTTATTTTTTTTAAGTACGAATTAAACGGTAATATATATATATATAATATATATATATGGTTTTTATATATATATATATATATATATATAGTTATATATATATTATTAATTAATTATTATATAATTAAAATAAAAGTTTATTTTAATTTTAAAATAAAAGGTTTATTTTAATATTAAAATATAAAGTTTTATTTTAATTTTAATAATTTTATAATTAAAATAAAAAAAAGGTTTATTTTAATATTAAAATAAAAGGTTTATTTTAATATTAAAATTATTTTAATTTTAAAATTAGAATTTCATGCTAACTAATTAGAGTTGGAATTGGATTCCATGATAACTAATTAGAGTTGAAAATGGATTTTATTTTTCCTTAAATAAAGGAGTTTATTTAGATATGAAATAGGATTTCATATTATTCAAAATAAAAGAGTTTATTTGTGAATAAGAAAGAAAATCCATGTTTCCTTAAATAAAGGAGTTTATTTAAATATGAAATAAGATTTCATATTATTCAAAATAAAGGAGTTTATTTGTGAATAGGAAAAAAATATCCGTGTTTCCTTTAATAAAAGATTTTTTTTTTACATGGAATTGGATTCATAATTAATTAAAATAAAAGAGTTTATTTTAATTAAAGATTTTTTTTTACGGAATTGGATTCCATAATTAATTAAAATAAAGGAGTTTATTTTGATTAAAATTTTGATTAAAATAAAATAGTTTATTTTATTCAAAATTAGATAAATTAAAATAAAATAGTTTTATTTTGATTTAAATTTGGATTAAAATAAAGGAGTTTATTTTGATTCAAAATAGATTTTATACTAACTAAATTTGCCCATTAAATGATATCAATATATATATTAAATGTTTATTATTCATAGGATGAATGTTATTTATTGATGCGTATGAAGATGTGTATGATAATAAATGGGATTGATTATGGATTATTGACCCGATGCGATTGGATTTTATTTTAGTTGGATGCATGAATGTATGGGTTTTATTAAATGGGGTCTGCGTACCTGTCTTCTCTAATTTTTCTCGAATATAAATTCTATCTCCTCCTATGTACTTCCCTCGATTTACGATCAAGGTTTCTATTTATTTTCAAATAGTTTTGTAATAGGAATATTTAGAATTAATTTTGAAAAATTGGAGATCAAGGAAAGCAAGGCGTTTGAAAACCCGTTTTAAATGGAGCAGGGTTTAAATGTAATAGTTATATTTAAATATTAATTCTTGCACCCCTAGGGTTTGACCTTTTGGTTCACTTGGTGGCTCTAGTGAACCAAACTAGAATAAAAGTCCATAATCAATCCGGGTAGAATATAGTATTACATATGTGCATCTATACTATATATATATTATATATTATGCAAACATGCTTCGCGTGTTTATTAATATAACGCGTATTTTATATATATATATATATGTGCATAATGCTATTAAACAAGATGAGACAAATTAATAACAAACCCTCAATTTTTATATTAAGTCTAAGCGTTCAAAGATATTTGGAATATCGAACGTCGCCTTCTAACATGATAAAATTAATAGAGTATTAAATATTTAATATGAGTTTGTTGTGTCACCACAAGGCAAGTATTAAGTATTTAAGATGTTAATTTATCACATTTGATGCTTATAAAGAAAATTGAACAATATTGTTTTGTTGTGTCACCACAAGGATGATATTTTTCTTTTTGAATATATGGAGTGCTAGGTCGGACTTAACTTGGATAATTTTGATTCGGATGTGCCACCACTTGATCAAAATAATCTAAGAGGCAAAATACTGAGGAGTTGCATAGTTGATGTAATTGACAAAAGTTGTCTACCTATTTATTTATATATAGTTTGTTGTGTCACCACAAGGCTATATACATTTGAAATGTGATCCTTATTCTCACTAGCAAATCTTTAATTAGATTTTCTTAACTATATATAAGTGAGGTAATATAGTTTGAAGAAAATAGTGGGAGATACCAATTTAAAACAAGACCTAATTTATTTTGGTAATTAATAAAAGAATGTATGTTAAAATGTTGTTAATTACAAATTCATTTACGAGAATTTTACAATGTCTAAAATTACTATCATCTGCGAAGCATATTAGATGCTAAATTAACTTAAATCAATTAAACAGATTGGTTAAGGAATTTGAGAATAGTTCTCATGGTATTTGAAAAGCTATCTTATGTCCTTAATAAGCCTATCCTACTGATGGTTGCGAGCATAATGCCTCTGAGGAAGAGATTGCTACTTTTAGAAAGTGGCGAGATGATGCATGATTGGCTCGATGCATCATACTCGCATCCATGAAATGACGAGCTTGACGACGAAGATGAAACTATGGATGCTTTACTTATATTCCCGCACATCAAGTAGTTGATGGCGAGGAAAGTAAGGCCGATAGATATCGAGATATCTAAGGAGCTCTTCCGATCTAGAATGGCCAAACTAAGACTATAATCTGAACAAAAAGTTCTTAACATTATCAATTTGATTGATCAATTAAGACAACCGGTTTTGTCATGGATGGAGAGTTGAGCCAAGATTTGATCTTGCACTCACTCCGGACTCCTTTCACAATTGTTGTGAATTTTCATATGAACAAGCTAGATATCGACTTTGGCGATTTGCTTAACATATTGAAAAATGTTGAGAGTCACTTTCCAACCAAGAAAGATCAAGTCTTCTTGGTAGGGGCCAAAGGATCTTCTCGAAAGAAGAACGATTCTAAGAAGGTAAATATAAAGGCAAAAACAAAGGATAATAAGAACAAAAGCGATATACGGATAAAGAAGGAGTTTGCTTCCACTACAATAAGCTTCGGACATTTGGAAAGAAAGCTGCGAAGCATCTTGCGCAGGCTAACCAAAGAAGCTTAGTGAAGTTTGATTCTAATCGCTTTTTGTTCATGATTGAAATAAATTTTTCTTTAAGTCGAGGTTCTACTTGGGTATTGGATACCGATTTTGGTTATCATAAATATAGATTTATGAAAGGACCAAGCAGAAGTAAAAGCTAAACAAGTATAAGTAATCCTATGTGTGGGAAATGAAGCAAAGGTTGCAACATTAGCCATAGAAACTTATAGTTTAGCACTTTTGCTGGCAAATCTATTAAGTCAATAAGTTGTTATTGTATTTTAGTTCTCGTTGAAAACATTATTTCCATTTTATTGTTGGACAATGAAATCTTTGGTATTATAATTAAGAACAATTGTTGTTCTATTTATAATAATAATGTTTTGTATAGAATGGAATATTACTTAATGGATTTTGTATACTTGACTTACGTGAAAATAATTTTGCATATTGAACAAATTAGTATAAGAAAAGGAGATGATCATTCAAAGAGTTGAATATATGTATTTGTTGAAATCTGAAGTGTGAATTATTTGAAAGGTTCAAAGAATTGAGAAGTGAAACAAATTGGCAAAGTATTAAGATTCTTTGATTAGATCGAGGAATAAATACTTGTCTGATGAGTTTCTAGATCATCTCAAATGGTTTTCTCATAATGGACACATCCCGATCGCAATAATTGATTGATGTATCTCAAGGAAAAATCGTACCTATTTGAACATAGTGCGATCCATAAATGATTTTACCGACATTCCAAAGATTCTTCAGATCATGTCCTAGAAATGGCTACATATCTACGAAAAGGTAACCTTAAAATCCATTTGAGACTCCATAAAAGTTATGGACGGGGAGGATTCCTAATCTTAAGTATGTTAAGATAAGGGGTTGTCCAACTTATGTGAAAAGGTTTCAAAGGATAAGCTTGGGACAAAATTTGACATGTCACGATTTGTGGGACATCCTAAAGTAAGTTTAGGGCATATGTTCTATAATCCTACATAGCAAAAGGTGTTTATTATGAAACACCCCGCCTTCTAAGATAAAGGTGTTTATCATTAAAAGGGGCTAGTGGGAGGATAATAGATCTTGAAGAGTTCAAGAACCACAAAATACTATAAGTCAAATAAGAGGAACTCAGAGATAGACCTATTATACCACAAATCAATCAGAAATGCGAATAGTACCAAAGATACCTAGAGGTATGGATTCATCATGGATGATGATGATGAGAATTGTACACATCATAGAAGATGATGATCCGTTTACATTCGATGAGGTAAGACTTCTAGTGTGTACAAAAGGGTTAGTGGGAGCGTCGTGAAATTTCTAGTATTATATGTTGATATACTACGGATAAGGAATGACATACCAATGCTACAATCAGTAAAGATAAAGTTGTCTAAACATTCCTCCATGAATGATTTGGAAGAGTATCTTAATTGGGGATATAAATCTATATAGATAGATTTAAGAGGATGCTCGACTTAACCCAAGGAACGTATATTCATTTGATGCTAAAGTCGTTTAGCATGGCAAACTCCAAGAGATGTCTCATGTCGATGAGCCATGGAGTGTATCTCTCTTAATAGTCCCCATAGACTCCAATGAAGAGAGATTGCATGAGTGACAATCATGTATGCAATGAAATGTACGAAGACCTGATGTTGATCGGCCATATTCGGAGAAGTTCACTATGAGTCAGTGAAAAACATCTTAAAGTGCTTAACCGGCACTAAGGATGTCATCATATTCATGGTGGGTCTAAATTAAAACTAGAGGGCTTAACGGACTCAAGTTTTTCAGACAGACCAAGATGACAGAAAATCCACTTTAAGGTAAAGGGTTACCTTGAGCGATTAGTGCGATGAATTGGAAAGGTTCCAAACAATGAAAAGAGTTCTTTGGTTTAGTAATAAAGACAAAGTATATAGCTATAAATGAAGCTTCTGAAGTTGATTGTTTGGATTAAAAGTTCATTACGAGAACTAGGAATAGTTCCTAAGTCTCATCTTGGATCTAAACATGTGTTGTGGCACTTTCATTTGATTATTAGAATCATTGAAGATGGGAAATCACTATAGAGATAGTGGACTCTCATGAACAACATTACATATCCATTAACTAAAGCTTATCCAATGCAATGGGATAGTAAATCACTTAGAAGAAGAAGAGTATGAGTTACCATGACGATTGGCTTTAGTGCAAGTGGGAGATTGAAAGTAGTATGCACACAAGCCAATCATGTTTGATGATAAAGCATATACTTTGTAACAATCTTATTCATTTATTAATAAAAAGTATTAATTTATTAAAGGCTTTTAATTATCTACATGATCTTTGTTTTATAATATGTGATAAACCCATAGTTTTAAGCAATGCTTTTAGAATAATGATGATGATCATTCTAATGAGATCTAAATTCTTAGAAAGCTTAAAACTAAAATAGTTCCCAATCATTGGATTACTAAATTGGGGATTAGTGAATCCGGATAGATTGATACATCGTTGCTTGCTCATTGGATGAGGATGATTGATCTCATGATCATTTGTGTGGAGACACTAAAGCAAGTATGTAGGTGCTTATTAGAGAATAAGTTCATTTGAGCGTGGCTCGCTAAGGAATACCTAATGGAGTTTTATTTGCTGTCGATAGGAATTCTGTAGTGATAGTAGTACAAGTGATCCTTGGACTTGAGATCATCATAGTATCTTGTGTATGATGAGTTATACTTTGACTTATTCCTTAAGACCCTTAGGGTATATCAAAGGTATGCTTGGGTATAATAAGTTGTACATGGAGATAATGTATGATCAATAAAGAATCTACCACTTCTAATAAAAAAAGAAGAGAATGTCCTATGTGATTCGATAAATGACAACCCAAGAGTCCTTGGCGGCGAATGAAATTAGAAAGGAGTTTCTAATTTGCATTATTTGAGTTGTGCATTTAAGAGTCGAAAATACATATAATTAAATAAAATAAGACTTGACGATAATTCCATGTCTTATATTTAATTGGGACATTGTATGGTGGAAGGATTGAATTGTCACGGTAACTATTTACTCAAAGGTTCTTTAATGATTAATGTTGAAATCTATATTATCCGGAAAGTCGTTGATCGCTAGGGGAGGCTTATCCTATTGTAGAATAAATATTATTTAAATAAATTAATTATTTAATTTATTTATTTAAATAAGATTAGAATTGTTCTAATTGATTTATTCACAACCTATTTAATATGGAGAACCTAAAGGGTCACACCATAAAAGGAAAGAATAATTATTTAAGAAGTTAATGGCATAATCGTAATAATATATTAAGTATATTTAATTTAATCTATGGTGATAGAATAAATTAAATAGCTTAATATTTATTATTTAATATTTTAGAAATATTAAATATAAATTAATAAGAGGAGTCTTATTAATATTATTACAATTATTATTATTTTAATTTCTAAAAGAGTTTAGGAATTAATTTAATATAAGTACTCTCATTTATTCCTAATAAGATTAGGAGGTTAAATTAATTAAAAGAGTTTAATTAATTATCCCTAATAAGATTAGGGAGCTTAATTAATTAAAAGAATTAATTAATTAAAACCCAATTCCTTAATTGTTAAGGTGGGTTGCCCACATCTATTAATAAGAGGAGTCTTATTATGGGTGATATGGGTTGTTGACTTTTTCAACAACGACATAATTCCAATTGTTGGGAGAGTACACCTTTTTCTATAGAGATAGAAAAACTAGGGTTTAGCCAACCACCCATCTTCTTCTTTATTTATTCTTCCTTGGTGGATCACCTCTGAGGCCAAACATTTGGGTGGCTAACGTTGATCGAAAGGAAGGAACTAAACCCGGTGGATTCAAGATTGAGCGCGAAAGGATTTGGAGGTGAACTTGTACAGAGGAAGCTCGATCTTCAAGGGTATGATTTATTCTTTATCTTTTCGTTTAATTAATAATTATGCATAAAGGATGATCCGGGTATATGGTTTGTAAATTTTTAAACTCGATTTTACACGCTTAGCACTTTTATGCAATTTGATTGTGTTCGTGAATATTACAAACCCAATGAAGATCATCGATGAAGAGATTGCGAAATTGCTAGTCTTACGACTTCATATACTGATTGATTACCCGTAATGGATAAGAAATGTAGTGTTGGTGCGAGCGTACATAATGGAAAATGGCGGGTTTGCATCGACTACACAGACCTCAACAAAGCTTGTCCAGAAGGATTTTATCCTCACCCATATCGATCGACTCATCGATGCCACTTGGGTATGCATTACTAAGTTTTATGGATGCTTTTTCAGGTTATCATCAAATATCCATGTGCAAAGAAGACATTCCAAGCGTTTATTACACACCGTTCGGTGTATGCATACAAAAAAATGACTTTTGGCCTCATTAATGCTGGAGCAACCTACCAAAGGATGATGAACTTTATCTTCGATAGGCAGCTGGGGAGGAACATGGAGGTTTATGTAGATGACATGATAGTGAAGAGTATGCAAATTCAGAAGCATTTGGACGACCTGGAGGAGTGCTTTCAAACTATTCGTTATCGTCAACTAGGACTTAACCCGGTCAAATGTACTTTCGGCCTTGGCGCCGGAAAGTTTCTGGGTTATCTGGTCAGTTAGAGGGGCATCGAGGCCAATCCGGAGAAGATCCAGGCCATCCTTGACATGAAGACTCCTCAGTCATTCAAGGACGTTCAGCGTCTGACTGGTAGGATTGCGGCTTTGAGGAGGTTCGTCGCCAAATCTGCAGAGAGATGTCTTCCTTTCTTTGACACATTGAAGGGACCGAAGAATGCGAAGACGTTCCAGTGGACTTCGGAGTGTGAAGACGCTTTCCAAGGTATAAAGACGTATCTGTCTTGGCTCCTTTATTAGTAAAGCTTCATCCCAAAGAGAGACTTTATATTTGTACCTTGCAGCAAGTTCCTTAGCGATTGGAAGCGATGTTGGTTCGAGAGATCAGTGGGAAGCAGCATCCGATCTATTATGTCAGCCACGTCCTGCGAGATGCTGAAACCAGGTATCCAAACATTGAAAAATTTGCCTTTGCCTTAATAATTTCGATAGAAAGCTTGGCGATATTTTCAAGGTCGACTCACGGTCGTCTACACGGATCGACCATTGAAGAAGGTGAAGAAGCAAGCCGAGAGGTCTCGGCGCGGACTAGCGGCATGGACTATGGAGTTATCCCAATTTTTATCGAGTATCATCCCGAATCGCCATCAAAGGCCAAGCCTGGCCGACTTTATGGTAGAATGCTCGTTCACCGAAAGCGAGATCTTGAGTTACGGAAAGTGAATCTTCCGATCGAAAGCGATGGCCGTTTTCAATGAGGATCGAAAAGCGTGGGCGTTTGTATGCGAGATGGATCCTCTACGATGACTGTTAGTGGAGCAGGAATTATTTTAATAAGTCCAGAAGGATTCAAAGTCCAGCAAGCCATCAGATTCGGGTTTAAAGCAACGAACAATGAAGCTGAGTACGAAGCGGTGTTAGCAGGTGTCCGATTAGCAAAGAGTCTCGAAGTCCAACAGTTGATTATCTATAGCGATTCCTAGTTAGTCGTTAAACAATTGTCGGGAGATTACGAAGCTCGTGGAACCCGAATGATCAAATATCTGGCGGAATTAAGAGACCAACTCCAATTTTTCGCTTCGTATGAGTTTCAGAGTATAGAGCGTAATGACAATTCAACTGCCGATGCATTGTCCAAGCTGGCCACTACAGATGCAGATGTTTTTCACGGATCGGTATATTTGGAAATTTTACGTGACAGACCAAGTGTTCAAAGACGAAGCGATGATGTGTATCGAATGAAACGAATCTGTTGGATGACCCCTACATCGAGTATTTGGCGGATGGGCGTCCTTCCTTCGGATCAAATGTTGGCAAGAAGATTAAATACAAGAGCACCAATTTTAGTCTTATTGATGGGGATCTCTATCGATTGGCATTTTCCTCACCATTGTTGAAATGTTTGGTTCCGTCCGGGCCGAGTATGCTCTTGGGAGGTTCATGAAGAATTTTCTTGATGATCATATGGTACGCCAAATCCTTGGCTCATAAAGTACTTGACAAGGATACTATTGGCCTACAATTTTCAAAGAAGCTACTACAGTATGTCAAGAAATGCGAAAATGTCACTTCAATAGTCCGGTCCCACATCGACCACCGAAAGAGTTATACTCGATTTTATCTCCTATACCCTTCATTTATGCTGGGGTGGATATATTGGGACCAGATTACCTAAAGCTAAAGGTCGTTAACTTTGTCATAGTTCTTATTGATTATATGACTAAGTGGGTAGAGGCAAAACCACTTGATCCAATAACGAACAGTGCTAAAGTTTATAAAGGAGTCTGTGGTGTTTCGCCGGGATCCTTAAAGTATTGATATCGGACAACGGACGCCATTAAATGGGTTCAAATTTGAAGAATTTTTGAATGATTTGGGGATTCAGCACAAGAAGACTTCTGTGGCTCATCCACAATCGAATGGACAAGTCGAAGTGACCAACAGGACGCTGTTAAACGGAATCAAGCGTAGATTGGATGAAGCTAAGGAATATGGCGGAAAAAGCTGCTTGAAGCGTCTTTGTGGGCGTCAAGAACTACACCAAGGACTACTACGGGGTTCGCCCTTCCGATTGGCTATGGTACTGATGCCTTAGTCCCGGTCGAAATCGGATCTCCAAGTCTTCGGGTAACTCAATTTAAAGAAATTTACAATGACGAATGACTGAAAGTTAACCTGGACCTGCTAGACGAAGTCAGAGAGGAAGCTTTAATCAAATTGGCTGCTTATCAACGAAGGGTGGCCAAACATTATAACAAAGGAGTCAAACTTCGTAGATTCGAAGTGGGAGACTTCGTTCTTAGAGAAGCCAAAACCTACGCCTCAAAACACAGGAAAGCTAATCTTAGAATTGGGAAGGGCCATATGAGGTGATTGAAGTACCAAAGCCAGGTACTTATCGGTTAAAGGCACTCGATGGTTCCGAGATCAAGAATACTTGGCATGCTGGCAGGCTTTGGAAATATTTTCAATAAAGATTAAGTCGGGTTCTGGGAAGTCATGTACGACGATTGTTCATATTAATAAAAGGTCACTTTTTCATAAATAATCACTGGTCCTATTTGTCCGATGGTCACTATGGTATAAGGAGGTATGGTAGGACTCGCTGGCCATTCGATGGTAGCCTCAGGTCCTTTTGATCCTATATTGATCTTATCTGGGTGGTAAGTCAATGGTCATTGGTCCTATTTGTCCAGATGGTCACTATGGTGTAAGGAGGTATGGTAGGACTCTCGCCGCCATTCGATGGTAGCCCAGTCCTTTTGATCCTATATTGATCTTATCGGGGTGGTAAGTCAATGGTCATTTGTCCTATTTGTCCAGATGGTCACTATGGTGTAAGGAGGTATGGTAGGACTCGCTGGCCATTCGATGGTAGCCCCAGGTCCTTTTGATTCCTATATTGATCTTATCGGGTGGTAAGTCAATGGTCACTGGTCCTATTTGTCCGATGGTCACTATGGTGTAAGGAGGTATGGTAGGACTCGCTGGCCATTCGATGGTAGCCCCAGGTCCTTTTGATCCTATATTGATCTTATCTGGGTGGTAAGTCAATGGTCACTATTGGTCACTGGTCCTATTTGTCCGATGGTCACTATGGTGTAAGGAGGTATGGTAGGACTCGCTGGCCATTCGATGGTAGCCCAAGGTCCTTTTGATCCTATATTGATCTTATCAGGGTGGTAAGTCAATGGTCACTATTGATCCTTATATCTTGGTCCTTATATATTTGTCAGCCAAATTTACCTCACACATGACTGATCTCACTCTTACTTCCGCAAATAAAGTATACATTACTTTATTTTGTTTAAGTGTTGAGTTCAGTCCATTCAGTTCAGTTAAGTTGAATCCTGTCCGCAAAATTCAATTCATTTCATTTCATAAGTTAACTGTTATATGCCATATCTAATTCACTAGTTAGGTTCAGCTTATTGATACTAAATTATTGACAAGAAATTGATCAAAACAGAAGTCATAATCAAGACAGTTAAAGATTTATCAATAATATAAAACACTCATTCATTCAAGTCAATCATAAATTAATTACATAAACATAAAAATTTTAAAGTAGTTAAAATAGTACATAGAACAATAACATGACAGATATTCAGGCACCGCCTTCATCATCGGAGTTGAGCAATCTTTGGGTCCAAATGAAGCGGTATAGCTTTTCTTTCCTCGCTTCTCGCAATCCTCATACCCCTCCGAGTATACCTTCACGATCTCAAGATTGAGTTCGTCCAGAGTCCTCAGAGTCCGCTTTGAATCATTTCCCGAGCTCTTCATCGAATCAGGGCCTCGTCCTCAAGATCCTTTATTTTGTGGCGAGCTTGTGACGTTTGGCCTTATGCCTTCTAAGCTTCGTCTTGAGCCTTCGTCTCAAACTCACCAAGTTGTATGACTAAGCTTGATTGGTGAAGAAAACTCTCTCATTTTTGTCTTCAGGAGTAAGTTTTCTTCAACCAAACTAGCGTTCTTGTGTCGATCGAGTTTGTTGGTCGCTTTTTGACGCACCCAACCCATCCTCGTGGCCCTCAATTAGGTCATCGATGTCTTCAAATCCATCCTAGCCGATCTAATTCTATTTGAAGACCGTTGATGGTATGAAAAGCATCTTCACGACAAAACTTTCTCTCGGTCCAAGGTCGATTTCAACATATTTATCTCTTGTCGCATGAAATCTTCCTCGGCCTCTCCATTTATGTGTCTCTGACGCGATCGTCAAGACAACGACATAACTCTCAAGTATTTTCAAAATATTCAAGTCAAATGACCAAATATTCAAAGGAAAAGCAGAGATATAGAGGAAGAAGAGCTTGTTATTTACCTTTGCCAAATAACTCATCCCTCGTCGAGAAGATTTCCGTCAGTATGATCATTTGAAAAACGGTGGTCGTCGATGTTCGACGAAAGTTCAAGAGGTCAAAGGGAAATTGGCGTTGAACACAGGCCATGGTGGTTTCGAGATCCCACCTCGGCATGGTAACTCCGACCGATGGACCGGGTCGCTTTCGAGAGAGGGTCTCGGTCTTTCGAGAGAGGAATAGGTGCTCGAGAGGTGTAGGGTCCGCATGTATAGTTTCAATTATGGGAGATTTATTGGGGTGGGTCCTTTCGATTGTTGAAGCGAGGCGGAACTTCGGATGGCTATCGAGTCGTTTCCTCTTCCTAGATAGCGTTGGAATCCTTCAATCCTGGTCACCGCCCTCTTCAATCAGTATTTCTGAGGGCACGAAGGGTGGAATGACCAAGACTTAGGAACCCCGAGCTCTTCGGCGAGCTAGAGGGTTATTTTTGTTTTAATTTTTGATCCTAAGTATATTTCTTCGATCGGAGACGATCAAGTAAACCGCTTTGGTCGAGGAATGGTTCTAGGGTTGGTTCTAGTTACGGTGTGGATTCGGGAGGAGTGACAAGAGGGGTGACACAGGGTTTTCTAGTAGCTCTCCTCTTATCGGGTGAAGGGTCTCTTCCGGTATGAGAACCTCTTGACCTCTTTCTTCTTACGCTTGAAATTCATCCGTATGAATTTCTGGTGTTGGTTCGACTTCGGGAGTAGCTTCGGTTGGTATAGTCTCAATTGTTTCCGAAGACTTCCCGGACAAAAAATCTTCGAACTCCTTTATTTCTAAGGAGCTCGGTCTGATCAAAGATACTGCATAAATCAAACAATTTTATGTTGAAATTATATATCATAAAATATTTTCAAAAAATATATATATGAAATAAGTTGGTACTTACACTTATGATCATATAACCATGCCTGCTTCGAGAGGAGTCCATATTTCCACTCTTTCTTCGGGAAGTTGTCGAATAGTTCCATCATTTCCACTTCCGCTTCTTCGAAACGTCTCCGTCGTCGCCAGATATCTTTTCGCCGGGCTTCCAGTTTCAGTAAAGAAGAAATCTCAGGGCCTTTGACGAAAAACCATTTCTCGTGCCACCCCCTATTGCTCGAAGGGGTGTTCACCAGCGAACGTCTATCGAATTTTTCTCCAGACTTCGGAGAATGCTTGCTAAGTGCCTTGAACCCCTTCTCCCTGGATTGTACTATTTTGTAGACAGAGAAGAAGAAGTCCAGGGAGGGCTCGACGCCCAATTCATGGCAGAAGGCCACGAAGGCCAGAATGTGAATGTAGGAGTTTGGCACCAGTTGTGAAAACCTCACACCCAGAAATCCTAGTAGAGTCACTATAAAGACGTGTAAGGGGAAACGAACCCCCTTCTCCAGCAAGGTCACCGGGACGACCGTCCATCCTTCAAAGTTAGTGGTACATCTTTTCACCGCATCGGGTACCCTGATCGGATGGGTATCCGAAATGTGGAACCGAGATCGAACCCTCTTTAGTTCAGCTTCAGTTATGATAGAAGGAGTGTTGGCATGCGAGAATCGCTCCAGTCTCTCGTAGTATTCGAGAGGGGGTTTTTGAGTTTTCTGCTTGGGATTCGTGTTTGAAGTCCCTTCGTGAGGATTGGGGTTTGGTGGAACCACTGTGATTGGTGTTACGAGTATGGGGGAACTCTGTTCAGGGTTGTGGGAAGCCATTTGTGATGATTTGCAGAGAAAGATCAGAAAGTTTAAAGGGCGCTCAATTTCAAATGAATGTGTAAAAGCTAAATTTGGTAAAGTTATCCTTTTATATTGATTTGTTACGGTGTTGGTGGTACATTAAATGCTAGTAATAATTTGGAATTTGAATGGGAAGCGTCCGGTTTGAATCCTAATATTTAATGGATAGGGCCTTTCTGATTTGGGCCTTTAATTTCCTTCGTCTCATTTCGTGAGCAATAAATGGGTACGTTTTTAATTACATCTTATTATTATTGATTCTCAGTAAAATATCATGGACTATTTATAGTTTTCTATTAAACATTCATTCAACAAAAAACTAGGGGCAATGTTGGGTCATGATATTTTTCTCATTAAATGGTGTATTGGGCTTATTCTTTTAATCAATCTATTGGGCCTTTATTAATAAACCACCAAAGTCTTTGGCCCAGCTTATCTTATTATTTTCTTTTTAACTTATAATAAAGATTCGATCCAATTGGGTTAGATCCTTTGACATTTTAATATCTATCATTTTGACTGCAATGATGAAAAAGCACGACGGTTGACTAAAAGAACCCGCCATGCATTAATGTGGATGGGATCATAACCTAATTACGGCAGATAAGAATAAAGATGACCAAAAGCGAAGTGGATAAACTATATGCGATCAAGCGGGACCCATCGATCAAAGGGGTGTGTCGGTAGTAGTGGGTGCACGAGAATCCGAGCAAAGAGAGAGTATAACTTAGCGAGAAGTCTTGGCCAAAGTGCGTTACCTCATACACTTCTTCAATAATAATCACATAGATATAGAGAATTATTATTATCTCTCTCTCAATATACTTGGGTGATATAAATTTCCCTTTTCGATAAAAACCTCATGAACTCATATATCTTGACTCTCACGCTGAAGCTATCCCACGACGAACCGTAGTCAAGATTGTGGTGTTTATTGTGTTTACGTTGCGGGATCAGGACGTCTTACGTGATTGGGACGTGGCAAATGATCCTGGCGTTAACAATATATATATATATATATATATATATATATATATATATATATATATATTGTCAAGATCAAGGGAGCTATACTTATATATATACACATATACATGCAGATGAAGATGGAGGAAGAATGCAGTACACCTAAGCAACCGGAATATCGAATTCCGGAGGCCTTAGTATGCCCACCGGCACCCAGAAAGAAACCGGAAGAAAGAAGGAAGCGGGACCAGCCAACAAATATTTTCGTCCACCTGATCTTGACACTTTGTTTGCCATGGATCAAGCAAGAACAGAAGCTTGGGCTAAATAGTGGTTTGATTGTTTCTTTTTCAAGAATACTAGTAGCTACGTAGTACTAGTAGTATTTTTATCTTTCTTGTTAGGGAGTCGTGATATATAAAGTTGTTGTAATCTAGGCTTATAGATATAATAATTAGTATGTCCCAAAAAGTTATACGTTTTAAGGTTTCTAGGTTTGAAATGTTTAGACATTATATAGTCCATAGATAAAATTATTTCATTGTTTTGTGAATATATATATATCAGGTCTCTTGTCTAATTCAGTGAGGTTTACTCTTCAATCTTCTGTGGATACTCTTCAATATTATGAACTATCTATATTATCCGTATATACAGTATTTTGATCATTGCGCTATAACTGAGATTATATTGATAAATATTTAGTGTACTACACAAAATTAAAGAGAAAATGTAATAAACGTAGTCTGTGATAGTGATTTTTGAGTTTTTTTTGACTTTTAAAAGTGATAGTATTAATAGAAAGAATAAAATATAATTAAACCACTTTTAACATCTCTCACCCTCCTAACGTTCTTAATTAGTACATTAATTAAAGATAGGAAATTAAATATAATACGAATGAATTATTTTATTTACGATTGTGCAAAAAAATATTATATATGTTTGAACTTAATTGTTTAGTTTAAGTATACAATATTTTTAAATACGACTGCATGCATAAAAAGTAAAAAGATTTTGCCTATGCTATTTTTTTATATAAATTTCTTTTTGTACATGTAATTTTACCCCTTTTTAGTGTTATCATTTTTTTTACTACGTACCTAAAAGGCCCTTGGATTTACGGGCGGATGTTTTGGATGGGACATCATTTTCAGAGAATTTGGGAGAAAAGAACTTACCTACTACTACAACTACCAACCTAGACCCCATTAATTTCCGACAAAAACTTGGGAGAAGAACTTGCCTACTACCGACCTTGACCACATTTTCAACAAATTGCATTTGTTTTCTCAAATTTTCACTATCGTTACTTTCAAATTTTCACTCAAATTCAACATTTTGAAAATTAATTTTTTTATTATTTTTGCTAAAATATAGGTGAAGAAATTATAATCAAAAGAAAGTATATACAATTTATTATTAATCCTAATTTTTATAGTTTTAGAAATATATTTATATATGCTTAATTATTAATTCTAAAAATAATCAATTTGACTTAAAAAAGTCAAAACTGAGCAATTAATTTGGGACGGAGAGAGTATAAGTATAATAATTATGAGAATTTAAGGGTATTAAAAACAATTAATATTATATTTAATTTATACAATTATTTTCTTAATTCTTGTGCATAACTCTAAAACGTCAATTAGTATAGGAGAGATGGAGTAAATGATAGGATACTGTTTAGGATTACTGAATTCGGTGAAGCTTTTCCATGAGATTACAATTCTCTCCAATATAATTCTAAGAAACAAATATAGCATGAGGAAATTAATAAATGCACTTTAAACTATTCTCTCTGTTTCAAATTATAAGATTATTATTAATTTTTGGAAGTCAACTTGATACATTTTTAAACTTAAAATTGAGATAATTTATTAAAAATTACAAAACAATAAGTAGTACTTTTTGGATAATTTCTAATAGGCTTAAATATAAATTACTATCTTAAACTAGTAGTCTTTTTTTTACTTCGATGATTGACCTTTTTGTATTAATTGATTAGCTAGGTTTGTTGGTTATTAAAATAATATTTTTTTTAATTACATAAGCATTAGTTTGCTTAGTCAGTTGGCCACATCATCAATTTATGATGTGGCAACTAAAATTGGATCGAATTGAAAAAAATTAATAGTTTAATGATCTGATTGAAAAAAATAAAAGGTCAATCATCAAAGTGGAAAAAGACTAATAGTTTAGGGTAGTAATTTATATTTAAGCCTTTGTAATATTCATCATTGTATCAACTAAATTAAATAAATTTATAATAATTTTGAGTTTGAAAATATTTGAAGTTAACTTCAAAAATTCAATAATAATCTTATATTTGAGAACAAATAGAGTATTATTTTTTTTACTTGTAAAATAATAGCAGGGTAATAAATTTTGCTTCATTCCAAAATCCAATCTAGGTGAAGTGATTGGTGAAACCTGCAGCTCATCTCTAATCTCTCATCTTCTTTTATTTGTTAAGGAAAGGTCAAAGTGATTAGTTCAACTTAATTTATCAACACCCGAACAAATTAGTTATGTATATTAATATTAACGATCTGGCTTTAATTAATGTGTGATTAATACAAATGCTAATACACCCTTTCCCAAAATAGAATAAGACATAATAAGATATAGCTATTAGCCTATTATCACACTTAAAAACTTAACTAAGGGTAAATGTTAGGAGTCTTAATTTTTCTTTTTTATTTTGTTGAATATTTTAATGATAATTTATACCAAAAATTTGGGACCCGTCACCCATTATCTAATATATAAAAGAATTAAATTCTTGCTTTTAATATAGTAGTAATAATAAAATTGTTCTAGTAATGTTAATTCAACAGGCAATAGAGAGACTAATCTAAATTACTTTACCAACACTCTAAAGTTCAGCTTGACCAACATGAAATCGGAGCGGACAAGATGTCCATCTCCACGACTGACGAAAACGAAAGAAATTCCATGAAATTTAATTAATGGTCACAACAGAATTCTTAGCTACATGATTATTATTATCATCATTATTTAAATCCCCAGGTACCTGGAATTAATGTTCAAACTTATTCTTTGATCTACCATCTCACTAAAGCCATGGCTCCACTTGCTACTCTACTGCTTACATTTTGTTTCCTAACACTATTGCCTGAGTTTGTATTGTGCAGAACAAGGCAATACAAGTTCAATGTAATTATATGTTTTTTTTTTTTCCACAAGCATTTGAATATTTGGGGCTTCATGTTCAAATTTTCGGCTCTAAATCTTTTATTATTAATTGTTTCTTTATTTTTTGCTAGATTGTTTCGCACAATGTGACTAGATTGTGCCACACCAAGAGCATTGTTAGTGTCAATGGGCGTTTCCCAGGCCCTCCGATAGTAGCAAGGGAAGGCGATCGACTACTCATTAAGGTGGTTAACCATGTCGCAAACAATATTACCATTCACTGGTAAGGAAAATTATGCCAATGATTCATATATCGAGTCTATGTATGCCAACTAGATTAGTATAATAGAAAGTTGACCATAACTATAGCGTATAAATTTATGTCTAGTCAACAAACAGTCGATTCAACATATTAATCAACTTCATTATGGGATGGGAGGGGGCAATCACGGTGTTTTGAATGAAGTTGCTGCATGCATGCTAGCTCTTTTAAGGGTCATCGGCACCAGTTTATGAGTAGAACAACAAAAAACACATGTTTGATTGGTAAAATAATGCAGGCATGGTATTCGGCAACTTCAAACCGGATGGGCTGATGGACCGGCTTATGTAACACAATGTCCCATTCAGACTGGACAGAATTATATCTACAACTTCACGATCACCGGACAGAGAGGCACTCTGTTTTGGCATGCTCACATATCCTGGCTGAGATCAACCGTATATGGACCCATCATTATCCGACCTAAACGCAACGAATCTTACCCATTTAAAAAACCCTACAAGGAAATCCCCATTATCTTCGGTAACTAGCCAAAAATCCCCAAGCAAATTAGTCTACCCTAGGAAGGAGATTCTCTTAATCCAGTTAATTTGTTTTTCTATGTTCAGGAGAGTGGTGGAATGCAGATCCAGAGGCTGTAATCAACCAAGCTCTTCAAACAGGAGCTGGTCCAAATGTTTCAGATGCTTATACCATTAATGGTCTTCCGGGACCCTTGTACAATTGTTCTTCAAAAGGTATTATCAATTCCTATAATGCTATTTACAAGATACCATACTTATTTTTACTTGTTTTTTTGTGGGTAATAATAGCATAGTAGTTTTCTTGCCTTTCATGTACTGAAGGGATTTGGATCTCATGTAACTTTGAAGCTTTCTGTTGCATTTGCTACAAGTAAAAGTTGCATTTGCTATTTTTGTCATCGAATGCCCTTTTCATGGTCATGAATGAATGCAGCATTTGCTACAGCAAATGCAACAAAAAAGCGATAGACATGCATTTGTTTAAGCAATAATGCAATAATACTGTGGTGACTAAAGAATGGTAACAAAAAAAATGATGTGTAAAGTTATAGTTGATTGTAATAAATGAACACCCATGTACTGTAAAACATTAAACTAGTTACAATTTGACGCATCATTTTGTAACTATTCTCTTGCAATTATGTTTTGTCACCATAACATTACTCTTGTTTAAGAATGACAATTTAATGAAATTCAGATCTGTATTGAAGGCATAGTTTGGGTGTTGCAGATACATTCAAGTTGAGGGTAAAACCAGGAAAGACTTATTTGCTGCGTCTTATAAACGCAGCAATGAACGACGAACTCTTCTTCAGCATTGCCAACCACACCATGACTATAGTCGATGCAGATGCAGTTTACATCAAACCATTTGAGACCGATGTAGTTCTTATCACCCCGGGCCAAACCACAAATGTTCTGCTAAAAACTAAACCTAATTCCCCAAATGCAACCTTTCTGATGACTGCTAGGCCATACTTCACTGGCCTTGGCACCTTCGACAATTCAACTGTTGCAGCCATTCTTGAATACGAAAATCATACTTCCACTAATAAAAGTTTGCTCTATAAACCAACCCTACCACCAATTAATGCCACAAGTTTTGTTGCTAACTTCACAAAGAAGTTCCGCAGCTTAGCAAATGATAAATTCCCTGCTAACGTTCCACAAACTGTTGACAAGCGATTCTTGTTCACTGTAGGACTAGGGTCAAGTCCATGCCCTGCAAACACGACTTGCCAAGGACCTAATGGCACAAAATTTGAAGCTTCGATTAACAATGTCTCTTTTGTTATGCCAACAACAGCTCTTTTACAATCCCACTTCTTTGGGCAATCTAATGGTGTTTACACCGCTGATTTTCCAACAAACCCACCAAATCCATTCAACTATACTGGAACTCCACCAAACAACACCATGGTAAGCAATGGAACTCGTGCTCTAGTGTTGCCATTCAATGCGAGCGTGGAGTTTGTGTTGCAGGACACCAACATTCTTGGTGCAGAGAGCCATCCTCTTCACCTCCACGGTTTCAATTTCTTCGTAGTTGGTGAGGGGTTTGGAAACTATGACCCAAACAAAGACCCTTCCAACTTCAATCTGGTGGATCCTGTTGAGAGAAATACATTTGGGGTTCCATCTGGTGGCTGGGTCGCCCTTCGCTTCCTAGCAGACAATCCAGGTGAGTATTGCAGAAGAAAAACGTTTTAAGTACCTAAAAAAACTAAATGGCAATAGGTAGAGAGGCTACATATCTTGTGTACTAATTTGAATTCTTAGTTGCTCTTATGGGACATAACTAGTATCCTCTGTCTACTTTGTCAACAGGGGTATGGTTTATGCATTGCCACTTTGAAGTGCACACAAGCTGGGGTTTGAAGATGGCATGGATAGTGTCGGATGGGAAGCTACCAAATCAAAAGTTGCCACCGCCTCCGGGAGATCTTCCAAAGTGCTGAGTGCTGACCATGATCATTTGCTCGGGATAGGCTTTACAATTTTTGAGTGCTTTGTATTAATTTTTTGGTTCTTTATTTAGGTTAAGTAATCTTTTGCTGTGTACCTGATTATAAAGCAACCACTAATTGTATGTCATGTTGGTTGGTTGGCCAAAAGCAAGGGGTGTAAAGCTTGAAGAGTGTAAATGGGGTTGGTTAATGTAATAAATGTTACGAATGAATGAGCATTATATGAGATGGACTTGACAAAAACAAAATACTATACCTTCAATGACTAATTTCCCTTTATTTTAGAGGGACTTCTTAATCATCTGAATGCCTAGTTTCTTACTAATGTCCAAATTCTGTACTCATCAGATAACACTAATTTCTATCAAGCCTTTATCTTTTATTGGAAGATTAACCTTTATATACCTCAGTCCAAACCATCAGAGCGTGACAAGATTAAGATCCTCGATCCATTTAAGTTCTCTTATTAAAAAGGTTCCATATCAGGATCAAAGCCACACAAATTCTACATACTGTTTAGACATTATTTCACAGTTTGCATCATTTATTCAAAATCTTTTACACTAATTTGATGCACAACTACAATATTGACTCACCTCCCTCAAAAAGGGCAATGCAGGAACAACAGAACAAGACTGTCAAGCATAGACAGAGAAACTTCTCTATAGCCACTATTATCTTTGATTTCTCTTCCAGTTTTTGTAAACTAACATCATAGCCTCTAAGAAGTTCAGAGATGAAGAATTATGACCACAATAAATAGAAGAGAAATTCCCAGTAAGTAATATAAATAGAAAGTGTGCAACACTTAACAAGCAAACCAGGGATACAAATGTACACGTGAAGAGTAGAAAAAAGTACTAATACTAGCAGTAAGAAACTCTGTTTAAGGAACTGAAGTGGGCACCAATGGCATCTCTATCGAGGAGGTGCTGCCTATAACCTCTGCCCTTAGCAATCATATCGTAGGAAGTAAAAATGAGATTAATTTAAAGATAACATGGATGTGAATGTCATCTCAAATAGGAAAATCTTGATTGTATCAATTTTGCAAGCCAGTAGTAAAACACATACTGGATCAAGGAAAAACAGAAAGGCAATGTTAATCAGAGTAATTTTACATATTACTACAAATTACTATACATAAATTCTTATGTTAGTCACTACAAGATTTACTTACAACAAACATTGTAGCACCAGATATTAATTAATCTTTGCTACAGCATAAGTGTGGAAAAGTACAGCTCAAACTCTTTATCAATGGTCAGTTTCTCTGTGGCTGGTTGGGTCTCTGCAATCAACAATGTCAAATATATCAGCAAATGACGAAAACAAAATTAAGACGGTGAAACTAGTTTTGCACCATCTATACGGATATTTTATCAAGAAATAGGAGGACGACATGATCTTTTATTTATCTTAATTACCGCGAAAAGAAGAAAAGATGGGATCGCCAGTGCAATTGCAAGAACCAAGACAATTGTAATCTTCTTATCTTCATCAAAATATGAAAAAAATCCACTACCACAAACAAAATACCTTGGTTGTTGACATCCCATCTTCCAGATGAAAGAACAAAATTATTTGCATTCTCACTACTGGTGTAGAGCAAATCTTGAAGGTCGTTATCTTCCCCAATGTTGTCATCTTCGTAGTCTGAGCAAGCGTAATGTACATTGTTTTCGTACTCTAGGAGCTGCTCATAATTCAATGGTGCAAGCAATCCAATATCATGAGGGGGAGAATAACGCTCCCCATCTTTAAATGGTGATTTGTCTTTAGCAGCACTAGATTTTATCACTGACCTGCTGTCTAAAGAATACAAACTGCTCTTGTGAAAGTCACCGCCCCAAGTAACAGACGGAGTTGATGGGTCATCACCTGAAAATGTCTTCCACAACAAGTCATTTTTATATTCACCATATACAGACATGTTAGAGTCAGCATCTCCAGCAATGCTGTTGCTACCATTTCTGGAATCTAGTTCTGATTCATCATCTCCTTCCTCTACATGTATTTTCCCCTTGCTTAAGACTGTACAAAAGTCTTCTCTTTCTGGGATTTCGTTAGATGGTGAACCAAATTCGGAAGCAAAGCCTCGATCCCAACTGTTATGCTTTGACAGAGGCAAGCCCAGCTGGTCCGCTTGTAATTTTCTTTTCTTGTTCATGTAAACAGTGCTGGCCTTAAATACGTTTTTGAAATCAACACTGGGAGATGTAATTAAAATTCAATGAGAGAGGTAAACTTTTGCAATGGTTTAGGCTAATGGCAATAATTTACACAATGAATTCAGTAGATAAATAAGTTATCAATGCACATCGTAGGTTTGTAAAACAAGGTCAAATACCAGTACCAGTGAAGGCAGAAAAACAATAGAATGAAAAGTTTAGCTGCTATCATCTGTAGCTGGAAATAAAGGGAAATTACTAATCTCATGTAGAGTTCAAAATGAGTCCTTGGCACGTTTACAAGTTGTATTCTATCCCCCACAAATACACGCGAATGACTTCTTCATGTAACACACCTATGATAAACAAGCTATGAATTTACAAAACCCCTCACTGTTCCTGCTCCCTCAGGTCTGATCATTGAATTGGATCAATTCACATACAACATACTCTACTTTATTGACGTTACATGTAATAACCCCAGGCCGAGTCAGGAACAAATATCGGGTTAATCCAAAGTCCAAATAAAATCAAATTCATATAAACAAACCTTAAACCACTGGTCTAATAGTATTTTCTTGGGTCATCTTAACCCATCACAACCACAAACTCACCCTAAATGTCCTAACAATTTATTTCCATACCTATTTGGGACCGGGTGTTGCATTACAAACTTTAGTAAAAGTTCCACCAAATTGCAGATCGGGGCCCCAATTCGCAGTGAATATTCATTCCAAATATTGTCACATATTTAAAGTAAATTTTATTTTATTTTTTTGTTTTGTTTTGGATCCAACTGAGAAAATACCCGTTTAAAATTTTCCAACTATCATATCCTCAAGAAGCATAAATACTAGATTCAGTTAAATTGCAAGTTTAAACAATTTACACCACGTGAAAAAGTGAAATTAATTTAAGCAGTAATGAAGTTAAATCTCTAAAGATGATCGGACATTAAAATTCCAAAGAAAAACTACTCAAACCTGTTAATTTCAGATGGGTTGTAATGATCTTCCACCATTTTTAGGAAAACAAAATAAAAATCTGAGCTTGAGCTTGAAGTTGAGAGTATTATAATTTCTTGCCCAGAAACAGAGCCTGCCTGCCTATGAATGAATGAAGAGTTGAAAAGTGGAGTGACGCTATAGACGAATTCGCTAG
Source organism: Panax quinquefolius (assembly GCA_020205615.1). NCBI lineage: Eukaryota > Viridiplantae > Streptophyta > Magnoliopsida > Apiales > Araliaceae > Panax > Panax quinquefolius. The sequence goes on from CM035152.1 coordinate 163,069,371, forward strand.
TTCGTTGATTTTATTAATTTGCTTTTTTCCCCATATCCGATAATTTTCTCTCCCCTCCATTATATGTGCGACATGTTCTAACACCATTCTCGTTTGAACAGCGTGTTATACACGATCCTTAATTCTCAATTGCGTGTATCCTCTGTTTCTGAGATAGGGCGTCAGACATAGCTGCGATCAAGCTTCGGTTACTGACTCGGACAGGACCATCTTGTGCCCATGTGGCTAGTAGTAGTTAAGGATACACATGCCGACGTGGTCCCTTGCTTTAGGAATTAATATTTTCACATGTTAATAACCTCACTTCAAGAAACAATTTATTATATTATTATTATTATTATTTATAAAAATATTAATTTTCTTACTTTACTATACAACAATATATTTTAAACTCATGTACATGAACTTTTTTAGTTTTAATAAATATTATAAATTATTTAAAATACTATTAATTATTAAATTTATTCTTTTAATTATTAATAAATTATATTAAGTTTAAGTTTAAATATTATTTTTTAAAATAAATAATAATGGCCTTATCATTTAAAAACAGAATATATATTTATAAATTTTCTTTTTGGTTAAATAAACACTATTGTAAGACCCCAATTTTTTTAATAATAAAGATGATTTTTCTATAAATATCATTTTTAAATATTATGGAATGAATTTGATATAATGTTATAGTTGTGTGGTAATATTTATAAATTTTACAAAAGACGCAAGTTGTTATATAATATTCGATTGGTTATTTAATATTCGTTTTAACGAGGAATATTCGTATGACTAAGACAATCATTAATTGGACCCCACAACGGAATTATTATCGGATTGATCGAGAAAAACGACAAAAATATTTTATGAAAATAATAGGTTAAAGTTTTACTGTTAATCTGTTTAAACACCCTTGTTAAAAGTATAGTAATATCGTTAGTTGCAGAGTAGCACTTGCAGATTGATTATTGATGCTTTACGTGAGAAATCACTCGCTTTTGTTCAATTAGCTTCAAGAATTGTTGCAAGATCTCACTTTATTTGATTCAATTATTGTCAATATTTTATATATTATTAAATCAATAATTGAGATGACAAAATTATTAATATTATTATTTGCAATATTAACGATGTCTGAAAGTTACATCAATGAGAGGTTTGATCACTAATCAATGCGTCAATAGAGAAAATCCTTATTGAAAACCCCTCTTCCCGGGAACGACGCAGGTCGATTAATATTGTGAATTATAATAATGATGATAAATGTTGTTAAAAATATTGAGGAGATTTTTATGGAGTATTTGTTGTAAGTTTGGCGTATTATTTGGACCCCCACTTACTCATTTTTCAAAATAGTGTGTGTTATGAATATGATAATATATATATATATATATATATATATATATATATAAAATCATGAAAATGGGGTGGGAGGAAAATGGGTGTTTCGTGGGAATGGGGATGATATTTAGTCAAGGGACGAGAGAATTTTTATCAAGTGCGTGGAAAATTTAATTGGTGATCACATGGGGGTGTATTATTCCATTATTATATGTATGCAAGATTGAAAAGCTTGGCAGAAGAAATCAATTGAAGTCACAGGGTTTTCACCCGTGATATTTGTCTACACAGGTTATATATATGATATATATATATATATATATATATTATTTAAAAATTTTTGTTTTATTAGATTATTTTATTAATACAGCATAATAAATCAATATGGACCGTCCGTTTAAAAGTAAATCAATCTGGACAGTTCATGAATTTGTTTCTATTCAGTCCATTCTCCTATAAATAGAAACTCATTCCTTCATTATTTCTTACGAATTCATTGAAACTCTAGAGAGAGAAACTATAGAGAAAAAGAAGAAAAGTATTCTGCTACTTCACTACTCCTATATCCAATTTCTTCTAAGGTAAGGGGTATTATTTCTTTCTTTCATCTTCATGAAGAGAACTTCTGTTATTTCATTCTTTATTATTATGTTGGAATAACTTTACATGCTGGCACCGCATACATGGTGAAATTCTTCATTATTCCATTCTTTATTATTATGTTGAATAACTCGCCTATGCTCGTACCGCATACACGGTAAAATTCTTCATTATTCCATTCTTTATTATTCTCATTGGAACATCTTGTCTCTGCGTTTACTCATGACCGGTTCCGTTATTTATTATTCTCGCTGAATATCATGTATGCGTGCGTTCTGCATGACACGACCGTTCCGATTATTTATTATTCTATTGGAATAACTTGTCTGTAAGGCTTATCATCGCGTACCTCGGTGATTTCTTTTTTTAGTCCATTCTTTATTATACTTAGTTGGTTAAAGTTTTGACTTTTATACTCCATGAAATTAGTGGAATATCCTTGATATTTGCGCTTCATCCAGTATTTTTTCATGAAAATATTCTTCTGAGCATTCTTGAGTTTTACCCCACAAAGAAGTATCATGTTGACAATTTGGACGTTATTGGTTCTTGGATAAATTAATTCTTGAACTTGTTTTATTGAATTCTTATATCATTGTCATCATCCTTATGTTTATATTATGTTGAAAGTCATCTGTGGCCTGTAGTGCATAGATGGACTTGGTATGATTATGACCAGGGATTATTCGGTATAATCATGACCATAATGTTACAAATGATGTGGTAAAAGTCCTCATTGGCCCGTAGTGCATTGATGGACAGTTGTTGGCATGATCATGACCATTGATAAATACACGAATATCCTTGACCCGTAGTGCATGGATAATTTGTGGTTGTGATACTAACGAATATCCTTGACCCGTTGTTCCTAAACTAAAAATTGGACTTGTAACCTATAAATACATGATGTAAGACATAAAATAGAGGAGAATATATAGACACTACTAGAAATTCAACATATAAATGTGACGAGATATAGCGACGGTCGACACGGGCCGTCATTTATAGATATATATATATCTCTTGGCCACTTCCTTCGACCATTTCAGATAGGACCTCTCTAGGGTAGTCTATCATGAGGGTCACAAAAGACCGCTTGTGTATAGGAATTTTTAAAGGATTTTAATTAACGAGGGTCATATAAGGGAGGCGTATCATATCGAGGTTAAAGGTCTCTCATATTATTTCCCCCAAATCGACATCGCCGTTCATTCCTCTGCGCATCATTCGATTAACATCTTAGTAACTCGATCAAGATCTTCATGCGTTCTTTCTCTCATCTCATCTCTCGTATGCGGACTTGTAGGACTTCGTCTCACTCCATCTCTCCGCCCAACGAAAGGATCTATTGACCCCTACTGCTTGAGGAGGTATAATTTCATTCTTTAGGTTTTCAATTTTATTTACCCCTTAGTTGTTATGATTCTCTCCTTCTAACAAGCCCTAAATTTTCTAATTTTGGGACACCCTATATGGGGTATAAATTTTCGTTATGAGATATGAGGTATAATTTCATTCTTTAGGTTTTCAATTTTATTTACCCCTTTTAGTTGTTATGATTTTCTCTATTTCTCTCCTCCTTCTAACAAGCCCTAAATTTTCTAATTTTGGGACACCCTACTATGGGGTATAAATTTTCAATTATGATTGATATGGAATAATACTTAACATTGGTTTTTGTTTTACGTTCAAATTAATGCAAAGTTCTAATTAGTCTTAGCTATTGATCATGTTTTGAATATTCTCAGGTTTGAATTAAGTCTTTTAAAAATTAGATAGCTAGATAGCTAAATTAGTTTATGCCAAAAAAAAATACGATAGCTAGATTTAATACTAGAGATTGAGGTAAAGCTAGGATGAACACTTTCAAATATAGCATTTATTCATAGCATTCTTGAGTTTCAAACACCCAAAGTCATGCTAGATAATTTTCTAGATGAAATTATGCTGCACGAATGGTAAATGAAATTTAGGGTCACGGTTAAGCATTAGAAGATTGATGCAAATCGTTAAAAGAATGTCGTTCGTTTAGGCTTTTATAAAACATGCTAAATTCGGTTCTTGTGTATGAAGCGGGGAGTATTTTATCATGCCTTTGTTATGCACCGTCCAAACTCTCCATGTAATGATATTGACGTGTATATCGCAACCTTTAATTGAGGAGTTGAAGATACTATGGAGTAATGGGGCTTAATTAAAGTCATCTAACCGTACAAAGTTCCAAACGCGAGACCTCAATGTAATGTTTGTGGACAATTAGTGATTTTCCACTTCCTTAATTATTGTTAATATGGTTGAGTACTAAAGGTAGTTAATTATGATCCATCAATATTTAAAATGAACACTCGTTTTGTTTATTTGAGTGAAAGTAAGGAATGTTATATCGGGCATCGTTGTTTTCCTAAGATAATTAGTTATAGGTTTGATCTACGAAGATTTAACGGAGAATGTGACCATATTGAAGCTCGGTGGTGCCATCGAGATTTGATATTCTTGAACAAGTTAATGCTATATAATGTCACTTTTTGAAAGACACCCACTAGCATTTCAAGATACTCAAAAACATAATTGGAGGAAGAAATCTATTTTCTTGCATTGCCGTATTAGGCGGAACCTTTTGTCGCTTGGTTTCAATCTGAATGGAATGCAAAAACATTTGTGATAGCAATTGATTGAATTGTTGAGTGTACGGAAAGTCAAAAGATAATTTAAAAGCACGATCGGACTTGATGACAAATGGGTACTACTAAGAGAACATCCAATGACCCGTGCAAACAATTCAAAGTACTTTTTGCGGCTACACGAAGCTTGATGTCGAAAGAAAGACATGATTTCTTGCAGTGTTGAAAATGTTAAGGTACTGATGGATATGCTGAGCAAATATTTCCGTTGCATCAATGATATGAAGGGATCAGATCTCAGTCTTAAAAGTCACGAATTCGTATTTTAACTTAACAATTACTTCCAAAGCAGAGCGATCGATGCCAATCAACCTTTATATCTGGATGTAAACGAGAATCGAATTTTCATTGAAATTTGTAGCTTTTTCTTGGAAATTATGTTGCTATAACACATCGAGATTATGAGCCTTTGCCGAACAAAAAATTCGTTATATAATGGTACGTTGTGTGTCCACCTTTGGTTATGAAGAGATGAAGATGCGTACGCGAAATGTTAAATATCGACAAACGTGGGCTTTTGAAGATCATGGGGCAAGTTAAAAGGGTATATTCGCATGGAAGTCGCCCGAGATGGTAAATCGGAGAAGACACCGATTGTAGAAGAGGAGCAAATATCAGTGAAGCAATGTGTTACATTTTCGTTAATCTAGATATTCGAGTCAAAACATGCTCTTTCGCAAACGAGTGGCAAGAAATGAAGTTGGATATGAAGAAGGAAAGAGATTCTCTCTGTATTTGCGAAACATAAAGCATTTCTTACAATGTCCCAACATTCTACTCAATAACAGCGATGATGTCAAGAATGCCCACCGTATATCATATTTAATTAATACCAAGTGTTGAGTCGTATCTATAAAAGAGTAAATAAGAATGACATTTATTGTTGAAATATATTACCACCACGTATATTAAGCCGAGCTAGTATTTATCAAAAAATTTGTTTAATTTGTTTATTTATTTGTAGTGATTTGGCAAGATTCATATATTTAATTGAGGAGTTGAAGATAAAAGTAGTAATGCCTTGAGGGAAATCGACAATGCTAAGAAAAGTTCCAAATGCGCATGGTTTAAGAAATTATGTGAGTTTACATTATTTGAACGTTTTTATGTCAAAATTTTGTAATGGTTATTAATAATAAATGGATGAAATTTCGCTTATATCGCTACCATTTTGCAGATATATATGAATAACGATGTTTTAAAAGTCGGTCAAGCTCTTGGTTTTGATACCCGAATTTGATAAAGTGAGAGTAGAGATGGTTATTTGGTAAATGGGTGTCGATTCCATTCGACAAGTTGATAGGTAGTGAAGAAGTTAATGCTATTAATGTCACTATATGTGGACACCTACTAGCGTGGATATTCATCCGCTGAAATCGAAATCTAGGAAGAAATCTATTTGAATACTTCGCCTATTTGGAAGACCTTTTGTTGAATTAGATTATTATGGAATGCATATTGCAAAAAACATTCATTCAAATGTAAGTGGTATAGACATTGTTTAGCGTGACGAGATAGAGGGTCAAACGATTGACTTATGACTTCATGGGTAAAATCATCAAAAGTTTGGTTCCCGTAAGCAAGCTTTGTAACGCTCGCTAAGTTCAACAAATATTTTATGTTGATGATCAAAGGGATAACAATTGGCGTTGTGGTTATTGAACAATGTTAAGGTATTGATTTATGCTGAAGATGTTCAGTAGATTCAATTTGAAGTGAAGATTTACCAATACTTAAAGAATTCATCACTCCGATTCTATATTTGATATTGAAAACATAAATTGGATTAGGAATGGCGTTGATGTTTGAATTAGTTGAAAATGGACGAAAAGACCCAACAAAATGGCGAAAACTGGATCTCAAATTGATATCTATTTTCCAAGATAACATTGAAGATATTGTTGATGAAAATGAAGATGGAATTTTGCGAAGCTCGATGAAGGTGTTTCCTGAGGTCCCAAGATGATGCAGGAGGGTGATGTATGAGGAAAATGAAGATGTGAAGAGAGAGATGAAGAGGATAAACATCGACAAATGTGGGCTTTTTCAAATGTAAGAGATTTGAAGATGATAATTAACTAAAAAAGAAATTAAATGGATTTAAAACCGCCTCCTGCCCACCTTGGGTGTCTACAAATTTACGTATTAAATAATAACTTATTGGTGTATTTCATTTGGATGTATTTGTTAATTTTGGGGACTTAGTTTGATTTAACTAATAAGTGGAAAGCTCTTCTGATTCTCGTGCTATTTGTTCCAATGCGAAATTAAATTAATGAGATCGTCCATGTGGAAATTGAACCACATGTAGAGAAGAAAGTATTCATGAGAATTTTTTTAATATAAAGTCAGATGGATATTTTACTTATATGGTTTTAAAATCTTGCTATCCAGATTTTGGTTCATACTTCATCCTTCATCTAATGAGCTAATAATGTTCTTATATAACATTATTATGACGGACTCCATTCGAATTCTTATATCAAAATGAGACATGAAATTAGACCACGAGTTGTCATCATCCTTATGTTTATATTTTTATGTTGAAAGTAAATACGTATGGCTTGGGAGAAATGGCTCGAGGTTATTATGACGTATGATTATGAATGAAGGATTATTAATGAATGCAATAGAGTATTATAACCGCAAAGTTAGTAATGTTACAATTTTAGATTAAATATTATGATGTGGTAAAAAGTTGGATATCACAAGGAAAAGATTACTGTATTTAGAAACATGAGTCGATTTCCCAGTTTGTCTTGCCCATGTGGCGACATTTTATGTCCTCATTGGCCGTAGTGATGGACGAGTTGTTGGCATGATCATGACCATTGATAAATACGAATATCCTTGACCAGAAATGGATAATTGTGTGGTGTGATACTAACGAATATCCTTCTTGATTCTTCTCTCTTGACGTTGTTCCTAAACTAAAATTGGACTTGTAACCTATAAATACATGATGTAAGACATAAAATAGAGGAGAATATATAGATTAAACTAGATTAAACACTCCATTAAATTAGAATCTAAACCCTAGTTCTTAGTTAGCCATTGAAGATTGAAGTAAATTGAAGAACATTGAAGATAAAGAGCGAGAGAAGCGAGAACAAATCTAACCGAAGGGGAGCATCAAATTTTATATATTTTCACGGACAATGATTCTATTCTCTTCTCTTATCATACTTTTATCTTTTAATGTCTATTCAATTGTGGATTCTTTGTTTTAATTCAATAATTATGAACTAACTATTTTATTAAGATTTCAATTGAACCTTTTATGGCTATAAATTAGTTATTTAATTTATTCCAATTATTTGTGTCAAAGTGAGTTGTTTATCTTGCCTTGTGCTTATTGATTAATTATCTGATCAGTAATTACCTTGCTACTCTAGAAGGAATTGAGAAAGGAATTCTAGGGTTAGAACTGGGCATGATATCATGTGACTTAGTTATTTGTACAATGAATAATTAGGTTTGTGAATAGAATGAGAATATATATTTGTCGCATGTAACACATAAGGAATTGGAGTTGTAACGAGTTTAATTCAATTATTTTACATAGAGATATAACAAAATTAATCTGGGTTAAATAGAAGGCAAATGATCACTTGAGAAAGGACTTTTGGCATTTGAGAATTCCTGTTAACAATTCAGTAGACATAATAATTGGAATAATTGGATAATTGATTTATAGTTCATAATTGGGGATATTGAGTCTTAATCCTTATTTACCTAAATTTAATCAAATCTTAGTTTTGTTTATTTGCTTTCTTTTAGACTAATCTCTTTTAATTGTTTAATTTAGTTTTCTTAACTAGAAAATTCACAATTTGGATTGTTTAAATAAAATTGATTTGGTTAAGAGTTAGTAATTGGTAATTTTATTAAATAATTCCTCGTGGGAACGATACTCTCTTTTCACTTTATTACTTGTTGACCGTATACTTGCATTATTCATTGATTATTGAAATAGATCAACAAGTTTTTGGCGCCATTCTTAGGAATTAATTTAATAATTATTTTCTAATATTAATTTCAATCAAATTAGTCTTAATTTAAACATTTTTATTTTTTTATTTTAATTCTCTTCCTATTTCTCTCTTTTTAGGTACCATGGATGACTTCAAAGCGTATTAATGACCATACACGAACATGACTTCAACCAAGGAAGGAAGCGAGATCGACAGACTCGAGAAACTTTTTTGCATTGTCACAAGATGATGGAGACACTTTCGAGGATGTTTAAAGCTTTTGAAGCTCAACGTCGTCAAAGTGTGGCGGTTACTTGTGATTATTGTGCTGGAAATCATATGAGTCATCAATGCGCCATCAGTTTGGAGCCGGTACAGTATAGTGGCGATTATCCCAACAATTATGTCTATCCCAACAACTATCATTAGGATTGGGGGTATCACCCGGATTTTTCATGGAGTAACAATCAAGATCAATTTTATGCTCCAAGTCCAACATACCCACCGAATTTCTCGTGTCCACCTCCACTACAATAGGAAGAACATTCAAATTGGGAGGAAGCCTTGGAAAAATTTATTAAAGATTCTGAAAAAGAGAACGAGGAACATGAGAAGAAAATTAATCAAATAGAGCTGAATATGAATAAAATAGAGCTGAATATGCAAAGCCAAAGTGCGTCGATCAAGAATCTGGAAAATCAATTGGGGCGAGATAGACATCGTTGAACAACCGTCCTCAATACACTTGGCTCTATGACATGGATGACGAGGACCGATGATGAGCTTGGATGATGAGCCCGAACCAAATCAAGCAACTAGATGAGCCACAAGATGTTGAAAGAGAGAGAAACAATTGGGAACTAAGAAAAGGAGATCGATGAAGATTTAATCGTAAGATTTAACGAAGATGAACCGATTTCATTAGTATCCCATGTGCCTTCTCCACCAAAGTTCAAGAATCCGGCAATTTTGCAAAACCATGCCTAATTAGCGGTCATCAATGTAAATCGAAGCTCTCTTTGTGACATAAGAGCTAAAAACACTGATTGTGGAGTCATGGTGGGATGAAAAGGAGAAGATAGAGGAAGACTCCATTATGTTTATTAAGCTTCATTGCCCCAATCTAATCATAGATATAATGGAGAAAACACCTAGTTGTTGGACGTTCTTAATAGGGATCCTATCTACAAAGAGCATGCTAGGTGACTTTAATTCAAGGGTCTTTACTAATGGGAACCTCCCAGAAAGAGACATTGCTTCGATGGATGGAGGGTTCCTCAATTTTCGTAGGGGAATTTGATAGAAATTGAAGAAGTCAAATGAGACTATAAAACAAGCGCTTTTATCGGGAGGCAACCCAAGTTTAATTTTTATTTTAGTTTTATTAGGTTTTATATTAGTAGTTTTGAATTTGCATTTATTTAGAATTTAATAAAATTGCTTCTATCATGGTTTTACTGAGTTATTCAAGTCAAATTCAAGTGTGGTGCCCAATTTGTTCCATGTGCTTGCTTTATTCTCCAAACTTAATGGACATGAGGAGGAAGATTGCTATATTTTCGAGGAAGTCCTCTGCTTTAATTTTTTCTATTTTAGCCATCGAGGACAATGTCTAGTTTAAGTTTGGGGGTACTTTAGTGTCGTATTGCATATAGTTAGTTACCTGCATAGTAGTTTATTTTTTTTTATGTGTTAGCATTGTTTTTTTTTAGGTTGCATATAATACATGGTAGTTATTTTCATATTCATATATGTGTTGCATTAGTATGTGTTGAGGTAGTATAATTGCATTTTTTTGCATGAATCTATGTGATAGGTTGGTGTGGTCTTAGCTCGACCTATGATAAGATTGGTATTAATTGTTAACTTGAATGTTGTTGATAATTAATGATGAGTGCTAATTTTAATCATGATGATAATCGAGCACATCTTAAACTTATGTAAATCAAGGTTAGCACTTAAAGTTTAACTATTTTAATCCACTTGGTTCAAGGGTTTCATAATTTGTTTCTGAGGGAAAATCTTGGTTAAAATTTAAGGAAATTAGTGAACTGGTAGTAAAGGTTAGAATGACGCAAAAGCTTGAGTTTGGGGGAATCTATGGGATATATATATTACAAAAAGAAAAAAAAATGAAAAACAAAAAAAGAAGAAAAAAGAAAAGAAAAGAGATGATGAAAAAGAAAAAAAAAGAGAATACACACCGTGTCATGCTTGTCTAGTTTTCTGGCCTTTGTTACTTGAGTAAAGTAAGCAGGGGATTGTTTTTACACCTAAATACCCTAAGGTCTTAAATGGCTTGGGAGTCGTTGGTCGAAAGCTCGTTAAGGTAGCACTGAAAAGCCTAAGGGAATAAGACATTGCACAGACATGAGAAAAAAAATGAATAAAACACGAGAAAGTGCAAAAATGCCCTCGTGATTGAATAAGAGTATAAATAAATCCTGTATTTACCTTAAGACTTTGGTAATTGCTTAGTTTTAACCGGAGTTGTCATGTTCACAAAAGTAATTGAATTAGAACTGAAATTTTCCTTCTAAGAAGTTTGTTATGTGATTATCTTGAACTGTGGTTGGTTAGAATGGTTAACAAGCACACACACACAACATGGGTGATAACAGGTTTGGATTGACTAATTGGTTAAAGTTATGGACTTTGACTTGATTGGATATATTGTTTGAGTATCATTGGTATCTTTGAGGCCTGTTGCTATATATCATACTGATTTATTACTGGGTTCGTAGGTATATTAGAAAGTAGATCATGCATATGCATTCATGTAGTTGAGTTAGTTTGTTTATTTTTAGTTCTTTTGTGTTTTTGCTTGAGGACAAGCAAATGTTTAAGTTTGAGGGTATTTGATGAGTGAGTTTTATACTCATAATTGAGTGCGTTTGAGCTTAATCTTTTGGTTGATTTTAAGTGTTTATGTCTATTCATGCATGTTTTACGTTGTTTTGTAGGAATTGGGACAAAAGTTACTTGGATCGACGTTCGGGGTGGCTAGATTCGCGTTTTCGGCTTGCTATTTACAAAGCAGTCACTTCAGAGCCAATTTGAGTATTGGTCCGGACCTTATTTGGAAAAACTAAAAGAATAAAAGTTGTAGATCTACTTTTTCTTTTTCCAGATCATCTTGAATCATCGAAATCAGAGTTCGGACGAAGAAGTTATGACCATTTTTCCAAATGACGTTGGAGCAGAAAATATCAAAACTTGGAGCCAAAGGCGGCGCCCAAAATAGGTTTACCTATCTTGGCGGCAAGCGCTGGGGGTAGGGTTTGAGTGTCAAGCCCAGCGCTGGGGCGCTGGGGAAGGGCTTGGTGATGGCCTGGACGCGTTTTTGAGCGAATTTTGACACTTTTTTGACTCCAAATTGGATTGGGTTTGTTCCTAAACTAAAAATTGGACTTGTAACCTATAAATACATGATGTAAGGCATAAAATAGAGGGAGAATATATAGATTAGACTAGATTAAACACTCCATTAGATTAGAATCTAAACCCTAGTTCTTAATTAGCCATTGAAGATTGAAGCAAATTGAAGAACACCAAGATAAAGAAGCGAGAGAGCAAGAGGGGAGCATCAAATTTGCTGACAACAGATTCTATTCTCTTCTCTTATCATACTTTTATCTTTTAATGTCTATTCAATTGTGGATTCTTTGTTTTAATTCATTAATTATGAACTAACTCTTTTATTAAGATTTCAATTGAACCTTTTATGGCTATAAATTAGTTATTTAATTTATTCCAATTATTTGTGTCAAAGTGAGTTGTTTATCTTGCCTTATGCTTATTGATTAATTATCTGATCAGTAATTACCTTGTTACTCTAGAAGGAATTGAGAAAGGAATTCTAGGGTTAGAACTGGGCATGATATCATGTGACTTAGTTATTTGCACAGTGAATAATTAGGTTTGTGAATAGAATGAGAATATCTATTTGTCGCATGTAACACATAAGGAATTGGAGTTGTAACGAGTTTAATTCAATTATTTTGCATAGAGATATAACAAAATTAATCTGGGTTAAATAGAAGGCTAATGATTACTTGAGAAAGGACTTTTGGCATTTGAGAATTCCTGTTAACAATTCAGTAGACATAATAATTGGAATAATTGGATAATTGATTTATAGTTCATAATTGGGGATATTGGAGTCTTAATCCTTATTTACCTAAATTTAATCAAATCTTAGTTTTGTTTATTTGCTTTCTTTTAGACTAATCTCTTTTAATTGTTTAATTTAGTTTTCTTAACTAGAAAATTTACAATTTGCGATTGTTTAAATTAAATTGATTTGGTTAAGAGTTAGTAATTGGTAATTTTTATTAAATAATTCCTCGTGGGAACGATACTCTACTTTTACTTTATTACTTATTGACCGTGTATACTTGCACGTATTCATTGATTGCGAAATCGATCAACAATGAACGATTACATGATGAATATCTTTGGGCTATAATTCAAAGATGAGCATGAGATGAGTGTGTTGAGATGAAAATATGATGACCATTTGGGATACGATTGAATATCTTTGGTTGTAGTACAAATATGAATATTTGATTCAAGATATTGATATTGATTGATATTTCTGAGGGAACGATAATATTGATGATGAACTCTTAGTCATAATGTTCTTTAAAGATAGTAGAGCTTCACCCTTTCCTTAGTCACTATCTTATGAACATTGTTATTTTAATGTGTAACAAATTATCGTTAGTCCTCAACTTGGAAAAATATGATAGTAATATAATAAACAACAAGTTTAGATCAATATTCACAATGAAAAATAACAATTCATTGTAAGAGTTAAGAGAGAATGACGCCTACTATCTTCTATGATTTAAAAATCCATCATCAATATTTTCCCCAGAACATTAATCAATATGCATCTTGAATCAAATATTCATATTTGTACTACGACCAAAGATATTCAATCGTATCCCCAAATAATGTCATATTCATCTTAACACCTGTTCATCTTTGCATTACAAGCCAAAGATATTCATCAAGTAATCATTCATCTTTTCACCAAGTTCGATATTAAGTTATATCACCATTTAGGACGACTGAGAATGATGAAAATATTTTAAAGAAAACGAATCTAGTGAGATAAAAGGACAATGATTAAGGATTCGTACTTAAGTTTATCCACGTTCAAAAATACTCCATAATAAACCATTGTGGAGCAAAATTCAAGAATGAAGATCAAAACATGGATACAATCAAAGCTAGTAACCATAATAAACAACTTGGACAAAGAAAAGAAAATTTTAATTTTTCTGTGAATAATGTCGTATACGTGAATAGTGTGCCTAGAAGAGAAGAAAAAAAGTAATATTTTATTAATTTAGTCTCTTTTGGCGTTCTAGCATTTTCCTATAAATAGGTGTTTAGTTAGAATTGAAAATCACACCAAAAACATAAGTTTTCTCTCTCTATATTATCGAACATATTTTGTGAGTATTTAGATACTTTGAGAGTTGCTATTTAGTGCAAGTTTCCTTCAATATTTCATCCGATATTCCGGTCAGAAGTACTGTTCTTTTGAGGTAAGGGATAGTAAGGGATGGTAAGGGATGTTATTTTCTTCGTAAATGATATTATTTCTTTTAATATCATTATACTGAAATATTGATATGAATTTTATTGTAAAATTTTTACCTTTTTGTGCCGGGGTTACTATTCATGTATACGACACTATTCATATATATGGCACTATTTATGTATATGACATTATTACTTATACGGTACTATGTACGAATACGGACTACTATTCATGAGTTACTATTCACGAGTTACTATTCGCGAGTTACTATTCACGAGTTACTATTCACAGAGTACTATTCACGACAAAATTGGTTTCTTTTTCTGACCAAATTATCGTTGATTTATGAATATTACTCTTGAAATTAAATCCATGTTTTAATTATATTGTTTTTTTATAATATATAACATTTTTATAAACATGGTGATGAAATTTCTCTTTCACTTGAGTATAAAGATGGGTAGATTATTGGTATGATTGTGACTATGGGTTCTCTTTGGCCAGTAGTGCAAAGATGAATTGTTGACTGGTATGATCATGACCATTGAATTTATAATTGAATATCTTTAGCTTAAGTGCAAAGGTGAATTGATCAATATGGTTATAATTATTGTTTATATAAATTTTGAAATGATTATATATTTCTTTGAGATATTAATATCTTTGGCCAAGAGTCAAAAGATGACCTGTTGTTGAATATCTTTGGCCCAGTAGTGCAAAGATGACCTATTATCAATATCTTTGGCCGTAGTAGTACAAAGATGAATCTGTTGATGAATACCTTTGGCCCGTAGTGCAAAGATGTACTGTTGTTGAATATCTTTGGCTTCAGTAGTGCAAAGATGAACTGCTGATGAATATCTTTGGCCCAGTGCATGTATGAATTTATTAGTATAATTATGAACATGAATCTGTGATTTGGTATAACCATGATCTTTGATGTTTCGTAAAGAGGCAATGTGATGAAAATTATCTTCGTCCGGATGAGAAGAGGAATTTAGAACTACAATTATGATTATGAGTTATACACGTGATTGTGGACAGAAACTGTTGATTGATGTTACAGAGATAAAAAATTGTTGGTGAACTTTTAACATGGAGAAGATAATAGACTTTATGGTCTATTTGACTCTTCTAATGGATTTCTCGTTCCGATGCAACTATGGTTGAAAAGTTTTATCATCTACCATATGTTCTAAATCTCTGATTTATTACTGACGAAGGCTATTGATAATTTAATTATATTTAGTCATGATATTCTTTACTGGGCTAGTTCACTACAAGAAAAGTTATCTATCGGCGACCAAGATGGGTCACCGATATCTATCGTGACCATCGATCGCAATCGCCGATAGTCGTCAAGATAAATCGGTCACCGATGTGCACATCAAAGAACCACTATTAGCGACCGATATATCTGCGACCGCTAAGTAGCGATCAATTCGGCTATTTCTGGCCGCTAAGTCGAAATCGATGGGTCAGGGCCAAAGGTTGACGTGGTCCATATGTCAGCGACTGCAATCAGCGATCGCACGCGATCGTTGATACCCTCAAATGTTTAGCCGTCGCTAATGAATATCAACGACCGCATGCGGTCGCTGATATGAAAAAATAGAAAACTAGATTTTTGCTGTTTAGCAGAATTCCCAAAAAACTTGTACCTGTTTTGTACCTGCTTTATCCCAACACACATACACAACAATATAAACATCTTGCACAACAATGTAAACATCAATCCTCCACCGACACATACACCAAGCTAGTATATAAACTATATAAACCTTTAAACCAATATTAATTGAATAAATATATAAACAAATCTAATGTTTAAGTAGCATGAATGAATATAAAAGTACAAAATTCTCAAAGAACTACAAAACAGAGCTTTATCGATCGTCAAGCATCAGCATCTTGATTAGCTACCCTCGTCTAACAACTTAAAGAAGTCTTTAGCATCAGAATTCATAGGTTGCTCTCTGCCTTGTTCCCAATCAAAATCTGGCCCTGCAATATCATGAACCATTTCATTCATAATGATAAGTACTCTTTGCCTCGAATTGTGTACTTCGTGATGCCACCATCTCTTCACTTCCCATGTGCCCACCAAAGATTTTTTCGTAATTTTTATGAACCCGAAACAAGTAAATGATATTTTACCACATCTTTGTCCATATAATTTACATTCTTACACTTCAAACATAGACATCGTATCTGCGACTGATCCCATTCATACATTCCGAGTGACTATATGCATACTCCAAAAACACTTGGCAACCAAACTTCTAAATTCAAATTTGTAAGACCTATCCGGGCACTTGACTTTTCATCGTTCCATCCAACTACTTGGCCGGATAGAGGTCCATGATTCCACGGTACCTACGACGAGATAACATTATAAATGTTAACATATGACTTGAGCATACTTGTAACCATATGACTTGAGCATAATTGTAAGCATATGATTAACATTTAAGCATACTTTAAGCATATAATTAGCTCGTTAATATTATAAATGTTCGCAACTACCCGACCAAAAAAAATTGCCAGAGTCTCCCCTATAATATGGACTAGCCACATGCACGACGACATGCATATATAGTCATTTCTAGGCACCCAAGACACAAACCAAGAGAAATATACAAATTCCCAATATAATAAGACCAAAACAATAACGAATGAATGCAAATTAAAGCATTAAAAATTTATATACTTGAACATACTTTTGAGTATCTTGGAGATTCATTCATATCAACCGAGCCTCAACAGCTCTTTTTTGTTAATTTCTATCTTACAACTCACATCATTAAATGCAACCAAACCTTTAACAGGTTATAATAGGCATGGCATAGTATTTGATATGGTAGTGCTCAAGAAGATCAAACTTGACTTAATGACTTCCTTGCAAATCACGAAAGAAGTTGAAATATCAAAGTACTCATTTTGAAGGTTATTTTTGTTACTAAATTATTCTAATAGTTATTCAATAATTTTAACATATTTTTATGTTTCAATTTTTGCAATTAATGCCTAGTTATTATCGATTAGTAAGGTGATGTTTGAGTATTTGATATTCAATTATATATTGGGATTTTGTTTTGTATCTCTATAATATTTTAGGATTATTCATAGATTAATTAAGATGATTATTATATTATTATATTTTCATTTATCGATCTTATTTTATGATTAAGTTATGAAAGATCTTGTATTCCTCATGGTTAAAGGTAGGTTCCATCTGCTTAGCGATCTTATTTTATAACTAAGAAACTAATGATTATGCTGACTCATGCTTTGACTTTGAACCCAACTACTCATCTACGCTTAAATCTGATTGAAGACGAAAGCTTTTTTATATATATAAATAAAACCTCAACAAAACTTTTTTGATGGAAAAGGACTCCTAATTGCAAATTGATCTAAAACCCATCCCACCTTCCGAAAGCATGTCCTTCTAGAGTTGTCCTAGTTTACATAAAGAAGATAGGGAGGAAAAACACAAACAGAACAACTTATAAGAAGAAAATGATTACAGAAACCACGGGAAAAAAATATTTACAATAAAGAACCCGAATGAGCAGTGTACAGTTTATCATATTGCTTTTAGAAAAATACCCAAACAATGTAATCCAGGATGCATAATAACACATAAACAAGTCTCTCAGAGAAACTTGGCAATTCCTATGAAAAAATAGGTTATCAAACTAGTGGCGGACTAAGGAAATGATACCCAAACAATGGTTGAAAATAAATGATATCTCCACTTTAAAAGATCCTAATCCACTAAAATGATTTTCATGTTCCAAATTCAAAATGATGTTACCTCTTTATTACAACTACATACCCACGAGAGTTAAACATAACAAATTAATCTATTTGAATGTGTACTTAGATGCTCACATTCGTAAAATACATAAAGAACTCAATCTGTAGCTACGATGTGTTGATGAACCAAATAAAGACGTTACATCTATTGTTCACAAACCCAAATAGTAAATGCAACTCCTTTTTCTTCACAAGATTTGAAAAAAGGTGCGTGTAATTTAACTAAACTAGGGCTCTTGTAAGGTATATATAAGCGAAAATGCACCAAACTTATGCTTATAAGAATCGATTTTAGAAACTTAATATTTTATTTTCCAAAGATTTTTTTTTACATGTTTTTACTTCCTCAGTGCAATTATAACACTTGATATTGATAGAAACTTAACATTAAGCATTAAAGCTATGTTTTACCTCAAATTTCATGGGTGGTATAACTTATGAGAAATGGATCTCATAATCGAAATAGTTTGGAAACTTTCGTAGAGTTTTTCACGTAATGCTTCAAACAAAAAAATGTAGATTGCTAGCTTTATAAACTAGAATTGAACCATAACAATAAGTTATATATGGATACAATAATTTTGAAAATGGGTAAAATTACTTATCACCTTGGGCTCAAGAACTCATAATATGAAATAAATTATATACTACCAATAAGGTAGAATACCCGAACTCGAAGAATAATGCAGTAGGGAAAAAATTTCATTAATAGAATAACATCTGGCCTTGCATTAACAGTTTAATAAACTGAAATTGACACTTATGATTAAGTTAGAACCCTTTCTTTTTGCTGCCCTGCTATCCAAATTTAACATGGGTCAGTTTATATTTAAACTATCTTGCTCCAATTCAGAAATACAGAGAATTAGGGTTACCTGTAGCGGCGACGATGACAGTGGGCAGTGGTGGCGAACGAGACTCCTATTCTCCCCCTTTCTCCCTCTTCTCTCTGAGCTCCCTCTTTTCTTTTCCTCTCGTCTGCTGTGTTGTGTGAATACCTGGAACTAATTACATTTAGTTTGATTAGCGACCGGCTTCTGTGACCGCATACGGTCGCTATTTTTTAATGACTTGGACTTATCAAATAATCGCACGCGGTCATTGATTTTAAGTGGTATCACAAAACCTTGCCGCCAACATTTCCTGCCAAAATTTGGGAGGCAAAATTATGATAATGTGACCGCGATACGATTCGTTGATATATAATAGCGAATTGGATTAAATCATGGTCGCATATATCGCCGTCAGATAGTAGATTATGATCGCATATCGCGATCGTGATAGTAGTGGTCGTTGTTAATTAGGCCTTTTTCTTGTAGTGGTTGTGCTCACCCTTTTGTTTTACAATTCCTTTCGGGTAATAAGAGTGTAAATTTGGGTCGAAGCGAAGGGAATAGAATAGAATCGGTGGTTTATAGCTATTGAGGTTCTCCCTAAAAAGTATGAAAACAATTTTATTAAGAATTTGAGATAAGTGTGTCGTATTTTATACGTCATTTTAACCGTTGATTTTGGTGAACCGAATAGGGTGAGGTGAACCCAACTTTGGAAGGGTGTTTTTCCACTATCATACAAGATGTCTAATGACAGACGACTTCGTGTTATCATAAGACAGGGTTGTGCACATACACTTGCTGATTATATCTACGAGCATTACCTATATAATCTTAGAGTTTGGTTAAAATATAATTCTTAATTGGAGACAATGCAGATAATTATATGTCAAGAGAAGACTCACCATTAGAAAGAACATGATAGCAATCTTTTCGTTTTTCTTTGGGGTCTATTGGGTCAACCAAGGATAATTCTCGAGTCATATGATATCTATTATAACTTAGATGCATGGCCTCCCATGTACGAAGGTTTCTTGAGCATTTTCCAAAGATTTTAATTTCTAAAACAGTTATTGACTGTACCTTTATGTAATGTATCAATGTAAGGTGCTATCCAAGTAAAGGGATGAGAGTCACAGTTGGTATTAAAACTCACAGTATATGTGTTGTCGTATTTTGCATGACAATTGTAATAATAACGTTGTAGTTGTTTTCTGTACCATATATTTGGCTACTCAGAATGGGTTGTGTGACACCCCCAAAATAGGTATACACAACACCCATTCCGAAGTCGCCAAATACATGGTACAAAAAAAGCAAACTACAACTTCATAATACAAATGTCGTGTGAAATACGACAATATATATTGTGAGTTTAAATATAATATTGTCTTCTAGACAATATCCACATGCAAATAAATCCCCATCATAATTATTGATTCATTATTTTACAAAATGGTGAGGACTACTAAACAACTCTCTCTAGAACCTTCATTCCATACCCACCTAGTACTTTCGCTACATTCTCGCCTCGAGAAGAAAAATGGAACAACAAGGAAAAGGGTGAGCTCAACTAGCCCAAAGAAAGATTATTATGACTAAGATAATATACAACAAATTATCGTTAGTCTCCAACGAGGAAAAATCGATAGAATACAATAGCAACAAGTTCCGGATCAATATTCGCAGTGAAATAATAATTCATAGAAGAGTTACGTAGAGAATGAAATCTACTATAATCTATGAATTTAACAAATCCATCATCAATATTTTATCCTCAGTAACATCAATCAATATTCATCTCAAATCAAATATTCATCTTTGCACTACTGAGCCAAAGATATTCATCAATCGGTCATGTTCATCTCAACACTGCTCATCTTTGCACTAAAGGCCAAAGATATTCATCGATCAATCATGTTCATTTAAACACCGCTCATCTTTGCACTACAGGCCAAAGATATTCTTCAGAAATCATTCATCTTTGCACTACTGAGCCAAAGATATTCAATAATATCATCATTTAAGACCGAGGATGATGAAAATATTTTTAAAGAACGAATCCAAAGAAACAAAATGACAAGGATTAAGGATTCATACTTTGTTTTATCCATGTCCAACAATACCTCAAAAATAATCATAGTGGTGTAAAATTCAAGAATGATCAAAACACGTGGATACAATCAAAGCTAGTATCCAAAATAGATATTTTGGACGAAAAGAAGAAATTTTATTTTTCGATGAATAGTGCCAGTATCGTGAATAGTCATTAGATATCGTGAATAGTCTCAGATACGTGAATAGTAACTCAACACACAAAAGATAGAAATTCCACAAAAAAAACATTTTCACGCTTCAATGAATAGTACTCGTGAATAAGAACTCGTGAATAAGAACTCATGAATAGTAACTTTCGTGAATAGTAACTCATGAATAAGTAACCCGATATGAAAAAGTTCCAAATTTGATAAAAACTTCAGATCAACATTTCAAAGATAATGATATTGAAGAAATAATATCATTACGAAAAAATAATATCCCTTACCTCAAAGAATCGGTTTTTCGGAAGGAAAGGTCTCAAGTGATCTTTGAATGAAACTTGTCTTGAACAAAGAACTCTCAAAGTATCTAAATACTCACAAAATACGCTCAATAATATAGAGAGAGAAAGAGAAAACTTTGTTTCTGGTGTGATTTTCAATTCTAACTTAGCCTTCTATTTATAGGAAAATGTTAGCCCGCCGAAGCAGACTTGACTCCGCTACTTACGATGGCTTTACCGCTACTATTGCCACCCACCACATTTGAAATAAAATTCAGCACATTTTTTCACCAACCACAAGTGGGGCCCACTCAATTCTAGAATTTTCCACCAAAATCAATTATAACCCTAATTTAGAAATCACCACCTCTTAAAATTCATAACAAATTATACGCTCATCTTTAACGGTTCAAAATTTGTGGACATATACTCAACTTATATATGTATAACATATCCAAAAATTACAACGATCCAACGGTCGGATTAAAAATTATAACCCCCAATATATATCTCTGAAACCCCGATTTGATTTTTAACACCTCCAATCCGATAAAATCTTCGATAAAACACCTCAACATTAATTCCTTCATTAATAACCACATAAATAAATCCATCATTTATATTCATATAAAATAAATATTTCCTTATCATATTAATCAATAATTAATTATTCACAAATAATATTACGTAATCACATTTATGATAACCAGCTCGTTCCCAGAAAGAGGGCTTTCCAATAAGGATCTCTCCTCATCAAGCGCGCGCAATTAGGTGACCAAACCTCTCCTTAGACGAACTTTCTAGACATTGCCAATAATGTTATCTAATAATATTATTCAAATAATATGAATTATTGATCCGATAATGGAAAATATCATGCGATGATAATTATTGAAACAATAATAATATAAAATATCAACGCAACAATTATTGAATCAATAAAATAAAATATTGAACAAGAACTCACGTGAAAATTATTGAAAGAAAGCCCATCTTACGTAAGGATCAATAATTCAACAATACCGCAATACTGCAAAGCTATCTTTGTCTGCAACCACGCCAGACATCAGTATTTTAACCACCGGTATTCCAACAATCCTTAATTCAGTAATAACTACGCCAAGTTATTTATAACCACCAAAACTTTGTCTTTTTCTCATCCAATCGCTTTCAGTTATGCTCCACACATGGTCACATTGCTTGTCATTCAATGAATATTCCCAACAAGATTTAATATTCCACGACCAAACGAATATTCCCACAATGAATGAATATTTTATAACCACTTTTATTTTGAAATATTTATGTATTTAACCCTTACTATCCACATTAATCAAATAAACCCTTACTATTTCAAAATAATAAATAAAGGAAATTCCTTTTATTTAAAAAAAAATTCCGGGTCTTACAACCTCCCTCCTTATGAAATTTCGTCCCTCGAAATTGACGTACATACCGGTGTTTTTGAAAAGGTGAGATACCTCGCTTTCATTTTCGTTTCCAATTCCTGTGTCATTTCCTCTATACATGATTCCTCCACAAAACTTTAACTTGTGGTATGACCTTTGCGCGTAGGACATGCTCCTTCCTATCCAAGATCTTGACAGGTACCTCCTCATACGTTAAGTCTTTGGCTATCTCGTCCGGTTCTAACTCTATAACGTGGTTCGGGTCTTTCACATATTTACGAAGTACAGATATGTGAAACACATTATGAACACGAGACATACTTGGAGGTAACGCAAGTCTATAGGCTACATTTCCTACTCGGTCAAGAATTTGAAATGGACCAATAAATCGTGGATTTGAGCTTTCCTCTCTTCCCAAATCTTGTAATTCCTCAACAATACATGATCCCCTACATTAAATTCCACATCCTTTCGATGAAGATCCGCATAACTCTTTTGTCGATCTTGTGCCGCTTTGTATCGTTATTTCAATCATTAGTCATATACGTGACTAACTCCTGGTCCCAACAATGTTGCTTCACCCACCTCATCCCAACATATTGAGAAACGACATTTTTGTCCATATAATGCTTGAATGGAACCATGCCTATATTTGTTTAATAACTATTGTTGTATGAGAATTCCACCAATGGCGGTACTTATCCCAACTTCCTTTGAAATCTAGGACACACGAGTTTTAATATATCTTCAAGAGTTTGAGTAGTCCTTTCGATTGCCCATCCGCTTTGAGGATGGTATGCCAAACTAAATCGCAAATCCGTGCCCATAGCTTTTTGCAAGTTAACCCAAAATCTTGAAGTGAATCTTGGGTCACGATCTAAAACTATGGATACTGGCATGCCATGCAATCTCACAATCGCATTTACGTACATACAAGAAAGACGTTCAAGGAAATAAGTCTCTCGTATCGGTAAGAAATGAGCAGACTTGGTTAATCTATCAACAATAACCCAAATAGCATTGATGCCTCCATTATAATCTTGTACTTCAAATCAGAGTCGTTAGGAACACAAAGTCTAGAGTGGACTCGAAGTATTCCTTCTTCATCAATTCTCGCCTTAATAGCTCCTTCAGACTTTCTTCTTCATACGCATCGATTTCAAATTCGGCCTGGCTCGAGCGAATTTTAACTTTATCGATTAAAGTCGATTATACTCAGATATCATCACGTGGGTACCTAGAGTTTTCATCTCCATCTCTATTATTTGTAAATTATACTGAAATTAGTCTTTGACAATATCGTACTCGTGATTTCTATATATCGATCTTCTACTCAACACGCCACCCTACCACGTTCGCTTTTCCAGAATGGCATGGTGAACATGTCTTTGAAATGAGTCTCCTCTTGAGTTCTTGAAGCTCTTCCCACATTCCTTGCTCCATTCAAATTTTGTATCTCTACGAAGTCAATTTGCGTTAATGGAATAGCGATTCGAGAATATCTTTCAACGAATCTCCGATAATAACCAACTAAGCCTAAAAAGCTACGTATTTCGATTCATCGACTTAGGTTGCTTTCAACTATGACTCATATCCCAATCTTGGATAAAGACGTCACAATGACACTTATCGGTTTACTATCGCATCGAATATGACGTCCCCTATAGAGAGTAAAGCTTGGTGAATTCCACAAAGGAAGTCACAAGATAAAGGCTCGTGTACCAAATTTATAGTTGAATTTTAACTCTCAAGTTCAATAGAGCCATTCGATATGAGATTTTAGAAATGAGTTTTGTCTTAGGGTTCAAAGTCGATACAAAATTTAATATCGATCTTTGGGAGTAAACCAAGAAATTCTTCAGAAATACATCGAAAAAATCAATAACAACAGAATATTATTCAAATCGGCGTGTCTTTATTCAAATCCATAACATGGACTAAGAAAACTTGACATCCGTAATAAACGAATGACTTCATGGCTTGATATGAAAATGTTTGATTACAATGGTTTGATTGCTTGAATTGAATAACAAAGTTGCTTAGGAATATGAAAAAACTAACAACCTTACAAAAGCAATCAATTTGGCATGATGAGTAGTTAACCTTAAAATCACATCAAAAGCAAATATCTCTATAGAAATAAGGTTAACGGTGTAATGTGATAGTGCCAACCTGAATCAAACAAGATTTCTAAACAACGAGATGTAATGAAAGTTTCTCCTAACTGGATTCTCCATAAATAGGTCAAAGTCTAATTTCTCCGTAGTCAAGTTCAAACGCTGAACAAGCAAAAGAGATAAAAGAATGGGTAGAACCAATATCTAGTAAGGTATATACTTCGCAAGAATTTATAATTAACTAACCCGTCTTAACCGTTCGGGTTCCTCGCATTTTGACCACCACAACAAACGCTCTTCCTTAATCGTTGACTTTGACTTTCACCGGGACGATCTTTTTGAGTCACCGTCCCCATTGAACTAGGTTTCGCCATCGCATAATCTCGGCGATATGTCCTTCCTTTCCACAATTATAAAGATACCTTGAATCATTGTGGGCGGTTTGGTGATATGTCCTCTTTTCCGCATTTGTAGCATATAATCGGGTGGTCGCTTCTCCTCCTTAAAACTAGTTGCTACAGGTCTTTGGCGACGCCTTCACATGGTCGTTGTTGAATCTCCTCTTTAAAATCTCCTCCCGACTCGCTTCTTCTATTTTTATGGCCACGATTACCACCGAGTGGTTACCGCTTTTGTCCGTATTCTTCTTTCTCCATTGGTTATCGTTATTCGATGATCGCTATCTTCTAGATGATCCTCGGTTATGGTCCCTCGGTTGAACGTATTTCGTTATCTCGCTCTAACAATCGAGCCCCCGCTGACAACATCCGAATAGAGAGAAAATTTATGAGAAATGAGATCTTTTGGCGTATGTCGGGTTTCAAACCTCTCGAAACATCCGCGTCATCGTTCCTCATTCTCCACCAAATGAGGTGCAACCTCGGATAACTCCGCGAACTTCGCCTCGTCTTTGGGACAATCGCCATGTTATTCTCGCTTCTAGTCTAATAAACTCCACTTCCTTCATACGACGAATACTTTCGTGAAAGTACTTGTCGTATCGAACTGCTTTCAAACGCTCTCCGCCGACATCTTGAGTGCGGTGGATGGGTACGCTTCACGATTCCCACCAAAGAATCTGCCTTCACCACCGGAACATAAAGGTAGCGAATGGAACCTTCTGTTCTCCGCGCATCCCAAGACATCGAATATCTTGGTAATTTATTTGACCCATGTTTCCGCCGGCATGATCGGATCGGGCTTTCCCTTAAAATTCGTGGTCCCAACTCTTTGAACTGCTTGGCTGTGACCACCGGTGAATTGCTATCATTTCCTCCTCAGATTTTGAACACGAGTATCTCTCGTGCGATTTTGCATGAATCGCAAAAAGCTTCTAAACATCCCCTCATTCATCATCCGCCGAGTGGTGTTGTTCACGGGAGGAACATTGCCAAACTGTTGCACGCTCTCCTCGTTGGTAAAGACAGCATCTCCACTGGTCCTCATTTACTCCACATTGTTAATATTCTCAATTATACATTCTCAAATACTTTATCATAAAACAAGGGTTAATTAAGGAAATCAATATATCACATAATATCCCTATATAATCGACTAACTAACAAATAAGCTTAGGTAGGACACACTTGGCGAAGGATTTACTCGCCTCCCCTCCTAGTTCTATTCCCCGATCTCCGCCAGAGATCATATCCCTAAGCTCGATACCAAACTGTGACACCCCAAAATAGGTATACACAACACCCATTCCGAAGTCGCCAAATACATGGTACAAAAAAGCAAACTACAACTTCATAATACAAATGTCGGTGTGAAATACGACAATATATAATGAGTTTAAATATAATATTGTCTTCTAGACAATATCCACATGCAAATAAATCCCCATCATAATTATTGATTCATTATTTTACAAAAATGGTGAGGACTACTAAACAATTCTCTCTAGAACCTTCATTCCATACCCCAGACTAGTACTCGCTACATTCTCGCCTCCACGAGAAGAAAATGGAACAACAAGGAAAAGGGTGAGCTCAACTAGCCCAAGAAAGAATATTATGACTAAGATAATATACAACAAATTATCGTTAGTCTCCAACAGGAAAAAAATCTGATAGAATACAATGTACAACAAGTTCCGGATCAATATTCGCGTGAAATAATAATTCATAGAAGAGTTACGTAGAGAATGAAATCTACTATAATCTATGAATTTAATAAATCCATCATCAATATTTTATCCTCGTAACATCAATCAATATTCATCTCAAATCAAATATTCATCTTTGCACTACGTGCCAAAGATATTCATCAATCCAATCCATGTTGTTCATCTCAACACTGCTCATCTTTGCACTAAAGGCCAAAGATATTCATCGATCGATTCCATGTTCATTTAAACACCGCCATCTTTTGCACTACAAAAGCCAAAGATATTCTTCAGAAATCATTCATCTTTTGCACTACAGGCCAAAGATATTCAATAATATCATCATTTAAGACCGAGGATGATGAAAAATATTTTAAAGAACGAATCCAAAGGAAACAAAATGACAAGGATTAAGGATTCATACTTTGTTTTATCCATGTCCAACAATACCTCAAAAATAATCATAGTGGTGTAAAATTCAAGAATGATCAAAACATGGATACAATCAAAGCTAAGATCCAAAATAGATATTTTGAACGAAAAGAAGAAATTTTATTTTTCGATGAATAGTCAGATATCGTGAATAAGTCAGATATCGTGAATAAAGGCCGTGATATCGTGAATAAGAACTCAGACACCAAAAGATAGAAATTCCACAAAAAACATTTTCACGCTTCATTAATAGTACTCGTGAATAAGAACTCGTGAATAAGAACTCATGAATAAGAACTCGTGAATAAGAACTCATGAATAAGTAACCCCGACATGAAAAAGTTCCAAATTTGATAAAAACTTCAGATCAACATTTCAAAGATAATGATATTGAAGAAATAATATCATTACGAAAAAAAATAATATCCCTTACCTCGAAAGAATCGATTTCTTGAAGGAAAGGTCTCAAGTGATCTTTGAATGAAACTTGATCTTGACAAAGAACTCTCAAAGTATCTAAATACTCACAAAATACGCTTAATAATATAGAGAGAAAGAGAGAAAACTTTGTTTCTCGGTGTGATTTTCAATTCTAACTTAGCCTCTATTTATAGGAAAATGTTAGCCTGGCCAAGCAGACTTGACCGCAAGTACCGATGGCTTTACTCGCTACTATTGCCACCCACCACATTTGAAATAAAATTCAGCACATTTTTTCACCAACCACAAGTGGGGCCCACTCAATTCTAGAATTTTCCACCAAAATCAATTATAACCCTAATTTCCTAATCAACCACCTCTTAAAATTCATAACAAATTATACGCTCATCTTTAACGGTTCAAAAATTTGTGGACATATACTCAACTTATATATGTATAACATATCCAAAAATTACAACGATCCAACTATTTGATTAAAAATTATAACCCCTGATATCTCTCAAAACCCCGATTTGATTTTTTTAACACCTCCAATCCGATAAAATACTCGATAAAACACCTCAACATTAATTCCTTCATTAATAACCACATAAATAAATCCATCATTTATATTCATATAAAATAAATATTTCCTTATCATATTAATCAATAATTAATTATTCACAAATAATATTACTGTAATCACATTTATGACAACCAGTCGTTCCTGTGAAAGAGGGCTTTCCAATAAGGATCTCTCTTCATCGGGCGCCGCAATTAGGTGACCAAACCTCCTTGTATGTAACTTTCTAGACATTGCCAATAATGTTATCTAATAATATTATTCAAATAATATGAATTATTGATCCGATAATGGGAAATATCATGCAAGGATAATTATCAAACAATAATAATATAAAATATCAACGCAACAATTATCAATCAATAAAATAAAATATCGAATAAAGAATTCATCGTGAAAATTATCGAGTAGTGCCATCTTACGTAAGGATCAATAATTCAACAATATGCGTAATACTGGTAAAGCCATCTTTGCAACCACGCCAGACATCAGTATTTTAACCACCGGCATTCCAACAACCTTTTAATTATGAATAACTACGCCAAGTATTTATAACCACCCAAACTTTGTCGCTTTTTCTCATCCAATCGCTTTTCAAGTTATGGGGCCATACACATGGTCATTACCGTCGCATACGAATATTCCCCGACAAGATTTAATATTCCACGACCAAACGAATATTCCCTAACAACAATGAATATTTTATAACCACTTGCTTATTTTGAAATATTTATGCGTATTTAACCCTTACTATCCACATTAATCAAATAAACCCTTACTATTTCAAAATAATAAATAAAGGAAATTCCTTTTTATTTAAAAAAAAAAATTAAAGTCTTACAGGTTGGGTGGATTGTATCTATTTTGGGGGCGTCACAGAAAACTTGTTTCTGGTGTCATTTTCAATTCTAACTAAGCACCCTATTTATAGGAAAAAGGCTAGAACGCCATAGTTGACAAAATGAAGGGATGACATGCCATTTTGGAAAAATAATTCACACGTTGTAGCACACCACACTTGAATTCAACATTTTTTCCACACAATACAGAAGTGGGGCCCACCCATATTTTTAATAAAAATATTTATATTTGAAACTTCAACAATTCATAATAAATAGCCCCTTTATTAGAAAAATGCGAATTTTATGTCCATTCCATAGGAAATCGAATTCTCTTCAACTTTGTAGCTTTAAGTTTTTCCAAATTCCAAATAAAAAATGTCCGAAATTCATATACGGACGATTTTTAATACCTCTATTCCAACAAAACACCTCAACATTAATTTCTTAATTTATATCTACATAAAATAAATATTTCCTTATCATATAAATCAATAATTAATTATTATAAATAATATTACAGAATCACAATTATGACAACCAGGCCGTTCCCAAGAAAGAGGGGGCTTTTCGATAAGGATTTCTCCTCTACACTGGCGCATAATTAGGTGACCAAACCCTTTCCTGCATGTAACTTTCTTAGACATTACCAATAATGCTATCTAATAATATTATTCAATAATATAAATTATCGATCCGGTAATGGAAAATATCGTAATGACAATTATCAAAACAACAATAATATAAAATATCAACGCAGTAATTATTGAATCAATAAAATAAAATATCGAATAAAGAATTATCAGAATAATTATCGAGTAGTGCCTTCCTACGTAAGAATTAATAATTCAAAATACTGCGCAATACCGCTGGTAGCTTCTTTATGCAACCACGCCAGACATCGTATTTTAACCACCGATAATCCAACAAGATTAATAAAGAATAATTACGTCGTTATTTATAAAAACTCACACTTGCCATTTTCTTCATCCGATCACTTTTTCAGTTATATGGGCTCACAAATTGTCACTACTGTCATTTAATATTCCCCGACAAGAAGAATATTCCCCACCAAATGAATATTCCCAAATAATAATGAATATTTTATAATCACTTTTTATTTTGCAAAATTTGCACATTTCACCCATAACCAAAGCATTATATCAAATTAACTCCTTATTATTTCAAGATAATGAATAGAGGAAATTCAATTTTATTTATAGTAAAGTTGGGGTCTTACTCATTGCCAATAATGCTATCTAATAATATTATTCAAATAATATAAATTATTGATCCGATAATAAAAATACTATGCAGCGACAATTATCGAATCAATAAAATAAAATATAAATGTAGCAATTATCAAATCAATAAAATATTGAACAATAATTACCGTAATAATTATCGAGTAGTTGTTTCACGTAAGAATCAATAATTGGTGCAATACAGTAGCTATCGCAAACACCGCCAGACATCGTGTTTTAACTATCGGGTATTCCAACAAGTGTTAATTCGTGAATAACTACGCCGTTATTTATAAAAACTCACACTTGTCGCTTTCTTCATCCGATCGTTTTCACATTATGGGACCCACCGTGGCCGCCCAAAATAGAATACATCACCTATTCGAGTCGCCAAATATATGGTACGTAAAAAATACAATCTTAATTATACAACAAGAGAGTCATGAGTTTAAATACAAATATTGTCTTCTGCATAATATCCACTCTCGAATAAGTCCTCATTACATTTATTGTCACACTATTTAATGTAATAAAGGAGGACTACTAGCTAATACTATCATCCCACCATCACACTGCTCCCCGACTCGTCCCAAATTTACGCTCTCATTTCACAGAGAGAACAAAGAAAGAAAGGTGAGCTCAACTAGCCCAAGAAGAAATATTATGACTAAGATAATGCGTAATAAATTATCATTAGTCTTCAACAATGTTAAACTGATAATATACAATAGACATCAAGTTTAACTACAGCGGAATAAGCAATCCATTAAAAGAGTCAAGTAGAGAATAAAATCTACTATCTTTTATGATTTAAAAATATTTTTCATCACGTTTATCGCTGAGACTCAGCTTATTAAATAATCCACATCATCCCTGCACTACGGTCAAGGATATTCATCAAGGTCACGACCATAAATTATCCATGCACTACGAGTCAAGGATATTCGTGTATTCATCAATGGTCATGATCATGCCAACAACTGTCCATCAATGCACTACGGGCCAATGAGGACTTTTACCACATCATTTGTAATATTACGGTCATGATTATACTGAATAATCCCTGGTCATAATCATACCAAGTTCATCTATGCACTACATGCCACAGATGACTTTCAATAAAATATAAACATGAGGATGATGACAATAATATAAGAATTCAATAAAATAAGTTCAAGAATTAATTTATCCAGAACTAATAACGTCCCAAATTGTCAACACGATACTTTTTTGTAGAGTAAAATTCAAGAATGCTCGTAAGAATATTTCCATAAAAATACTTGGATGAAGCCTTGCAAATATCAAGGATATTCCACTAATTTCATGGAGTATAGAAGTCAAAATTTTAACCAACCGAGTATAATAACGAATGAAATAACAAAAGAAATTACCATGCATCATGCGATATTGAATAGATGGTTTATTCCAATGTAATAATAATAATCTAACCGTCGTGGTGAAATTCACACCGATAGATATTCCAATGTAATAATAAGTGCGGAATAATAAATAATGGAACCAGTCCCACAAGAAACGCATGCATGTGATATTCCGCTGTAATAATAAAGATGAAATAATAAATAATGGAACCCGTCCTGTGTAAAACACACGTATGTGATATTCCAATGTAATAATAAAGATGTAATAATAGAAGAATGTCACCAAGTATAGGGTAGTCCGCGTATGTACAAAGTTATTCCAATGTAACAATAAAGAAATGGAATAATGTAAGTTTTCTTCTTGAATACAAAAAAATAATGACCTTTTACCGTAAAAAGAACCTAATATAAGAGTAGTTAAGTAGTAGAAATTTTTCTTCTTTCTTTTTATAATTTTCTCTATATAGAGTTTCACGTGAATTCGTAAAGAAATAATGAAGGAATGAGCTTCATTTATAGGAGAATGGAAGTGCAATCCATGCATGGATTAAATAATTCTGCAGACTTCACGATCAAGGTTTTGATATCATACCAATGCAAATGTCAATCAACTAACCAATAGGATCCAAGTAAAATTAAAATATAAGACATATATTTATAAACACATGCTAAATAAATATATATATATATATAATATATCTACCACTTAATTTTTCTCCCCATAACCAACATCAATCCCCACCCACCCAAAAAATTAATTTCACTACACTCTTACACATCACTATCACACTATCACTTTTCACCATTTTCCACTCATACACACATCACACACCTATCACTTTCACATATCATTTTCTCCCACCATACACTCAATACATACATATCAGAAGACCCCAACTTATTATTAATGAAATTTAATTTTCTATTTATTATTTTGAAATAGTAATGGTTGATTTGATTAATGTGGATAGTTATGGGTAAAATACTTAAATATTTCAAAATAAGCGTGGTTATAAAATATTTATTTTTTGGGAATATTCATTTGGTCGTGGAATATTCTTACCGTCTTAGGAATATATTCAGACGACGCATGCAAATACCTGTGTAGCCCCATAACTAAAGCGATTGGATGAAGAAAACGACAAATATAAGTTGTTTAAAAATAAAGGCGTAGTTATTCTGAAGTAATCTTTGTTAAAATACTCTTTGGTTAACACACAAGAAGATTACCAGTATTGCACCAATTATTGATTCTTACTTAAGAAGGCACTAATCAATAATGGTTACGATAATTACTGCTCAAAGATTTTATTTTATTGATTTAATAATTGTCGCGTTGATATTTTATATTGTTTGTTGTTTCAATAATTGTCATTACACAAGATTTTTCATTATCGGGCAATAATTCATATTATCCTAATAATATTATTAGATTACATTATTGGCAATGTCTAGAAAGTTCATTTTAAGGAGAGATTTGGTCACCTAATCAAGCTACCAAGAAGTGAGAAATTCTTATTGAAAGCCCCTTTTCTTTGGGACCTGCCTGTTGTCAATATTGTGATTCTCAGAATATTATTTATGAATAATTAATTATTGATTCATATGATAAGGAAAATATTGATTTTATGTGGATATAGATGGAGAAAATTTTAATGTGACAATTGTTGAAAATTGAAATTTTATCTTTTTTGATAAAATAATTCATTTAAATGATGATATTTTTACGATGAATGTGGGATATATGAGTATATGTGGAGGAGGAGTATTTTTGTTACCAAAAATATTTAAAGCATGTTTTATGTGTCGGTGGACTCCATTTCTTGACTGAAATTTGATTATAGCCTGTAAAATTGCCCGTTTGTGGATTTCGGTCAATTTTTGTTTGGAATTTGAAAACTTTCTTCTTTCGTAAAGTTGTAGAGAATTGAATTTCCTATAACAATTCGTGAGTTTCAATTTTCCGACAAAAGGGCTATTTATTGTGAATTATTGAAGTTCAAGTTCAAATAATTAATTTTTGGAAGTTTAAAATATTTTAAATAACAAAACGTTTTTTCATTATGGTGTGTTACACATGTGTGTTGAATGAGCTGAATTCAGTTCTTGAAAGGTTAGGCGTAGAAAATTTAATTTATATATTAATATTATATTAAATTTTCTCTTTTGTGTTCTAAAGCATTTTCCTATAAATAGGTGCTTAGGTTAGAATTGAAAATTACACCGAAATCAAGTTTTCTCTCTATATTATCGAGCGTATTCTTTGTGAGTATTTTGAGTATTGCTATATCTGCAAGTTCAAGTCATAGCCTATATCCTGTTTCAAATTAGAAGCACCGATCTTTCGAGGTAAGGATATTATTTTTTAATGATATTATTTATTCTAATATCATTATCTCAAGTATCGATCTCGAACTTTTAATCAAATTTGGAACTTATAGTGTCGGGTTACTATTCACGTGATACTCAAGACTATCCACGATACTGCATTTATTCACGAATACTGCCACTATTCATCTAAAAATGAAAATTTTCCTTTTCGTCCAAAATATCTATTCGGATACTAGCTTTGATTGTATCCATATTTTGATCATTCTCGAATTTTACACCACTATGATTATTTTTTGAGGTATTTTTGGACATGGATAAAACAAAGTACGAATCCTTAATCCTTAATCCTCACCATTTTGTTTCACCGGATTCGCTTTTTTAAAAAATATTTTTCATCATCCTCGCCTTTAAATGATGATATTATTGAATATCTTTGGCCAGTAGTGCAAAGATGAATGATTTTTGATAAATATCTTTGGCCCGTAGTGCAAAGATGAAAGTGTGTTTAATGAATACACTAATCGATGAATATCTTCGGCTTAGTAGTGCAAAGATGAATATTTGATTCCGTATATATATCGATTGATGTTACAGGTGGATAAAAGATAGACGATGAACTTTTAAATTCATACATAGAAGATAGTAGTTTGCATTCTCTACTTAACTCTTCTAATGAATTATTATTTCCATGCGAATATTGATTTAAAACTTGTTGTCTATTGTATTCTATTAGATTTTTTCATTGAAGACTAACGATAATTTGTTGTATATTATCTTAGTCATAATATTCTTTATCGGGCTAGTTGAGCTCACCTTTTTCCTTTTGTTCCATTTTTCTTCTCGGGAGGCTGTAATATATGAGTAATGGTAGTCGTGGTATGGAATGAAGGTTCTAGAGAGAGTTGTTTAGTAGTCCTCACCATTTTTGTAAAATAATATATCAATAAATGTGATGAGGATTTATTTGAGTATAGATATTGTCTGAAGATAATATTTGTATTCAAACTCACGCTTTCTTGTTGTAATAATAAAGTTGTAGTTGTTTCGTATCATGTATTGACAACTCGTAATGGGTGATGTATACCTATTTTGGGGTGTCACAATTGCATCGAGCTTAGTGATATGATCTCCGCGAGAGATCGGGAATAGAACTAGAGGGGAGAGACGAGTAAATCCTTCGCTAGTGTGTCTTACCTAAGCTTATTTGTTAGTTGGTCAATATATGTGGATATTATGTGATATATTGATTTCCTTAATTAACCCTTGTTTTATGACAAGATTTGAGAATGTCGATCGAGAATATTAACAATTGAGTAAATGAGACCGTGGAGACGCCTCAGACTTCACCAACGAGGAGAACGTGCAACAGTCGGGCAATGTTCCTCCTATGAAACAACACCACCGGCGAGATGATGAACGAGGGATGTTTAAAGCTTTTTGCGCTTCATGCAAAACCCAGACGAGGAAGACTCATGTTCAAAATACGTGAGGAAATGATAAGCAATTCATGGGTTGTCACAACCAAACAGCTTCAAAGAGTCGGGACCACCGAATTCTGGGAAAGCTTGATCCGATTAAAGTGAGAGACGTAATCAAACAAATCACCAAGATATTCGATGTCTTGGGATGCACGGAGGAGCGTATGTGCCATTCGCCACCTTTATGTTCCGTAATGAGGCATTATCGGTGGAAGTCCTGTGAAGCGCACTCCATCCAAATTTCAAGGCAAGATGTCTTGCAGACATTTCAGAATTATTTAATGATTTAATACTTTCCCGAAAGTGTTCGTCATATGAAGGAAGTGGAGTTTATTAGACCGAGCGGTAATAAAATGACGGTGTCCCAAAGATGAGGCAAAGTTTGCAGAGTTATCCAAGTTTCAGACCTCATTTGGTGGAGAATGAGGAACGTATGACGCGAATGTTTCTTAGAGGTTTGAAACCCGATACGCCAAGATCTCATTTCTCATAAATTTTCTCTATTCGGATGTTAGAAATATGGCTCAATTATTAGAGCGAAATAACGAGTACGGCCAACCGAGGGACCACAATCGATCATACCCAGAGATAAGAACAACAAAACAACGATAACCAAATGGAGAGAAAGAAAAGAAGGACAAAATGGTAACCACTGGTAATCACGGTGAGATTTTAAAAGAGAGGAGATTTAACAATGACCATGTGAAGACGATAGTCTTAAAAAGAATCGGGTTCTAAGGAGGAGAACGACCACCCATTATATGCTATAAATGCGGAAAGTGGGACATATCACCAAACTTCCCATAACAATTCAAGGTATCGCTATAATTATGGAAAGGAATGACATATCGCTCGAAATTGTACTTAGAGTGGCGAAATCTAGTTCAAATAGGGATTCGGTGACTCAAAAGATCGTCTCGTAAAAGTCAAAGTCAATCTGCCTCGAAAGAAGCGTTTTGTCATGATCGGTCAAAATGCGAGGAACCCAAACGAGGTGATCACGGTGCTATTTATAAATTTTTGCAAAGTTTATACCTTACTTGATCATACCGCTACCCATTCATTTATCTCTCCCGCTTTGTGCTCAACGCTTAAACTTGACTCAAAGAAATTAGACTTTGACCTATCTGTGGAAACTCCGTTAGAGAAACTTTCATCACATCCAATCGCTTATAAATCTTGTTTGATTCAAGTTGGCACCATCACCTTTACCATTGACCTTATCTCTTTAAAGATACTTGTTTTTGATGTGATTTTAGGGATTGATTGGTTAACTACTCATCATGTCAAAATTGATTATTTTCGTAAGTTGTTAGTTTTCATATTCCTAACCAACCCGTTGTATTTAATTCAAGCAACTAAACCATTAAAATCAATCACCGCCATATCTAATCATAAAGCTATTCGCTTATTGAAAACGAATGTCAATCTTTCTTAGCCAATGTTATGGATTTGAATAAGACACATCAAATTTGAATAATATTCCTGTTGTTATCGACTTTCCCGACGTATTTCCTAAGAACTTTCCTGGCTACCCCGTAACGTGAAGTTGAATTCTTTATTGATCTTGAACCCGGTACAAAGCCCATTTCTAAAACCCCATATCGAATGGCTCCTATTGAACTTCAGGAGTTAAAGGTCCAACTACGTGAATTGTTGGACATCTGCTTCATCTACTTAAGACATCTCCTCGGGGTGCTCTGCTTTATTCGTAAAAAAGAAAGACGAGTATGCGACTTTGATTGACTATCTGAAATTGGACCATGTCACCATCAAGAATAGGTATCCTCTACCTCGTATTGATGACCTTGTTTGACCAAATTGCAAAGGAGCACAATTCTTTTCAAAGATCGATCTTCGCTCGATATCATCAAATCAAGATTAGAATCGAGGATATTCAAAAGACCGCCTTCGTAACTCCAGACAGCATTATGAATTCTTAGTCATGTCTTTCTGATTGACTAATTGTAAGACCCCAACTTTTATAAATAAAGATGAATTTTCTATAAATATTATTTTTGAATATTATGGAATAAATTTGATATAATGTTATAGTTGTGAGTAATATTTATAAATTTTGCAAAGTAAGCAAGTTGTTATAAAATATTCGTTTGGTCGAGAATATTCTTTTTATTGGGAAATATTTGTCGACGACTACCAATCATTGGTGGACCCCATTAACTAAGTATTGTCGTAGTTAAAACGACAAAATTATCTTTCTATAAAAATAACGGCAGAGGTGTTACTGCTAAAACCGTTGAACTACCCTAGTAAAAAGTACAAGAATATGCCGTAGTTGATAAGAAGTACACGATATTGATTATCGATGCTTACGTTGAGAAGTCACCAAATTTATGCTCAATTATTGCTACAATAATTGTTTGATCATATCTCTTATATTATTGATTCAATTATTGTCACAAGATCATCGTATAATATGTTATAAAGATTAAATCAATAATTGAGACGACAAGTTATAAATGATTAATAATTGTTGAAAGATTAAATATGTGTTGATTAAAAATAAAATGATTTGTGGTAATATTTATTCAATCCTTGATGTATATAAAGAGTCTGTTATGAGACGTTTGTGGTAAGTTTGATTATTTTATGGGGGCCATATGTCATCATCTAAGAGTCTCTTCGTCGAATAAGTAATTACCTTCGCCAATAGTAATTACCTTTACCGTACGTCGAACCACTTGTCGTTTTCACATTACGAGCGCCGAACCACTTGTCGCTTCACATTATAGGCGGCCAAACCACTTTTCTTTTCACATCACCACCGCTGCTTGACCACTTGCTTTTTC